>JAWQFL010000019.1:951917-1131372 GCA_033442365.1 Creolimax fragrantissima | reverse complement strand
GTGTGTGTGTGTGTGTGTGTGTGTGTGTGTGTGTGTGTGTGTGTGTGTGTGTGTGTGTGTGTGTGTGTATGTGTGTGTGTGTGTGTGTGTGTGTGTGTGTGTGTGTGTGTATGTGTGTGTGTGTGTGTGTGTGTGTGTGTGTGTGTATGTGTATGTGTGTGTGTGTGTGGCACCAAAGCCACGGTACAAGACAATTAACGAAAACAACGAGTTCTATTTATAGACTAGATGCGTTTATTCAATTACGCATGAGATTTTTTCGACCCGTTTGTGGGGAAATGAAGTAAACGTATTGTTAAGATGCTTACGTTTATGAGCCCCCGGTATGGACACTATGGCTTTCACAATAACAACTTTTAAGCGACGCACATGCCCACACACACACACACACACACACACACACACACACACACACACACACACACATACACACACACACACACACACACACACACACACACACTTACAAGCGTTCGTATAATCAACCTGTGCTTGGAAAGACCGCGCGAGTGTGTGAAAGTAACACGTGTATGGTCGACTTTAATTCCATGTTTTTGTTCCGCTGAAGTAATTAGTAGGGTACAGTGTGGTGGTACTCAGTTGTGCGTCAACATGGAATCAAACGCTCAGGTAAGACTCCTTGGATGATTATGACAGACGTACACACACTCATGTATGATCCATGTTTGCTTGTATAAAACGTGTGATATAAGAACTTACCGTGATACCCAACGTTTAACTTGAGAGCAGCACCAGTTGATTGTTTTCATGCAAGATCTCTGTGGTTGTACTGTTCACAATAAAGTTTGAAGTATGAATTTGGCTAAGAAACTATTTGTGGTGTACTATAGCACAAATAAAATGCACTGTACAATGCACTGTATGCCCTCGTCTGTAAAAATGATCGCCACGTCGTTTCATGTACCCTTTTTTGTATAGTTTTAATTCTCCCCACACGACCACAACATCGTCAATAGATACAATTTTTTTACCATTACTTGTATTATTTCAGGCGGAGGATCCAGTACTGTACTCACAGGATCATGAGGCCGTGGCACCTCATGTGGCCTCCTTCTTCAGCTCGTTTGCGTCTAATCCCAATATGAGCAGCAACAACCACAAGCCTGACCAATCTATAGTACGTCCATTTTATTATGTACCGATATGCGCGCGGACATAGACACACACACACACATGTACAGACGGGAATAAGTCTGGCAGGTCTAGTCTTACGTTTTGCTTACCTAGTTAATAGATTGACTCAGTCGTGCATTTTGGTGCATCCTCTGAATGCGTGATAATTGGTGCGATTTTTATGTTTCTCTTGTTACTGACCATGAAGCACTCTTGTCTTTTGGTTTCTCTTGTCTTTGGTTTTCGCTTGCATGTGCGCTGGCGCGTGTTTGCGTCCTTGTTGCATTAATTTGTGTGCGATGAATTTGTAGATGGCATATGGGGCGACGAATGGCCAAGCAAGTGAAGGCCAAGGAATTCATTCACAGCAACGTCAGCCCTACACGCACACACAATCACAAATATCTCAAGATAATCAGAATCACATGATAGGAGGATTTGCGCAACACCTACCAGTACATGAACAGTATGCTAATGGTTTACTACCAAGCAGTCAACACCCACATCCACGCACACAACACCAGTTTAATGCACAGGCATATAGTGCCCAGAGGCATGGCTATCCCCCTCCTCCCGGTATGCCTTCTCTTTCACAGCAATCGCAACAGCCACAACAGGGGCCGGCCATTGGGATCACTAATATGGGTTACACAGCGAACTACGGCTATGGTCAAACCCACCCACCATCTACTCAAGATATGCCACCACACCCACACACTCGCCAACACAACCGCACTCAAACACACATTCAACCAAAGACATCATCCACCCAGCAGCGATCTAGTCGGTATGCTTTCACAGAGGAAAGAGCTGGTGCAGATGTGAGCGAGAAAACTCATGGAAGTACATCTGCACAAGCACCTGTTGATAGTAACGTTGACGCCTTCTTTTCATCGTATAATGTTAATGCGCGGTCTGACTCTGTGGTGAATCGTAGTACATATGGTAACAGCCAACACAATTCCGGTTCCGGACAATTATACGGCTCTCAATTGGGTATGGGGTCTTCCGGCCCTTTACAAACGAATGTAGGACAATTGGCTTTCAAGAATTGTGAAAATGCGGGTATGACATATGATAGCGGATCTGGGTCAACAAGATACGCCTCACATGCTCCTCCCACGAACGCAAACACTCAAGTGATCAATAACAGCTCAAAAGTTTACAATGAATCGACGCCCGTGCCGATACCCCAACACACCAGCACAACTTCGAGTCTTTACAACAATGGGGCACTTGGTAGTGTGGGAGTGGGGGGGAGTAGATTGTATGGGGTAAGAGAACTCAATAACCAATTCAATACTGTCAATATTAAGTCAAACACAGGTGTATCTGGTGCTGGATATACTAATGAAGTAAACTCAAATGTGAATGCAGATGTGCATGGTGCAGGTATTGGTCGATATCCGCCCCCAACACAACTCACTCACCAAGGAGGCATACACCATTCAGATACTGGTATCCGTGAGATTATGCAAAGTGATCGTGAAAGTACAACTTCCAACACAAACAGAACCAGTTCACACGTGCATGAGATAGGGGGGGGGAGTCGGTCTCAACGCAATATAAATCGAGGAGATAGAGATAGAGATAGAGAGAGTAAACGAAAACCGTACGCGGATGAATCTGCCCGCCAACCCCCAAACCAATTTCAACAACAGCCAGTTAAACCAGTGCCTGAGCTTCCATTGCATTACAAAATTGGCCTAGAACAACAACTTAAGCAGATTAGCGACCGTCTTGCCCCACTACCAGAGGCTTTGGAGCTGAGAGAAACCCTTATACAGGTGTGTATATGGCAGTATTTGTGTTTCATTTGTGTATTAATATGTACGGGCTTGTTAGGCAAACTTTCACCTAGACCTGGAATGCTATGTCCGGAAGTGTGTCTATATTTTCGTATCGAGGCATGTGACTGTACATATGTATGATGTATGAGCGTGAGTGGTGATTCATGTTACACCATTGAACGTTCGACGAGCTGCTTGACTTGCATGTGTAAGCATATACACGTGCACGTAGGAACACACGCACACACACATTCATATACGTGAGATATCGCATCTTCTCCTCGCTCACCGAGTCATACTTGTACACATACACATTTCAAATACGTGAGATATCACATCTTCTTCTCCCTTCCCTTTGCGTACTTGCATATACTCAGGATATCGGCAAGTTGGTGAAACGCGAGTGGGCCGATTCGTACGTACGTTTGTACGGTTCTTCAGGAAACCAATTTGGAGTTCGTGGTGCGGATGTGGATATGTGTCTGTTCCACAAGTTAGAGGAAGACGAGACGAACGCAGATGTAATTGTACGATTAGCTGAGTTGCTGAAGGATGAAGGCCATAAGGAGGTTCTGCCACTACCAGGCACACGCGTACCTATCGTCAAATTCAAGGTATGATATGCGTGTTTCGAGAAACCATTCAATATGTTTATTTTGTTTCATAATGCAAAGATAGTTCAATCGTGCATATGAACGAATAACAGAGGAACGGTGATAGTACGATGGAAAATAGCTCGAACAATTTCATACTGGTTTAATCTAGCAGCGCACACGTGCCCTCGTGTATACTAGTATGCACGCAGATATTCGCAGGAACTAACGTTCACACAAACCAACGCAGGAAAAGAACAGCGGAATGGCTGTGGATATATGCCTGAATAACTTCTTAGCCGTAAACAACACTGAGTTTCTACGAACATATGGCGAGATCGACAATCGTTTGATTGTACTTGCGCGCTTCGTCAAGTTTTGGGCCAAAAAGAGAAACATTAATGAACCATATCTGGGTACTCTCAGTAGTTACGCCTATGTGTTGCTCTGTATCTACTATCTTCAAGCTTGCTGTAGCCCACCCCTTCTACCCAATCTGCAGACCATGTTCTGGATGAAGGTATACGTTTGTTCACGTCATGCGAGAGAAAGTGTATATCTATTTTCTCTTTTCAAAGCATGTGTAGAGTGTATACGTGTAAGATTGTATGATGTGCGACGAACTCGTTGACAGGTACACAATCCAAAAACGCACACATTTAAACTCTCGTGCATGTTACTAACAAATAGGACTCGAATGGCAACGACGCTATAGCCAATGCTCATGAGAGTGAATCCGACTCAGACGACGACACACATTCAAATGAAGATGAAAGCAAAACTGGGCGCCATCGTGTGCGTGGGCATGTGGGGACGAATGGAAGACCACACAAACGAATTGATGGTTTCGATTGTTACTATATGAAGGATGTGCCTGCAGTGCAACAGTGGATGTCTGAGCAGAGGCAGAGATCGTCCGACCGTGCCCGAAATGATCTCACAATTGATATCGTGATTGGATTCTTTCACCACTTTGCGTACAATTTCAACTATCATGAGGTACTTAGACTTGGAGAGCGTATGCGTGATTGTTGTGTACATTGGAAGCTATCATCACGTGTTGTTTATATCTCAACTACTGTGTTGATTGTAAAAGTTGTGTATGTCTGCGAAGTCATATTGTTGTTTTATGTGGTTCATAGTTTGATCACCGGATTTATATGTTTGTTTGGATTTCACATGTGCTTTTGTGCTTCGTGTATAAAGGATTTGATAATGCACGCAAACGATGACTCATATTCTCGCCCACCATCATTTCCATGCACACATGCAACGCTCGCAGCACGTTGTTAGTGTCCGAAAGGGTGCAGCAATCAGTAAAGAGGAAAAGGAGTGGACGCCAAAGAATAGTCAACGTAACGTGCGGTATTGGATGTGCATAGAAGATCCCTTTGAAACAACTCATAACCTGGGTAGAGTGGCCGATCGCAACACGTAAGTTCTGCGTATAAGACTCGCAAACTTCACATTATTTTTATGTTGCATGAGAGTATGCGGACATAGTTGTTGGAATAAGTGTATGAATTCTAAATGTGTGAGAAATAATTGTTCTTGTATCCATGGTAGATAGAATCTAATATCTTCATCCCTCTCTAAATCGTTACTGTTTAATGGTTGTTTTTGTGATTATATTGTGATGAACTCTGTTAATTTTATACGCTATGAATGTGTGAAATGTACATGTATCTGTACGTTTTGTTGTATTGGTACAAACACAGACTATATGATATTCGCGGTGAGTTCATGAGAGCGTCGAGGGTGTTGACTTCGGGTGGCACACTCAACGACCTCTGCGTTGTGTACGAGGAAACAAATCCCAAACAAAGTAAAGAGCAAAGGTATTGTACTAATTTGTTGACCACATGCTTACTAGCAAGCTTTACCGTACCCTTGCAATATGTAAGAACTCACAACAATGTGTCTATAGAACAAACGTGAAATATACACATACATACGTATACACGCATAGGGACCCACGAGATAACAAATTGCGTGTTGATGGCAAAGTCTCGCAACGAGTTGTCGACCGGTCACCAAATCGCAATGCCTCAGAGAACCCAAACCGGAGCCCTAGCCAAAATCCGCACGAAAGCCCTAGTAGAGGTAGACATCCATCCACACACAATAGCCCTCGGTCTTCCTCACTGAATAGCCGCACATCGCACTCAAACCCTAGATACAACCCACCGAGTAACACGCCTAGCAACCGTTATAATGGAAACGAAAGGACAGGTGGAGGAAGATCAACTCCCAGCTCACACCACAATTCACCCAGAATGTATTCATCGCATAAAAATAATGGGCAATCTACACCCAACAATGCATATAATAACACAAGCCCAAACATCGGTAGCACTTATAACGCCAATCCGAAGACCCCCAGGAATGGAAGAAACGCACCACAGAGTCGTGGCGGCAATCAAAACCAACGTGTGGAGGACACCCGGACGCTCGGCTTAGGTGGGGAGACTGGATATGAGGCAGATTATAGACCTAATGTGAGTACGAATAGAAATGATTTATCTGAGAGCACAGGTCCGAAAGCTGACGGCCCTGGAGATGACGACGGTGAACGTGAACGAAGACCTCAAGTACAACGGCCGGTATGTGTATGTGTTTATACATACATTATGCAGTTGTATGAGCCAAATTGTATGCAAAGCGCAAATTATAGTAGCAGGGAAAATGTTAGAAATGATAAACGTTAGTTTCACACGTCTGCACAAGCATGCGTGATACTGATTGTGTTTACTTATGCATAAGTTTTGAATTCAGAAGTATGTGCATTGTTGGATTTGTACGTATAGTGTGTATTTTCATTGTGTGGGCTTATACCTTTCGAATTATTCAATTGCCACAGAAACGGAAACCAGGACAACACAGTACCCACCGACAATACCCAACCGAGTCGAAGGCCCATCAGAAGCACGCCGAGTGAACTCATCATTGTAATCATTTGTGTGGCTTCATGTGAAGATCTCGGGTTTCACACATACGTATTGCCCAGCATGAATACACATGGTTCTAATGCAGAAAAGCAAACAAAACAATCATGACTTGTCGTGTTTAAGCCAACACGCAACCAAATTTGTAGCGAAGAGAAATGAATATCTGTGTAGAGACAGGTTCGAAAATATACAAAGCCTAAAATAGGGAACACGGATTTAGTAATTGTGCCTCCAGTCCCCAAAAGTTATCCAACCAGTGATAAATTTTCACCGTACAACACCGGATTTTGATAGAATTTTGGTACATATCAATATCCATTGTAAAGTTCGTCTTGGTAGTAGTCATACATTGGCCGAATAATACATAACCAGTATATTCAGATAAAAACAGCGAAGCGTACACACCCAATTCAACGGGAATCTTGTTTAGCTCTTTATCGTTCATGTGTCAAGTATGTGGACAGAATAAGCATAGTCAACTATTTAATACTGTTTAATATTACTGTATGCAGCGAGAAGGACAGAAAGATTATCAGAGGTGGTCTAAACCTTTGCGCTTCGCTCAACGTGTTTTTTCTTAGACAAGTTTGGTTGTAAAAAGAATGAGTAGAGTTAGAATTTCTCGAACGTGGAGGGGAGCAAGGAGTTCGAGAACTCTATAACATACAATGAATGTACAGGTCTACAGAATCATTTCGGAAAGTTGAAAGTCCATGTTCGTTCCTAAGGCAAATAACGGGCTAATATAGAGCGGCTTGGAGAGCGAGATCCGATGTGTTCGCGCATGGGATCTGATTGATATTCATGAATACACACACAGCTCAGGAATGACAGTAACAAGACCCAAACCCTACATACACACATACATACGCACGTACATACAATCATGCGTACATATCTACATACACACGTAGCTACATAAACACATACCTACATACACAATATACACACACACACACACACTCACTCGCTCATTCACTCACTCACACTCACACTCACACACACACTCACTCACTCACTCACTCACTCACTCACTCACTCACAAACTCACACTCACACTCACAAACTCATACTCACACAAACTCACTCACGCATTGCTGAATGTATACAAAATTGACGTTGAACGTCGTAGACCTCACACAGGTCGAGGTCAAACACATGGTGGGCATACAACCGGTCGTCTCCCTCTTAACCAAATGGATTGAAGAGCTCTGCCACCACTAGCAAGAACCACCATGGGTGGTTACGGGATACCATGAATCGGAACCGACGTAATCAAGACGCATAAAGTTGTCAGAGATGTAGACTTCAGAAGACAGTAATGTGATGTGTCAGGTGCAGCACTTTTGGCGCAGCGCTGAACTATGCTTGGTCGCAGGCAGACCAACGGAAATTATCAAGTGGGCCCACTGACAAGGTTTAGGGTTTGCTGTAAACAAAATTGCCACTGTGAGTGCATGTGTGCGTGCTTTCAAACAAGATTTTCGTAAATATGAAGGGGAGCTTTAGATGGTAGTAATACTAAAATGTTGCCATACTCTTCGTGGTCATATTGCTGATTCGATTGCTTGCGCAGGTCAAGGTGACCTTTGCTGTGGTAATAAATATTGCTGCAATACAATTGCGTTTTGCAGTATCCGGTGCTTTCAGGAGTTTGCAAATAGGGTTTGTGGTTTAGCACACCCTCAAGTGTTGACTGATACTCTTCAAGGGGAGGGGAAGAACTCGATTGTTGGAGAATGACTAGTACAACCGAACAGAGTACCACGGGACTTGAACTTTGTCGGTCACAGCAATGGTTGTGTCCAAGTCAATCGATATTCCACGGATGCCTGACAGGGATCACGTCTTCATCAAAAGCCATGCTTTGTATGATAAACAATCTCGAGCTATACGTCAAACAATGTTTTACTGCATGTACTAGTTATAGTGATGTGTGACACAGGGACTGGTACCACCTCTTCATCAATTGTTGTACTTCAAATATAAAATCTCGAACTATACGCAATGTATGCTAGCAATCTCACGCTACATATAAAAGTGCGCATGGTACTACATGCCGGCCCGTGGAGAACGATTATGACGACCAATCCAGTAACATTGATAGTTTTGTAAGCAGATAACTTTGATTTACAGAGCATTTAAGGTTTATCCTGTTCTTCTATAGATTTGTGTTAGTATAACATTTATTGTTTACCAACAACTCCATATCTTATAGTACCGACCTTCATTTTAGAAGTAACTTCGATGAGTTCGTGATGGACTAACTAGTGTTGGACTTGGTGATGGAGTTCGTAATGGACTAACGGATGGTGTTGGACTTGGTGATGCACTCGCGGATGCATTTGTGGATGGACTAGCGGATGCTGTGTCGAGAAAATCATTGATGCCTTTTGTCAACGGCAGCATCGAATTAGTGATGCCATGGGCGAGCATACCTTTCACACCAGTGAAAGTTAGTCGGCCCACCATAAATGCAGGACAAAGAATTATCAACACAACTGTAGACTTCATGAAGACAAACATTTAACACAATGAAACAACATGGGCGAGACTCAAGTACGAACAGGTATTGAACACAACACGAGGTAGTATTTTGGCCGTCTACATAAAAATGTGGCCCAACCTTTCGTTTGATCCATCATTCTTCAACACTTTATAATATCATTCGTACATCCCCATTTAGGGGATGCTGCTGATGGACGCCATGCAATAGAGGATGATAATGGAGTTACTGATGGACTAACGGAAGGAGTTCGCGATGGATTCGGAGTACGTGATGGACTATCGGACGGAGTTACTGATGGACTAACGGATGGACTAACGGGTGGCGTTCGACTTGATGCTAATCCACTAGCAGATGCTGCATCGGAAGGTGTCGGCATGGTTCGGCATGGTTGCCGACACCTTCCCTCCTGGCGTGAAACCCAGTCTGCCTACCATAAAGGCAGGACACACTTATCAAAAAGCATAGAGTTATCAATAGAAATGTAGACTTCATGACGACAAACACTATACAGAATGAAACAACAAGGGCGAGACTTAAGTACACATCTGTCTAACAACTTTTCGGTTGTTTCATCATTCTTTAGCAAATTAACCAGGCAAATTTCTCCCATCCAACTACGTCTCTCATGTATTACCTTTCCTCTGTAGCCTACTTCCAATCCAGTACTGTAGATTCATGTTTTTACAAATGACATTCTAATCAACGTATCTATCAACCGAATACTCGCTCGACAATGCTATCTACGTATGCTTGAATACAGGAATGTACTCAATGTGGATGATAAGTGGATGTACTTGTGGAATGAAAACTTGGGGAATCGTATCTTCATATCTTCATCCCGAGTGGACAAAAGAACCAGAAAAATCGTCGAAAAGTGTAACATATGTATTAAACAAAAAACAATCTATGGGGAACATTACACATAAACCAACTTTATTAAAAGGACACTATATATTGTCAAACTAGAACTTCATTCAAACCATAAATAAACTGTCTAGTATTGGTGTTTGGTTAAATATTTTAAATTTAATCTAATCAAAGTGCGTTAAATATTTTTATACTTCTGCCGTTTAGTTGTTTCCGTTTCACAGCGGCACGCAAAGCAGTATCACTCGCATCAGCGACGGTCATGGCATTCATAATCAGCGTTGAGTTGTGCACTATCAATGGCGGCCATGGAACTCGCAATCGTAGGTCACACCATAGGCGGCTATACTACTTGCAAAAGTGCCAGTAATGCCGGTGGTGGCGATAGTCGTCGACCTACCATAAACACCGAGCACACTCATCGAAAAGCATAGAGTAATGGACAGAACTGTAAACTCCACGATGACCTTGATGATGACCTCTTTGAAATTATTTGAGATTAAAGAATGAGTGTACGAATGAGACATGCTGAACATGACCGAGACCATTAGTTGAGCCACATACAAGTACGAACAGGTACTGAACACAACGCGAGATCGTATTTCATCTGTCTACATAAAAATGTGACTTAATTTTTCGGTTGATCTTAAATTTTTTAACAAATTAACCTGGCACATCTCTCCCATCAAACTACGTCTCTCATACAACTACTAAAGCTCACATTAGTGTATGCGCTGTCAATATGTTGATTATAGTATATACAGTGTTGTTGATCTCATATATTAACTTTCCTATTTAGCATACTGCCAATCCAGTACTGTAGAAATGTAGACTTCATGACGACAAACATTTTACAGATTGAAACAACATTGGCGAGACTTAAGGACGAACAGATATTGAACACAACTCGAGGTCGTATTTCAACTTACTACATAAAAATGTGGCTCAATTTTTCAATTGGTCTTGCATTTTTACCAAATTAACCAGGCACATCTCTACCATCAAACTACATCTCTCATATGTTATCTTTCTCTTTAGCCTACTACCAATCCAGCACTGTAGGTCGAAAATGTAACTCATGGATTGGCAACAAAACACATCTATACCGAAAACTCCACATAAAACTACCCATATGTTTGTTGTGCATGAACGGTGGAATTAATCCCAATCTATTATTGAATTTATTGCTATAGATACATACACTTATTAATACAACACCCAAGTTTCTCTCGAAATAATCAAGCGCCCGATTTTAACGCAATAGATTGGAATTATATTACATCAGCCCACAGGGTTCACCAACTGTTAGCACTTAAAGGTCTCGACCATGTTCAGCATGCTTCATTCATACACTCGTTCTTTAATCTAAAATAGTTTCAAAGAGATCACCAATAAGGTCATCATGAAATTTACAATTCTGTCCATTACTCTACATTTTTTGATAAGTTTGTTCGGAGTTTATGGTAGGTCGACGACTACGGCCACCACCACTGGCATGACCGGCCATTCTGCACGTGGTGATATATTCTCCTATATTGGTGCGAGATCCAGGGCCGCTATTGATGAATATTCCGGATGGCCGCCATTGGTACGTGCCCAAGCGATTCAGATCTAACATGGCCGCCATAGCTAAGTGTCCAACGCGCCGCTGATGCAGAAGTCCTCCTTTCTACTTGGGTAGCAAAGAAGCCGGCGGCGATGTGAGTGCCCGACTCCTTGATGATGCGGAGATGTCATTGTTTTAGGGTGTAACTGATTTGGGTCTAATCATCCGCACGAGTGCCTCAGTCACCACTGATATGAATGCCAAAAGCGTCGTTGGTGCAAGTTACGCCGCCGCTGGTTTGTATTACTTTGATATATGTGTGATAAGGACTTATAGTTTAAGTATGCAATATTGCAAAGAATAATGCATGTTGTATAGGCAATAAAACAATCTATACTGAAAATCCCCCATACAATTGCCTACAATTGTATTTTATTGCTCTATAGATATCTACCCAAGTTTCTCTCAAATCAATCAAGCACAGGAATTTAACGCAATAGATTCGAATTCTATTACATCAGCTCTATGTGCAGTATGCCCACAAGGTTCATAAAATGTCAGTACTTAAAAGGTCTCGATCATGTTCAGCATGCTTCATTCATACACTCGATCTTTAATCCAAAATAGTTTCAAAGAGGTCATCATCAAGGTCGTCATGAAGTTTACAATTCTGTCTATTACTCTATGCTTCTTGATAAGTTTGTTCGGCGTTTATGGTAGGTCGACGGCTGCTTACACCACCACTGGCAGGGCCGGCACTTCTGCAAGCAGTACAACCGCCTATGATGGTACCGAAGTAGCCGTTGATGCAAAAACCACCACCACTGCTTTGGGTGCCGCAGCCGCCGCTGTCGATGTGACTGCTCCACCCGCCGCTGCCGATGTGACTGCCCTACCCGCCGCTGCCGATGTGAGTACCCCATTCCTTGCTGATATGAGTGCCGTGGTTTAGGGTGAACTGATTTGGGTCTAATCATCCGCGCGAGTACCCCAGTCGCCACTGATATGAATGCCAAAGACATCGTTCGTGCTGGTGCGAGTTACACCGCCGCTGGTTTGTATTACTGCGAATATATGAGTGATTAGGACTTCTACTTCAATTGTTTCATAAAATTGTCTCACTTGACCTTGGATTGTACTTTGTTATCACTAAATGCAACACACGAATGAGTCTATTTAATCACCATTCTCGTTCTCTGTGCTGGTTTTGGGGTATACAAACCAAACAATTTCACATCAATATTGTTCCCACAACATTGACCGCTATTGAGGACTTCGATCTTTGTATGTGCAAGTATGTTTTACTTTTCTTGGGGCTGTGTTTGTGTATGTTGCTATATTCAGCAATCATATACGCACTCTATGTATTATAAAAACTCGGAATTTTACTTCCCAAGTATGTGTGTGTGCGTAGAAAGAAAATTACGTCCCGAGTCTTCTATCTGTAGAACAAGTTGGGACCGATAAAAACAGATGGCGATCATAGATCATGTGAAGCAGAACTTGTACAAGAAATATGTGTCGTTTGGGACGGGTACCACCTCTTCAGTATTGAACACAACGCGAGGTCGTATTTCATTTGTCTACATAAAAATGAGTCTCAACTTTTCGGTTGATCGATCATTCTTTAACAAATCAACCAGGCACATCTCTCCCATCAAACCACCTCTCTAATCAAAATACTAAAGCTCCCATTGTTGTACATGCTGTCAATATGTTAATTATAGTATATAGAATGTTGTTGATCTCGTATATTACCTTGTCTCTATAGCCTAATACCAATCCAGTACTGTAGCATTAATATCACTACACATAAGACTCTAATCAATGCATCTATCTATCAATCGAACACTCAACATTGTTATGGATGCTAAAGCACAGGAATTTACTCAATGTGGATGATAGATGGATGTGCTCGTACAATGAAGACTTGGAGGCATTTCTTCATCCCGAGTGGACAAAAGAACAAAAAAAGAAAATTTGTTCGTCGAAAAGTGTAACGCATGTATTGGCAATAAACACATCTTTACTGAAAATCCCACATAAAACTACTCACATATGGTTTTCGTGCATGAATGGTTGAACTGATCCTAATCTATTATTGAATTCTATAACTATAGATATCTACCAATACAACACCAAGGTTTCACTCGAATTGATCTTTACCCTTTCCATGGGTCTACCAAGCGATTGCTCAAAATACGTTACCGCCGCGGTTTTATTATTATCAAGCAAAGGCATTTATTTAATGAGATATAATCGAGCTCCATTACACAAGCTCTATGCTGAGTGCGTCCAAGTTGGTTTATCAACCGTTACTAGGTAAAGGTCTCGATCATGTTCAGCATGCTTCATTCTGCATTCATTCTGTAACCTAAGCAATAGGTTTAAAACGGTCGTCATGAAGTTTACCATTCTGTCCATTACAATATGCTTTTTAATAAGTTTGTTCGACGTGCATGGTAGGTCGACCGACGAAGGTATGATGGGCAAACGTCCGAATGTTTTAACCGTCAAAGCTGTGTACTTACCCACCGAAAATACACGTGGCAATACTAAAGCGCGTGTCGCACTATTCTCTGGTACCGCCACCGGTACGCGTGACAAAGTTAAAGCCCACAGCGCACGACGCATCGCGCTGGTGTCACCATCGATTATGCCGTCTGAAAGAGAAGACTTCCGTATGGATGCCATAAAACTAGTAGGCTATGTCAACTAACTGTGTAACGAACATTCAAACCACAATGAGATGTCGACAAAAAATCAAGAACCGCCAGTAAAGGAATATAGTAGCCTGTACATCCATAGTATTGCTGTGAAGATATGGGTGCTTAGGACTTTTACTGTTTTATAAAATAATCAACACTTGACCTTGACTTGTACTTTGTTACAACTCAATGCAACACAGGAATGAGTGTATTTATTCATAATTTTCCTTTATCGTTTGGTTTTGTGATATACAAACCAAGCAATTTCACATCAATATTGATCCCACAACATTAACCGATATCACAGACTTCGATCTTTATATGTGCAAGTATGTTTTACTTTCTTGGGGGCTGTGTTTGTGCATGTTGCTATATTCAGCAATCATCTACGCACTCTATGCTTCTAACTATTGCATTATAAAAGCTTGGAATTTTACTTCCAAGTATCTGTGTGCGAGTACACCGAGAATATACTCGCATACGGCCGGAGTTTTCTGAAGAACAGGTAGGGACCGACCAAAACACATATCGATCATAAACATTGTCCGTACAAAAGAATTGTGAAAACACTAGATACAATAGTGAGATAAAACACTATATTGCAACAGAACAATCGGTACGCATTTGTATCATTAAAACACTCGGTATACCACAGTATTGCAATAAGACACTCAGTACGCATGTATTGCAATGAAACACTCTGCACACAAAATTACAAAAGACATTCGTACGCATTTGTTTCATTAAAACACTCAGTATGCAGTATTGCAAAGAAACCTCTCAGTCCGTATGCATATAATGCATGTAGTACTAGCAATGAAACACATATATACAGAAAATCCGCCATAGAACTACCGATGTGTTGTTCATGAACGGTTGAGTTGTTCCTGATTTATTCTTGAATTCTACTGCTCTATAAATCAAGCACAGGAATGTATCACAAAAGATTCGAATTCTGTTACATCAGCTCTATGTGTGTCATTCTGAATCGATGCACCTATAAACTTATCGACGGAGTTAGTGATGGATTAGCGGATAATGTTGGTTTAGGGTTTACTGACGGAGCTTATGATGGACTTGCATTTGCTGACAGAGTTGGTAATCCACTTGGAGTTACTGACGGAGTTAGTGATACACTAGCGGATGGTGTTGGATGTACAGTTATTGACGGAGTTATACCGGAAAAACCATCGATGCCTTTGTCAGCGGCAGCATAGATAGAATTAGTGGTGCCTTCGGCATGGATAGCGCTGACACCTTCCCTGGCATGAAACTTGGGCTGCCCACCATAAACGCAGGACAGACTTATCAAGAATCATAGAGTTATTAATAGAAATGTAGACTTCATGATACAGAATGAAACAACAAGGGCGAGACTTGAGTACACACAACGCGAGGTCCGTAATTCATCTGTCTACATAAAAACGTGGCTCAACGTTTCCGTTGATCCATCATTCTTTAACAAATTAACCAGGCACATCTCTCCCATCCAACTACATCTCTCATGTATTACTTTGCCTCTTTAGCCTACTACCAATCCAGTACTGTGTAATCATGTTTTCACAAAATCACCACAGATGACATTGCAATCAATCCATCTATCAATGGAATACTCAACAATGTTATGGATGCTTGAGCACAGGAATTTACTCAATGTGGATGATAGATGGATGTGCTCGTGCAATGAAGACTAGAAGTCATATCTTCATCCCGAGGAGACAAAAGAACAATAAAATAACATTCGCTCGTCGAAAAGTGTAACGCATGTATTTTCAATAAAACACATTTATACCGAAAATCCCACATGAAAAATGGTTTTGAACTCTTAACATTTTGAATCGATGTAACTACCAATAGAACACCAAGGTTTCATTCGAATTGATCGTTACTCTTTTCATAGGTCTACCAAGAGATTACTCAAAATATGTTACCACGGTTTCATTGTACATAAAGGTTTCGATCATGCTCAGCATGGTACATTCTACATTCATTCTATAATCTAAGCAATAGTTTCAAGAGGTCATCATGAAGTTTACAATTCTGTTCAATACTCCATGCATTTTAATAATTTGTTCGGCGTGCATGGTAGGTCGGTCGGCCCCGACGGGCGCTCCTCCGAGTGTTCTTTCGAGTGACTTTGGCGTCAATCTCGAGTACGGACCCCACGATGGCGATTATGCCGGTGATGAAACCCATGATCGCGCCTTTGGTTACGCCGCTGAAGAAGGCTGCGATAGTTATATTGCTGAGAAAGAAAAGGATGGTAGCAATCACTAAGACTTTCGTACAGAGTTTAGAAAGTACCGTGGTTTGAGTAGATTGTGTCAACTCACTGTGCAACGAACATTCAAGCCACAATGAAACGTCGACAAATATCACGAACCGCCAGGAAAGGAATACAGTAGCCTGTACATCCATAGTATTGCTGTGAAGACATGGGTGCTTAGGACTTTTAATGTTTCATAAAATAATCAACACATGACCTTGACTTGTACTTTGTTATAACTTAATGCAACACACGAATGAGTATATCTATTCATCAATTCACAATTTTTTTCTCCGTCTGGTTTTGTGATATACGAACCAAGCAATTTCTCATCAATATTGATCCCACATCATTGACTGATATTAAGGACTTTCATCTTTTAATGTGTAAGCATGTTTTACTTTTCTGGCGGCTGTGTTCATGTATGTCGTTCTATTCCGCAATCATCTACGCACTCTATGCTTCTGACTAAATTTACTTCCAAGTATGTGTGTGCGCGTACTTAATCATGTCAAGCAAAACTTGTACTAGAAATATATGGTTGTTTGGGATAGGTACCACCTCTTCATCAGTTGTCGTACTTCGAATATAAAATCTTGAGCTAAACATTCAAAATCTCGAGCTATACGTTGACAATCTCGTACCATACGAACTATACGCTAGCAATCGGGCTCTGCGCATGGAAGTGCGGTGTGAACGATTATGACGACCAAGTTCAGCCGCATTAGTATCGAAAAAAGGACTGATGCCCTTGTCAGCGTCAGGATCGAAAGAATTAGTGATGCCTTCGGCAGGCATACCGACACCAACTGTGGTGTGAAATTTAGTCGGGCCTACCATCAACGCAGGACAGAAATATCAAAAAGCGTAGGAGTTATCAACACAATTGTAGACTTCATGAAGACAAACATTTAACAGAATGAAACCACATGGGCGAGACTCAAGTACGAACAGGTATTGAACACAACACGAGGTATTTCAGCCGTCTACATAAAAATGTGGCTCAACTTTTCGGTTGAACTATCATTCTTCAACAAATTAACCAGGTACATCTCTCCTATCAAACTCCATGTCTCATATATTGCCTTTCTTCTTTAACCTACTACCAATCCAGTACTGTGGAATCATGTTTTCACACAGTCTTTTACTTTTCTGGGGGCTGTGTTTGTGTATGTTGTTATATGCAGCAGTCATCTACGCACTCTATGCTTCTGACTATTGCATTACAAAAATTTGGGATTTTACTTTCAAGTATGTATGTGTCCGTACTATCAAAGAAGAGGTAGGGACCGATAAAAACACATATCGATCATACACATATTGTCCGTACAAAAGTCTTAATTGCGAAAACACTAGGTACGATATTGAAATATGACACTGTATTGCAACAAAACACTCGGTACAACCACAGTATTGCAATAAGACATTCGGTACACAATATTACATAATACACGCGTACAACACTCAGTAAAACCCTCAGTCAGTATGCATATAGTGCATGTAGTATTAGCAATAAAACACATAGAAAATCCCCCATAAAACTACCCATGTGTTGTTCACGAAAGGTTGTGGTATTGTTCTTATTCTATTATTAAATTTTATTGTTCTATTATGTGTGTGCGTAGAAAGAAAATATACGTTCAGAGTCTTCTATCTGAAAAACAGGTAGGGACCGACAAAAACACAGCGATCATAAATATTATCTGTACCAAAGTCGGATTTGCGAAAACACTAGGTACGATAATGAGAGATAAAACACTCAGTACGCATGTATTGCAATAAAACACTCTGCACACAATATTACATAAGACACTCGTACGCGTTTGTTTCATTAATACACAAATTATGCAGTATTGCAAAGAATAGTGCATGTTGTATAGGCAATAAAACAATCTATACTCGAAATCCCCCATACAATTGCCTATAATTGTATTTTGTTGCTCTATAGATATCTACCAATACCACACCCAAGTTTCACTCGAATTAATCAAGCACTGGAATTTAACGCAATAGATTCGAATTCTTTTAGATCAGCTCTATGTACAGTATGCCCACAGGGTTCATAAAATGTCAGTACTTAAAGGTCTCGATCATAATCAGCATGCTTCATCATACACTCGTTTTTAATCCAAAATAGTTTCAAAGAGGTTATCATCAAGGTCATGAAGTTTACAATTCTGTCCATTACTCTATACTTCTTGATAGGTTTGTTCGGCGTTTATGGTAGGTCGACGGCTGTCTTAAGAATCTCTGACAGGGCCGTCACTTCTGCAAGTGATATAAACGACTATGCTAGTGCCAAAGTCACTGCTTCGGATGCCGCAGCCGCCGCTGCCGATGTGATTGCCGCAGTCGCCAGTACCAATGTGAATATCGCAGCCGTCGATGTCGCTGCGCATCCTATGAGTTCCACGGGTTTCGAGGTGTACTGATTTGGTTTTAATCATCCGCGCGAGTGCACCAGTCGCCACTGATATGAATGCTAAAGGCGTCGTTGGTACGAGTTACACCGCCGCTGGTTTGTAGTACTGTGAAGATATGAGTGATTAGGACTTTTACTTTAATTGTTTTATAAAATCGTCTCACTTGACCTCGACTTGTACTTGGTTATCACTCAATGCAAAACACAAATGAGTGTTATTACTCAAAATTTTCTTTGCCTATTCTGGCTTTGAGATATACAAACCAAGCCATTTCCCATCAATATTGTTCCCACAACATTGACTGATATTAAGGACTTCGATCTTTGTATGTGGAAGTATATTTTACTTTTCTTGGGGCTGTGTTTGTGTATGTTGTTATATTCAGCAATCATCTACGCACTCTATGCTTCTGACTATTGTATTATAAAAACTTGGAATTTTACTTCCAAGTATGTGTGTATGTGTAGAAAGAGAATATGCATCCAGAGTCTTCCGTCTGAAGAACAGATTCGGACCGATAAAAACACATAGCGATCATAAATCACGTGAAGCAGAACTTGTACTAGAAATATGTGGTCGTTTGGGACGGGTACAACCTCTTCAAAATTGAACGCAACGCGAGGTGGTTTTTCATTTGTCAACATGAAAATTAATCTCAACTTTTCGGTTGATCGATCATTCTTTAACAAATCAACCAGGCACATCTCTCCCATCAAACTACCTCTCTGATCAGACTACTAAAGGTCCCATTATTGTATATGCTGTCAATATGTTGATTATAGTATATAGAATGTTGTTGATCTCGTATATTACCTTGTCTCTATAGCCTACTACCAATCCAGTACTGTAGCATTAATATCACTACACATAAGACTAATCAATGCAACTATCTATCAATCGAACACTCAACATTGTTATGGATGCTAAAGCACAGGAATTCACTCAATGTGGATGATAGATTGATGTGCTCGTGCAATGAAGACTTGGAGTCATATCTTTATCCCGAGTGGACAAAGGAACAATAAAAATAACATTTGTTCGTCGAAAAGTGTAACGTATGTATTGGCAAAAAACACATCTATACCGAAAATACCACATGAAACTACCTATATGTTTGTTGTGCATGAACGGTTGAATTGATCCCAATCAATTATGATGCCATTCTGAATCGATATGCCTACCGATAGAACACCAAGGTTTCACTCGAATTGTTACCCTTTCCATGGGTCTACCAAGCGATTGCTCAAAATACGTTACCACGGTTTCATTGTTATCAAGCAAAGGAATTTAATGAGATATAATCGAGTTCCATTACACTAGATCTATGCTGAGTACGCCCAGATTGGTTCACCGGCTGTTGCTATGTAAATGTCTCGATCACGTGCAGTATGCTTCATTCTGCACACATTCTGTAATCTAAGCAACAGTTTTAAAGCGGTCATCATGAAGTTTAGGGTTTAGGGTTTTGTTCGGCGTGCATGGTATGTCCAACGGAGACCGCGAGATGCGCGGTTTTCTGGTTGGCTTAGCCGTTCATACTGTGGACGTACCGGCCGATAATATCTGCACGTTCCAATGTTAAAGCGTGACGCACAAAGCGCTGGAGCCGCCACCGATTATGTCCCTGAGGAAGACTGGTGGGATGATTGTGTCGCTGTCACTTTTCCTGTGCCTATCCACGCAAGTGCCCCAGTCGTCAATGATATTAATGTCAAAGTCGTCGTTGCTACAAGTTACATGTAATACTGTGAATATATGGGTGATTAGAATTTTTAGTTTAAATGTTTCATAAAATAATCAACACTTGACCTTGACTTGTACTTTGTTATCACTCAATGCAACACACGAACGAGTATATCTATTCACAATTTTCTTTCTCCGTCTGGTTTTGTGATATACAAACCAAGCAATTTCACATCAATATTGATCCCACAACATTGACCGATATCAAAGACTTCGATCTTTGTATGTGCAAGTATGTTTTACTTTTCTGGGAACTGTGTTTGTATATGCTGTTATATTCAGCAATCATCTTCAGCAATGATCTACGCACTCTACGCTTCTGACTGTTGTATTACAAACACGGAATTTTACTTCCTAGTATGTGTGTGTGCGTATAAAGAGAATATACTGACATGAGGCCAGAGTTTTCTCTCTGAAGAACAGGTAGGGACCGACAGAAACACATATATTGATCGTAAACATATTGTCCGTACAAAAGTCGGAATTGCGAAAACACTAGGTACGATATCGAGAAAACACTATATTACAACAGAACACCCGGTACGCATTTGTATCAACAAAACACTCGTTACACCACAGTATTGCAATAAGACACTCAGTATGCAGTATTACAAAGAAAACCCTCAGTCCGTATGCATATAAATAATGTAGTATTGACAATACAACACATCTATACCGAAAGTAATCCCCCGTAAAACTACCCAGTTTGTGTATGAACGGTTGTTGAATTGATCCTAATCTATTGTTGAATTTTATTGCTCTATAGATATCTACCAATACCACACCCAAGTTTCACTCGAATAATCACACAGGAATTTAACGCAGTAGATTCGAATTCCATTACATCAGCTCTATGTGCAGTATGCCCACAGGCTTCATAAAATGTCAGTACTGAAAAGGTCTCGGTCATGTTCAGCATGCTTCATTCATACACTCGATCTTTAATATAAAATAGTTTCAAAGAGGTCATCATCAAGGTCGTCATGAAGTTTACAATTCTGTCCATTACTCTATGCTTTTTGATAAGTTTGTTCGGCGTTTATGGTAGGTCGACTACGGCCCCCGCCACCGTTGGCATGGCCGGCCTTCCAGCAAGTGGATATCATGTGGGTAATGATTTGTTTACCTTTGATGAGATTTATATGGCCGCCGCTGATAGTCTCCAACGTGCCAATGATATAAGAGCCGCCGGTACCCAAGCGAGCGGTACCGATGTTGCTTTCACACTCTCTGATGCAGCTGATTTGAGTCTAATCAACAGCGCGAGTGCACTAGTCGCCGCGGATATGAATGCCAAAGGCATCCTTGGTGCGACTTACATCACCGCTGGTTTGTAGTGCTGTGAATATATCGGTGATTAGGACTTTCAGTTAAAATTGTGTCATAAAACAATCACACTCGACCTTGACTTGTACTTGGTTATCACTCAATGCAACACACGAATGAGTGTATTTACTCATAATTTTCTTTCTCTTTGCTGGTTTTGAGGTATACAGAGCAAGCAATTCCACATCAATATTTATTCAATAACACGGACTGATATTAAGTACTTCTATCTTTGTTTGTGAAGTATGTTTTATCTTTCCGGGGGCTGTGTTTGTGTCTCCTATCAAACTCCATGTCTCATATATTGCCTTTCTTCTTTAACCTAATACCAATCCAGTACTGTGGAATCATGTTTTCACACACTCTTTTACTTTTCTGGGGGCTGTGTTTGTGTATGTTGTTATATGCAGCAGTCATGTACGCATTCTATGCTTCTGACTATTGCATTACAAAAATTTGGGATTTTACTTTCAAGTATGTATGTGTCCGTACTATCAAAGAAGAGGTAGGGACCGATAAAAACACATATCGATCATACACATATTGTCCGTACAAAAGTCTTAATTGCGAAAACACTAGCTACGATATTGAAATATGACACTATATTGCAACAAAACACTCGGTACACCACAGTATTGCAATAAGACACTCAGCACGCATGCATTGCAATAAACACTCGGTACACAATATTACATAATACACGCGTACAACACTCAGTAAAACCCTCAGTCAGTATGCATATAGTGCATGTAGTATTAGCAATAAAACACATAGAAAATCCCCCATAAAACTACCACCCATGTGTTGTTCACGAAAGGTTGTGGTATTGTTCTTATTCTATTATTAAATTTTATTGTTCCGATATGTGTGTGTGCGTAGAAAGAAAATATACGTTCAGAGTCTTCTATCTGACAAACAGGTAGGGACCGACAAAAACACAGCGATCATAAATGTTATCTGTACCAAAGTCGGATTTGCGAAAACACTAGGTACGATAGTGAGAGATAAAACACTCAGTACGCATGTATTGCAATAAAACACTCTGCACACAATATTACATAAGACACTCGTACGCGTTTGTTTCATTAATACACAAATTATGCAGTATTGCAAAGAATAGTGCATGTTGTATAGAGTGCATGTTGTATAGGCAATAAAACAATCTATACTCGAAATCCCCCATACAATTGCCTATAATTGTATTTTATTGCTCTATAGATATCTACCAATACCACACCCAAGTTTCACTCGAATTAATCAAGCACTGGAATTTAACGCAATAGATTCGAATTCTTTTAGATCAGCTCTTTGTACAGTATGCCCACAGGGTTCATAAATGTCAGTACTTGAAGGTCTCGATCAAGGTCAGCATGCTTCATTCATACGCTCGATCTTTAATCTAAAATAGTTTCAAAGAGGTCATCATCAAGGTCGTCATGAAGTTTACAATTCTGTCCATTACTCTATACTTCTTGATAAGTTTGTTCGGCGTTTATGGTAGGTCGATGGCTATTTTCCAAACCTTTGACAGGGCCGTCACTTCTGCAAGTGATATAAACGACTATGCTAGTGCCAAAGTCACTGCTTCGGATGCCGCAGCCGCCGCTGCCGATGTGATTGCCGCAGTCGCCAGTACCAATGTGAATATCGCAGCCGTCGATGTCGCTGCGCATCCTATGAGTTCCACGGGTTTCGAGGTGTACTGATTTGGTTCTAATCATCCGCGCGAGTGCACCAGTCGCCACTGATATGAATGCTAAAGGCGTCGTTGGTACGAGTTACACCGCCGCTGGTTTGTAGTACTGTGAAGATATGAGTGATTAGGACTTTTACTTTAATTGTTTTATAAAATCGTCTCACTCGACCTTGACTTGTACTTGGTTATCACTCAATGCAAAACACGAATGAGTGTTATTACTCAAAATTTTCTTTGCCTATTCTGGCTTTGAGATATACAAACCAAGCCATTTCCCATCAATATTGTTCCCACAACATTGACTGATATTAAGGACTTCGATCTTTGTATGTGGAAGTATATTTTACTTTTCTTGAGGCTGTGTTTGTGTATGTTGTTATATTCAGCAATCATCTACGCACTCTATGCTTCTGACTATTGTATTATAAAAACTTGGAATTTTACTTCCAAGTATGTGTGTATGTGTAGAAAGAGAATATGCATCCAGAGTCTTCCGTCTGAAGAACAGATTCGGACCGATAAAAACACATAGCGATCATAAATCATGTGAAGCAGAACTTATACTAGAATATGTGGTCGTTTGGGGCGGGTATCACCTCTTCAGTATCGAACACAACGCGAGGTCGTATTTCATTTGTCTACATAAATATGAGTCTCAACTTGTCGGTTCATCAATCATTCTTTAACAAATCAACCAGGCACATCTCTCCCATCAAACTACCTCTCTAATCAGTATCATTGTGAAGCAGAATTCACCAAGTGTTGGATTGTTCACCCACTAATAGGGAACGTGAGCTGGGTTTAGACCGTCGTGAGACAGGTTAGTTTTACCCCTACTAAAGGTCCCATTATTGTATATGCTGTCAATATGTTGATTATAGTATATAGAATGTTGTTGATCTCGTATATTACCTTGCCTCTATAGCCTACTACCAATCCAGTACTGTAGCATTAAAATCACTACACATAAGACTCTAATCAATGCATCTATCTATCATTGGAACACTCAACATTGTTATGGATGCAAAAGCACAGGAATTTACTCAATGTGGATGATAGATGGATGTGCTCGTGCAATGAAGACTTGGAGTCATATCTTCATCCCGAGTGGACAAAAGAACAATAAAAATAACATCTGTTCGTCGAAAAGTGTAACGCATGTATTGGCAATAAACACATCTGTACCGAAAATCCCACATAAAACTACCTATATGTTTGTTGTGCATGAACGGTTGAATTGATCCCAATCAATTATTGAGCTCTATATGCCATTCTGAATCGATATGCCTACCGATAGAACATTAAGGTTTCACTCGAATTGTTACCCTTTCCATGGGTCTACCAAGCGATTGCTCAAAACAATGAGAATATACTCGCATGTTCAGCGAGGGTCTTCTATCTGAAGAATAGGTAGGGATCGATTAAGCACATAGCGATCATAAATATAGTCCGTAGAAAAGTAGGAAGTGTGTCCATCTGTTCATCCGGATCGAATGCTCATGAGACCCAATGTGTATCGAATGTGACATTCATTTAATGGTAAGTACGATACATGCATATCATAGCGGCTAAACTACAAAAATCTAAGGCTTGTAATTCCATAGCTTATTCGCAGCTCTGCGTATACCATACATCTAAAGCCGGAATACACATGTACCAATATTTATATTTTAATGTATTCATTTATATATACAATACATGCACGCTTTATAGGTGTGTACATGTTATCTGAATTGTATGCGGGAACCTGCTTGCAGAATATGTGTGAGTAAAACTGCGGCATATATACGTCTTGTATTTGTAATGATTAGACTAGTATATATGTATGTATGTACGTGATTTACAATGTAGGTCCTACCCGAGAATGTCATTATTGGGAACCTCGACACTCCACTCTGAGAAATGTCGATTGAACACATCGTGAATTTATCTCTCCTCAATCGTTAACACCTAAACATGCACACCATGAATGTTTTGTGCAGTTGATTGAACTAAAACATCAGTGTCTTTATACGATCTTTGACCCATTCCTCTTTCTTTTCGAACTCTTAGTGGTGATAAAAGGACACCACATAGAGATAGTCCAAGTAGAACTTCATTCAAACCATAAATAAACTGTCTAGTATTGGTGTTTGGTTAAATATTTTAAATTTAATCTAATCAAAGTGCGTTAAATATTTTTATACTTCTGCCGTTTAGTTGTTTCCGTTTCACAGCGGCACGCAAAGCAGTATCACTCGCATCAGCGACGGTCATGGCATTCATAATCAGCGTTGAGTTGTGCACTATCAATGGCGGCCATGGAACTCGCAATCGTAGGTCACACCATAGGCGGCTATACTACTTGCAAAAGTACCAGTTATGCCTCCCATCGTGTCATAATAATCATATAATAATAATGCTCAACCATAGAATTAACTTCTAATGCTTTATTTGTGATAGGGATTAGATTAAAGGTTCAGATAATATAGTTTGGGTTATATTGGTGGTCTCTACTTAACAAGTAATTGCATTTTGGGTGTCCGGTGGTTAACCCAAGTCGATTAGAATAGAAAAATCTGGTGGTGGTGATAGTCGTCTACATACCATAAATGCCGAGCAAACTTATCAAAAAGCTCAAAGTCTTAGACAGAATTGTAAACTTTAATTAATACAAATCAATTATTGAATTCCAACGCAATACATTCGAATTCTATTACATTAGCTCTATATAGAGTATGCCCACAGGGTTCATCAACTATTAGCACTTAAAGGTCTGTTGTCCGGACCATTTGGTGAATATACCACCACGTGCAGAAGTGCCGGCCATGATCTATCATCTATCATAAACGAGTAATGGACAGAATTGTAAACTTCATGTAATGACCTTATTGATGATCTCTTTAAAACTATTTTAGGTTAAAGAACGAGTGTACGAATGAAGCATGCGTCTTTAGTGCGAGATCCAGGGCCGCCATTGATGAATATTCCGGATGGCCGCCATTGATGAATATTCCGGATGGCCGCCATCGGTAAATGCTCGATTCGATTCAGATCCAACATGGCCGCCATAGCTAAGTGCCCAACACGCCGCTGATGCAGAAGTCCCCCTTCCTACTTGGGTATCAAAGAAGCCGGCGACGATGTGAGGCCTCCACTCCTTGATGATGCGGATGCTATTGTTTTGGGGTTGAATTGATTTGGATCTAATCATCCGCGCGAGGGCCCAGTCGCCACTGATATGAAGGCCAAAGGCATCGTTGGTGCGAGTTACACCGCCGCTGGTTTGTAGTGCTGTGAATATATGGGCGATTAGGGCTTTTAGTTTAATTGTTTCGTAAAACAATCACACTCGACCTTGATTTGTACTTGGTTATCAATGCAACACACGAATGAGTGTATTTACTTACAATTTTCCTTCTTTGTGCTGGTTTGAGGTGTACAAACCAAACAATTTTACATCGATATTGATTCCACAACACTGACTGATATTAAGAACTTCGATCTTTGTTGTGAAGATGTTTTACCTTTGTGGGTACTGTGTTTGTTAATGGCCTTCCTTTCTGAAATAAAATATCTCGAGCTATATATTTAACAATTTGAGCTGTGAAAACTTGTCTATTAATCATGTGAAGCACTTGTACTAGATATATGGTCGTTTGGGACGGGTATCGCTTCTTCATCAATTGTCATACCTCAAAAATAATAATGGCGAGCTATGCATCAACAATCTCGAACTATATGAACAATACGCTTGCAATAGCGCGTTACACATGGAAGTGAGCGTGGCACTACATGCCCGTGGAGAACGATTTTGACAACCACGTCCAGTGGCAAACATAGTTTTGTGAAGTGATGCCTTCGGCAAACATATCGTTGACACCAACTCTGGCGTGAAAGTTTGTCGGCCCACCATAAACGCGGGACAGACTTATCAAAAAGCTCTTCATGACGACAAACATTTCACAGAATGAAGCATGGGCGAGACTCAAGTACGGACAGGTATTGAACACAATGCGAGTCGTATTTTGGCCGTCTACATAAAAATGTGGCCCAACTTTTCGGTTGATCTATCATTCTTTAACAAACTAACCAGGCACAGCTCTCCTATCAAATTAAACATATTGTCAGTAAAAAAGTCGGAATTGCGAAAACACTAGGTACGATAGTGAGATAAGACACTGTATTGCAACAAAACACTCGGTACACCACAGTATTACAATAAGACAGTCAGTACACATGTATAGCAATAAACACTTTGTACACAATATTACATAAGACACTCGTACAACACTCAGTAAACACTCTATACACAATATTACATAAGACACTCGTACAACACTCAGTATACGGTCAATAAAACACACAGAAAATCCCCCATAAAACTACCCATGTGTTGTTCATGAACAGTTGAATTGTTCTTCATCTAGTGATTGAATTTTATTGCTCTAATATGTGTGTGTGCGTAGAAATGGAATATCCGTTTAGAGTCTTCTATCTGAAGAACAGGTAGGGATCGATAAAAACACATAGCGATCATAAATATTATCCGTACAAACGTCACAACTGCGGAAACACTAGGTACGATAGTGGGGTAAAACACTATTGCCACAAAACACTCGGTTTGCATTAGTTTCAATAAAACACTCGACCACAGTATTGCAATAAGACACTCAGTGCGCATGTATTGCAACAAAACACTCTGTACACAATATTACATAAGACACTCGTACGCATTTGTTTCATTAAAACACAAATTATGCAGTATTGCAAAGAATAGTGCATGTTGTATAGGCAATAAAACAATCTATACTGGAAATCCCCCATACAATTGCCTATAATTGTATTTTATTGCTCTATAGATATCTACCAATACCACACCCAAGTTTCACTCGAATTAATCAAGCACTGGAATTTAACGCAATAGATTCGAATTCCATTATATTAGCTCTATGTGCAGTATGCCCACAGGGTTCATAAAATGTCAGTACTTAAAAGGTCTCCATCATGGTCAGCATGCTTCATTCATACACTCGATCTTAAATCCAAAATAGTTTCAAAGAGTTCATCATCAAGGTCGTCATGAAGTTTACAATTTTGTCCATTACTCTATGCTTTTTGATAAGTGTGTTTGGCGTTTATGGTAGGTCGACTTTTGCTGTCCCCACTCCTGCAAGTGGTATAACCGCCTATGGTGGTGCCCAAGTCACTGTTTCGGACACCGCAGCCGCCGCTGCCGATGTGAGTACCGCAGTCTCCGCTACGAATGAGAATATTGCAGCCATCAGTAGCGCTAAGTATGCCGCCCCGGTCGCCGCGGCCGCCGCGGCCGATGTGACTGCCCTAACAGCCGCTGCTGATGTGAATATCGCAGCCTTCGATGACGCTATGTATGCAGCAGCCACGAGTGGTATGAGTGCCAGGGGTATACAGGTGTACTGATTTGGTTCTAATCATCCGCGCGAGTGCACCGGGCGCCACTGATATGGATGCCAAAGGCGTTGTTGGTACGAGTTACACCGCCTCTGGTTTGTAGCGCTGCGAAGATATGAGCAATTAGGACTTTTACTTTAATTGTTTCATAAAATTGTCTCACTTGACCTTGACTTATACTTTGTTATCACTCAATGCAACACACGAATGAGTGTATTTACTCACCATTCTCGTTCTTGTGCTGATTTTGGGGTATACAAACCAAGCAATTTCACATCCATATTGTTCCCATAACATTGACTGATATCAAGGACTTTTATCTTTGTATGTGGAAGTATGTTTTACTTTTCTTGGGGCTGTGTTTGTGTATGTTGTTATATTCAGCAAGCATCTACGCACTCTATGCATCTGACTATTGTATTATAAAAACTTAGAATTTTACTTCCAAGTATGTATGGGTGTGTAGAAAGAGAATTACGTCCAGAGTCTTCTATCTGAAGAACAGGTTGGGACCGATAAAGACACATAGCGATCATAAACCATGTGAAGCAGAACTTGTACTAGAATATGTGGTCGTTTGGGGCGGGTATCACCTCTTCAGTATTGAACACGCGAGGTCGTATTTCATTTCTACATAAAAATGAGTCTCAACTTGTCGGTTGATCGATCTTTTAACAAATCAACCAGGCACATCTCTCCCATCAAACCACCTCTCAATCAAACTACTTCAGCTCCCATTATTGTATATGCTGTCAATATGTTTATTATAGTATTTATAATGTTGTTGACCTCATATATTACCTTGCCTTTGTATCCTACTACCAATTCAGTACTGTAACATTAATATCATACATGACACTCTAATCAATGCATTTATCAATCCAACACTCAACATTGTTATGGATGCTTAAGCACAGGAATTTACTTAATGTGGATGATATATGGATGTGCTCGTGGTCATATCTTCATCCCGAGTGGACAAAAGAACAATAAAAATAACATTTATTCGTCGAAAATTGTAACACCGAAAATCCTACGTAAAACTACCCATATGGTTTGTGTGCATGAAGACTTGATCCTAATGTATATTTGAAGTCTATATAACATTCTGAATCGATACAAGTACCAATAGAACACGTAGGTTTCACTCGACATGATCGTTACTCTTTTCATAGATATACGAGAATTACTCAATATATGTTACCACGGTTTCATTGTTATCAAGAACATCAAGGTCTCGATCATGTTCAGCATGATTCATTCATACACTCGTTTTTAATCTAAAATAGTTTCAAAGAGGTTAACAGTCATGAAGTTTACACTTTTGTCATTACTCTATGCTTAATTTGATAAGTTTGCTCTGCGTTTATGGTAGGTCGACGGCTATCGTCACCACCACTGGCATGTGCGGCCCTTCGGCAAGTGGTATAGCCGCCTTTGATGGTTCCGAAGTCGTCGTTGATGTAAAAACCACCACTACTGCTTTGGGTACCGCAACCACCGGTGCCGTTGTGAGTGCCCCACTCCTTGATGATGCGGATGCTATTGTTTTAGGATTGAATTGATTTGAATCATCCGCGCGAGTGCCCAGTCGCCACTGATATGAACGCCAAAGGCATCGTTGGTGTGAGTTACACCACCGCTGGTTTGTAGTGCTGTGAATATATGGACGATTAGGGCTTTTAGTTTAATTGTTTCGTAGAACAATCACACTCGACCTTGACACTTATATATGGCATTCAACAAGATTCTACGATCGTGTGCGCATAGGTGTGCCAATGTCTGGGTGATCATGATTACTATAACCTAACATGGATTACCTGTCGGAAATCACCCAGATATGAGTCACCGGCATACACCTCAAACGAGACACTGAGGTCCATCATCACCCTTTCATACGGTTTCTGGTTAATCTGTGGACCCAAATGAAAAAATCAGATCTGCTCAGACGCAGAGATCTGTAGGGAAGGCATATATGTACACCTACGGTAGCTGTGCTACCCATACAAAGTATGGAAATGTGTGGTATGCATGCACTACGCAAACAATCAGGTTGCACTACTTCATGTGATGTTTAGAATGTATCTATATTCAGAGATTTAAGAACTAAATACTAGTACCCCACCGTCAAAACCACGTTCACGTTGACATTTATTGAGTATATTAAATACCTTGTACAATGGAGGAAAGTTATGAGAATCAGAATGCGCAGCAGGGGTTGCAATAGCTGTCTTTGTATCATGTGTCGCCGGTTATTTATATTGCAATAGAGACCACGTGAAATACAATATGTTGATGTTGGGGTGCGTACGTGTATTCAGTACACATTGGAGGAAGACAATGGTATGTGTTCCAGGAAAGTACTTTTATAGACAATATATCTGCATATGTGCTTTTTCAAATAGTAAGAAACTCAGCGTGCAAGCTGTATGAATATATGCTTCCGTACGAGCTTTCGCTAAATATTGATGTAATATACCTTCAGACTTGAAACTTCCTCTTCTAAAACTGTCACTCTCGCAATCAGTTGTTTAAATGACTTCTAAACAAAGGCCTTCAGCTCGTCACGCATTTCTTGATGACTCGCTCATCGACATTACGTTATTGTTATGATCACGTGGTTAACCTTCTTAAGCCATTTCAGGGAGTAGAGTGTGGAATAGAATGTCTCTCCCTTTGTCGCTTCTTGGCTTGAAGACGTAGGTAAAGCTGCATTTCATGCACTTAGCCAGGCCAGAAAAGAAGCCCGCAAGGCGTCGCTGTGCGGTTATGATCAGGACATGTGAAGTCTAAAGGTATTTTATTGACGAGAATGAACACTCAAATTACATCCAAAGATAAGTAAACAAAGCCCTGTGGTCAAATCAATATGTTTGCGGTCAGTCCAATGATTTAGAGAAGCGGATTCTTCACTTTCATTTTTAATTGAAGTAGTATCTTAAATACATTTTATGTACTTATGATTTATAGAATGAGTTTCTTTACTTTCTTGCTTTCTTGATTAAGTAACTGTCAAAGATACAGAATCGAGTCCACGGTTATTAAACCTTTTTCAGCACAATGCTATATGATGGAGAAAAAATACAACACGAAATCAACATTTGATCAAATTTCTACTAGCATACTCTTTTACGTCACTCATCTTTTACGTCACTTAACACAATTTCCTGCATTCATAATAACTATATGTTTATATATGAACGACTATGTCGCATTTACAGTCGTAACTTGAAGCTTTCAGAGATCACAAGCCGTAAATTGGTGAAGTAATGAGCTGTACAGTCACAGTGATTTCACTTTCTGCCCAGACTCACATGCAGCACCGAACGTTGTGTACAAACCACCTGCACTCAAGTGGGCACGCACTCAAGCAGTATAATGAGAAGCGTATATAAGAATGAAATAAACGTTGTCAAGAGTAAATACAAAGACGATTTATTTGACGTTTTGGACGTGAATGTATGGGAAGAGATCAGTTTTTCGGGGCCACACATGATTGCCCGCCCTAACCATAAGACAATAGAGTCCTCTCTCTTCCCATTTAACTTTACTGACACTGAAAAATATGTTTTCGTCGAAGACATGAATAGTATTTAAAGCAGTTCACCACAGAATTATGTATAGAGCATCATAATCCTGACATTGTATGGAACGTCAGAGAGGAACACGAAAGTCAATATGGAGGTTGCCAGAAATATACGTACTCTACTTGATCACAAACGTCTAGTTTTTGCTCAGCTGTCATTCATAAGTATAACAGTTGCAGTTCGAGCAATATGTGTGCACGCTGAAATTCATGTTCAACACGACCGGTCCAACTACAGGCACAAGTATTCTTCGACCAACAAATATTATTTTTATTGTACTTTTGTCCACTCGGGAAGAAGGTACTCCAACTCCTCATTGCGCAAACAGCACATCTATCATCACAATGACCACAACTGTATGGAGAGATGTTGATTTCAACTTCTACTCCTGCTTCGTCTACGCTTGTACTTCCTGCTATAGCTGTGTCGATCAGAGCTCACACTCCTTCGCCTTCTTCTAGATCGACTCCTACTACGTCGCCTATACTCCCGTTCAGTTGAGCGTGCATGCCGTCCCTTACGTTCATGTGATGAGTAGTCTTGTCTTTCTGTACCCCTGCCTTTATCTCTACTTGCTGAACCGCGACTACTACTACGACTTTGGCTGCTAATGGGACTTCGACTTCGACTGCGGCTGCGACTGCGACTACGACTGCGGCTGCTGAGACCACGACTACGGCTGTAACTTCGGCTGCGGCTACGGCTGCTACTACGAGTGCGGCGCCAATTGCGACTGCGACTGCGACTGCGACTGCGACTACGACTGCGACTACGACTGCGACTGCGACTGCGACTAACACTGCGACTGCGACAAACACTTTGACTTGTGCTCCAGCTCCGGCTACGGCTGCGAGATCGCGACTCCGCACTGGGAGAAACGTTTATTTGAGATTGTGTTAAGAAAACTAAGCGGGAGAATGAGTGTACAATGTGACCTTCGTATGCGAAGTAAAAATGGTTATATTGCAACATAAGCTACTGCCACACCGTTAACATACCTTCCACGGCGCCGCGAAGATGTGTATGGATCGGGGGACAGTGATCGACGATAAGTTATACGGCCTTCGCGTGAGCGTTTGATCATTTTAGTCTCCCGTTCTTTTTCTTCTTCCTTTTTCTTGTCAGCGTTGAAATTTTGCTCCAGCCGCTTCTGCCGTTTGAGCTTCATCTTTTCCAACGCAGTTAATTTTTTCGGCGGCGCAGCAACTGTGTTAGACAAAAAACTCGCACGGCTACCTTTGGGCATACTACTGCCGGCCGACCGATAGCTTTCTGTAGTTCTGAGCCTTTCTTCGTCGTGCCGAGTACTTTTATTTCGTTTTGGCTCACCTGACAGCCCATTAATACTAACAGTAGACCTTGGTCCCTTAGTTTCGTTGTCGTTATCACTTGCCGAGCCTGATCCAGACGTATCTCCCAAATTCGCCTTGTACTTTGGACTCTCCCTCTGCGCATATGATGGTGTTATATCGGTACTAGAAATACCTACACCAAGGTTTCGCCTATCTCTGTCCAACGGTTTAGACGTCTTAGATTCACAGCCTACCTTACCCGTACCTACACCCGCGTTTTCAGCTTTTATGCGTTCAAGCTCCTCGTTCTCTTTTCGAAGACGACGCATGTAGTTCTGTACATTGTATCTTTCACGTGCGATCCGATTGGCTTCACTGCGTTCTTCGTCAGTTAATATGTTGTTATACATCTCAGTCTTTGCAACAATATCAAACACTTCTGGGTTGTCTACTTCACTGATATCGGACACAGCATTCTTGTCGTTAGGAAAGGATTCTTCTTTTGTGCCGGTTACCACATTTTCAGGCTCACCTATATGTCCTCCACCCAGTCCCCCATAATCGAAAGCGATGGTAGCTTTTCTAACTGGTTTGCCAGTGCCGGAATCTCCGGTGGACTTTGGTAATGGTCGACTATAAGAGATATGCTTGTTTTTCTCGTTCCGTTCGTCATCATGGAAGGCTATGGAGGAAAGATGTAACGCTTCACCAACTGCTCTCGACATAACGGTTTCGGCGAACATGCACATACGCAAGAATATCACACACAATCGATCAAAGAAACACAAAGGTTAGAGGAGTTAGAACGAGGACGTCAGGTAGAATCGAATTATAGACGTAACAAACAGCACACAAGGTCGTTGGCGACTAACGATCGCTACAGTCAGTTTTCCGCAACACGTTGAACACTTCAATAACATGTTCCATCAGGCCATAGCCTGGGAGAGGTTGTCATTTCACGTATTTAATAATGAATGGATATATATATGAATAGTACCTCCAAGTCTTTCTGCATGTATTAAGTCTCTGTACCTTTCGAAGTTGCGGAGATCCTGCTTACAACAAATAGATGTACAGGAGATTTGTATGATCCAGCATGGACACGTGTGTATATGCAATGCGGATATTTACATACATCGGCCTCTTGCACATTGTGTATTTAAATCGACCTATATACGTAGTTCAGGTGAATTTAAATCCACTCCTTATCATTCTGTTCTCGCGGTAACATTCGTGTGTTGGAACAGGAGTAGATCAAACACTTCAAACTAGACAAACTGATATGCTTCGATATTTCCAGTGAAAATCATTAGAATAGGACAGAAAACTCAGCACATTAGCAACGCTGTAACTACTCTGAGCAAAGAAAACAGCGAAAATAAAATCCTAAACCCTAAAATACGCATACAAACATTACACGTACCAGCGCGTCAGGATCCTCGGCCTCTTTCGCCAATAAAGTAGTCTTTGGTTCGCGCATAAAATCGAGATGAATCCGAACATCAAAACGATCGATCATTACATTGCCATCAGTTTGCCAAGCAACTAGATGACTACCCGATTCAACCTTCTCTCTCTCTGAGGGGTTGATGTTCAACGTCATTGCTGAACCATTCACTCGTAGGTGTTGAAAAGGGTCGGATTGCTATCGCCACACAAAGAAAAAAAGTAGGTTAAGAGTAGATACTTGGAAAATGGCTCATACTCGCATACTTGAGTGTGCGTATGGGTGTGAGTGAATGCAAATGTGTATGTAGAGAATGAGACATTATACTATATAAAAATGCGTGTACATACAAACTGAGCTATACGTTGTCGTCTCCTCTCCGCTCTCTTTTTGTGATCCACAATCAAGCCCTTCACACGCTTCTCATTCGCTCGAGATTGGTGCCACATGGTTTCCCACGCCGTCAGAGGCTGACGTTCGTACGATACCAAACGAGATTCAGTGTTATGGGGCAGATATTACACTCAACCTCACTGCCTACTTCAATGTGAACGGACACAAATCCATGAATGAAGGTGACTTTCGTGTTGCAACGCGGAAGTATAATAAGTTTTGAGTGCGTTGAAGATGTGAGTGAGTGACACTCTGAGAGTGTGTACGTTTGCGGTACGCAGCGGAGTGCAATATTGTTTGAGTGCAATAGTGTGTGTGTGTGTGTGTGTGCGGTGTGCAACGAGTGAAATGGTTATCGTGTAAGCACGTGTGTGCAATCGTATACGATGAGGCGATTGTGTATGTGCGTATGTGTGTATGTGTGTGCGTGTGTGTGTGTGTTTTGTGTGTGTGTGTGTGTGTGTGTGTATATTGCGGTGCGTTTCCGTGGCGGGCGCGAATTAATGGTCGCGAAATAGCGCCACGTAATTTTTGTTGTTGGGTAAACACAAACGTAAACACAAAATTTTGACCACTATGCGATAGTTCAGCCCAAACGCTCTCAGAACACACCTCAGCACGTAATAAGTATTGCCCCCTCTCCCCAAACCACGCTAGGTACTTGATAGAACGTCGACTTATGATGAGTTTAGAAACATTTAAAGTTGGCGACTCCGAGCGTGTGCGCATGAAACTGAATGACGACACTCATGTGGACATAGCCCTGTTTGGCGGAACTGTCATATCGTACGTCGCTGACGGACGTGAGCTCATCTTCGTCAGGTTCGTTGAATTGACACAGAAATTCTAAAATACCAGTCATATGTCACTAGTGTGTGTTCAACTACTATTTCAGAAAAAGATTTACCTCCGACAGTGTTGTCTATGGAGAAGTACAAATTAGTACGAGAAAACGGAATACCAAAATAGGTGCATTTTCACAGGTACGCAAATCTGATCAGTAATTTCTGGTTTTGTCATTGAATTACAGCTCTACGGCGGTTTGGGACAATAAAAAGGCAATTCGAGGCGGAATTCCTGTTGTATTTCGTATGTGAGAATTGTACACTGTCCAGTAGTTTTCGTGTGTTATTGACGGACGATCAATTGTTTATTGACTGTTTCAGTACTTACGTTTCAATATTTTCTTATGCACAGCTAACTTTGGACCCTGGGAGCTGGGCCCTCAGCACGGATTTGCGCGCATCAGTACCTGGGAATTTGTGGAACCACAAGACCAGCCCGAAGATGCAGTTGTTGCCACCTTTGTATTAAAAGACAGGTATTGTTTCTTTTCTTGCCTACTCTCCTACATGCTTTTATATACACGGAATATAACTTACCCATATATGCACTGTTCGTTCTCTAGTGAGGAAACGCGCAAGTTGTGGAATCATTCGTTTGAATTGCAAATTAATGTTATGCTTAATAAGGACGGGTTCTTTCAAGAGCTGAGTGTCGAGAACACAGGTTGGTTATTGGTTGTTTACCTTGGGGTGCCGTACGTTATATGCACTTATGCAAATTGTCGAACTTTTAGTGCCGTGCGTTTCTATGCACTTTGCTAATTGATTGACTTTTAGTGCGCCGTTTTGATATGTTTGTGTTCGGAAAGTTTGGTTGCAAGAAAGCAATAGTTTTAGAGAAGATTCTCTTGCTTAAGGTAACTGATCTTGATTCGCACTGATAAGATGAAACTGACCTAAATCTGTATACTTCCCAACCAACTCTAACCAGGAGAGGACGAATTTGACTTCACGTCTCTTCTGCACACGTACTTTCGCTGTGACGACATTGCTCATGTGGCGGTTGAGGGGTTACAAGGATCAGGATGGAAAGACAAAGTCTCTGGTACGGGTTACTCTTTTGATTACCGTTTTTGCGCAACAAGTAGTACTCGAAACTCATCGCTTTGTTTATGTACGAACACATGTGTGGGATTTAAAGAAAGATGGAGGTAGATGTAAAAAGGCTACTTTTGCGTGCAACGAGAAGTTCAGTCGCCTTTTGTGCATACTGTGGTGTCTCACTTCACTGAGCGCATGCACTTTATCGTGGGTATATTATCGCAGATTTATGTACCTACAATGGATATATGGCATCAACACTGACCATAGTACCTATATACATGTAAATCTCATGTAAAAACTTCTCTTGAATTGCAGGCGACGCTGCAAAGAGCGAGACACGAGTTGCTGTCAAGATTGATAGTTTCGTAGACAGTGTCTACACGCACACACCCGTCACACACACGATTAAAGGACTAGCGGGTAAGGATACCCCACTGAAGGTGACGCTAGAAAAGGAGAATTTGCCCGATACTGGTAGGTTGCCCCTGTTCGTGATGGCTATAACCCATAATATAGAAACACAATGAATATGCAAGCACGTAACATTCGTCTCGTGTTTGTACTCCATTTGCCCGATACTGGTAGGTTGCCCCTGTTCGTGATGGCTATAACCCACAATATAAAAACACTATGAGTATGCAAGCACGTACATTCGTCTCGTGTTTGTACTCCACACATTTATGCAATATATATATATATATATATATATGTGTGTGTGTGTGTGTGTACATACACGAATTACATGTGCATATAGTCACAACTAGCGGTTCATCAACTCATCATTCTACACTGATCTAATGCAGTGATCTGGAACCCCTGGGATGAGAATGCAGCCAGCATGGGCGATTTTGATGATGAAGGGTACAATAACATGATTTGTGTTGAGGCTGGTTCTGTAGACGAGCGCGTGGTACTTGGTCCCAAGGAAACATGGGTAGGTCGTCAGGCAATTAAGCCCGAGGCCTGAAACATTGTAAAACAGTGTATCTATTCGCGTTGTTGTCAAGCTCATTTGTCTATGCATACCAAGTATGTGAGGCAACAAATAAAAATGCTTATTAGTGATGCGTGGGTGTGATTTAAAGCCCATATGGAGCGTTTCCTGCCTTCAAAGTGTTTTCATGGAGTGTGCCTTTGGTTCCGTGTCTCACGTGAATGCGGATAACGGGGAAATCAGCACCTGATATTTCACTCGTAGGTACACAAGATAAAGAGGTTAAACTAGTAGTGAGCAATCCTTGCTTGTTACATACACAAACTTAGTACTGTGACGAGAAAGTCTAGCACAGAGAAAGTCCCGTTTAGGTAGACGCAAGTTCCACATGCAATTACTTGAGACTGTAGTGTTTATTTTCGTATGTTTAGGGGATAAGGTAAGAATGCGACAAGCTAGATGCGGTAGAATTATTATTGACCTACCAGTTACGCAAGTTACATGCCGACAATGTTTTCAAACGTATTATTGCTTTCATCAACCATTTCTTCAAGATACCTGAAACTCATTCGTTAGCGCACTCCAACCTATGCCACATGGGTTAAGAATAAAGGATTATGCGTGGGGTACACGTAGGTCTATTCTTTCATTTTAAGCTGTACAAAACGTTCGAGCAACAGAGCAAGCGCCTGAGGCAGGATTTTCTATCTGTAAGTCGGGTGAGGGGCACGGGGGAGGGGAAGGGAAAGTGTGAAGAAGAGAGGGCAGAAGTGCGACGAGGCAGCAACAGCAGAGCAGAGTGAGTGGTGCGATGAGGCAGCAGCAGAGAGAGAGTGTTTTGAAGCACAGTGGTGTTGTGTTCCTTATCTCGAGTTTGTAAAAAAAAAACACACACACCCACACCAACACACACATACACGCACAAACATATATATACACACCACCTACACACACCCACACCCACCTACACATACACCACATACACACACATACACACACATACACATACACACAACACACACACGCACACAACACTACACACACACACACACACACACAAAAAAAACACAACACACACACGCACAACAAAACACACACACGCACACACACCATCACCTACACCCACACACACAACACACACAACACACAAACATACACAACACACACAACACACGCACAGAACACACAACACACAATATATACACACACAACACACAATATACACACACAGACACACGCACGCATCACACGCATCACATACACAACAGCAAAGCACGAAAACAAAACAAACGAAAAGCAAACCCAGTGACGTCACCTCACTCGGCCGCTTTTTCGGCGCGCGCAGTCCCTTTAACTACACACACACACACACACACATACACACATACACACATACACACATACACACATACACACACACACACATACACACACACACATACATCCACGCACATACATGCACACACTCTTTCTATCTCACTCACACATCCCTTCCCGCATTTTTGTTGAACGTTTGCATGGTCCCCTGTTCAGCTTGGTGCATTCGATTCCAACTCCACATTAGCTTACATTGGATCATCCGTTCCTATAAGCTTGCTTGATTTCGTATCCCTCCTCGCCAAGCACGTCCGTCGGTGCACTACCGCATGTTACTTTGTATGGTGTTCTGACATGTGCGGCTACGTGACTGACTCTCGTTCTGAAACTTACAGTTAGTTGTCATTCCTTTTCGAAAGGTATAGGAATTCTGAAAATAGCTATGAATTAGATGCCATTCGCTACATCTGTTCATCGGTACTAGTGTGTCAACGCAGACAGTCTCTTAGCACACAAGCAATATGTCCACTGCTTCAACGGCGGGCTCGTCCGATGTGTGCAACTGGCTAAGGTAAGATCTTGTTGGGAACGCATTTACCAATGTGCCGAGCTGCTCGGTGTTTTTTGTTGCTCATGTCAAGTTTTTGTTTACCACGATTGATAAGGTACGTATTTGTTGTGTCTTCAAGCGAGAGCATGGAATCTATGGATGTCCCACTCGTACATACTTTACACCTGCATGTATACCCGTTTGTGAGTTAAGAGATTTGTATCAACAAAGTTCATTTCTATTCGTAGTTGTACTGTACGTAATAGAGCGGGTACACCCGCACTCATGTGGACTCACGCTCGTATATGCCCTCATGCCTAGTTTTCCTGATAATCCCCATTGGTTTTTTGAGTGCACAATAGTAGTGGTAAACATTGTCGATAATATCTATGTTTTCGTAGGAGCATGGGCCTTCTTAGTCCATCCGATTTTTCTCTTCGTGACGATGAACTCTACCTACCATGTAAGGACGGTGTTCTTCTATGCAAGTTAGTCAACCAGTTGCAATCGGAAGTGCACGTGAGCATATACACCAATACTGCCTTCCGTTACAAGGTATCAAGTGGATCGGTTTGTGAGCACATACTTCATGCGAGCGCGCATGTAAACTGCTACCAATTCTTGTTCCCGTACCTGCGTTCTTGTACAAATTTGTGCAATATTGGTTAGCCTATTACACGATTGTATATTAAAACATTGATATGTGTACGAGAGGGGTTGCGATATGTAAGAGTGAGGCTGAATGCACCTGTGTATGTTTGTGTAGCGTTGCCCATAATAGACATTAGTTGCTCTTACGCATATTTATGATGAACGTCGATTGTTATTTAATCGAAACCATAATTTTCATATATAGTGCTAGAATTCATAACACTTCTTTATGTTTAGGTAATGGAGAACCTCACAATGTTTGTGGAAATTGCCAAGGCATTGTTGCCGCCTGATTTCGACTTGTTCGATCCATCGGCCTTCTACGACGGATATGAATACGATGAATTTCTCGCTACTCTACGCAAGTTAGGTGAAGTTACAGGTATGTGAAAGTGCGCGCGTGTATGTCCGTATGTAGTATGTGTTTATACACGGCTTATTCACTATTTCAAAGACTGTTATCCATGAAACACGAGGTAGTCATTATTGTTTCTAAAGCTTCCTACACGTGAAACACTAGTAGTGTAGTACGCTGTGAACTCTTAAATTCCGTCGATAAGTTTCCATTTAAGCAAAGCGTTTTAAACTTTTGTATGGTTTATACGTTTATGTGAATGTAGGTGGGATTCCCAAACCTGCCCGAGTACGGCGAGGTACTATGGGCTCGTATAGCAACAGTGTGACTGAACAACCAAATGTCTCGCGAGTTGGTGGGAGTATGCGAACAGACTACGGTGGATCAAGGTCAGATATACACCCTCTTCTACATCTAAACATGCACATTCCTACACACATTGTGAGGATCTACAGCGACCTGTCCCTACAATGCCACAGTGTCCATACAAACACTCACCTCACTTACTCCATCATATGAATGGAAATTCTTATGCAGATCTGCATACCAGAACCCAGCACTCCGACAGCTGGTTACAGCACAGTCTAATCCTGTACGTAGTCCTGGAGAAGGCCCGAGCCTCAGTGGAGGGAGTGATTTTAAGAACAGCAAAAGAAGTCCAGGAATTGTCACCGGAAAACCTGCCCCTGTCCCACGTCCAAGAAACGGTAACCAACGCAACCATGTAGAATCGAACACCAAAGGGCAACAACAACCTCCATTGCAAAAGAATCCCAGCTCTCAGGTGCGTACGTATGTACGTGTATGTATACATGTACTACTACTAGGGACATTGACGTGTAAAATGTAGACTGGATCTAGAATCCTTACACCGGTCGAAGGGAGTAACTGGCTGCTAGTAGTACAAGTACATATATTGTGACCGGAATCGCTTGAAGAAAAGCCAGGATTCCATCAGAGAACTCTCTGGCAAACACACAATGAACACATGCAGACGTACATATGTATAGTGCAGCGTAGGTATACGTTTTCTTGTTTACACGTGTGTACACTTACAATCTACACACTTACAATCTACATACGTCTGTAGATTTTACAGTGTGTAAATACACACAAGCACAACCACAAACACTAAGATGTATGCATATATGTATTCTTACGCCAATTTTATGTTTGTAAACAGGGCAATTCGCCACAATCTAGCCGTGGTACGACGCAATCCCAACATACCGACGGTATCACAGCGGATTCAGTGAAAAAGAATTTGCCTAGAAATATACCAGCGGCGCCAAAAATAGTCAATAACAATAATACAAATAGCCATCGCTTAGTAGATGTACCTACTGTCAAAGTTGTACCTGCACGTGATGTCCATGCTGAACTGATCGTTGAAAGGGTATTATTATTGCCTGTGCGTAAATTCATATGTATGTGCATGTCGTGCATGAATTCACCTGTATGATATGTGTGCATGTGTAACTATGGATATCGAACGATGAAATATGGATTATTTATACGTAGTGAATTATCGCATACACGCACATATATCAAGCACATACAGCAAATGCATGCTTTCGCAAATATTACAATTAGAGAGTCATAATGTCACTAGCAAGCACGTGTAATCTCTCTCACACAGATATTTGCACCCCCGATTAAGCAGGGTGAAGACGAACAATTTAATAATGAAGGAGAATTTGACGAGGTGGACGAAGGTACCCTCCCATCTGTTTTTTGATAGAGTATTCTTGTTGTTAGCGGAAATATACACAGCTAAGCTTTTATGCGTATGTGCATTGCAAAAGTGTATCTACTGCACATTATCGTGTACACGATTAGTCTCTGCACTATCTTGTCCTCTAATGCGATGTTACACTGAGTAGACATGGACATGCGTGCATCTCTACCATCATATTTCTCATCAATGAACACATCACATACATACTCACCACCCATATACTACAAATGTTTATACAGAAGAGGAAGACGAAAGGGAAGAATTTATAGCAAGCAAGCAGTGCATTGCGCTCTTTCCGTATGCAGCTGCGCGTACAGATGAATTGACCTTCAAGAAAGGCGAAGTCATTGAAGTGCTGACCAGCGGCGACGAAGGCTGGTGGGAGGGTAGGATTGGTGACGCCTATGGCTGGTTTCCTTCCCCTATGGTTCAGGTGTGTGCCTGTATCGTACACACATGGCCGTGCGCTAAAATGCACATACATATAGTTCGAATCTGATTATCGACTATACTGTGTATTTTTTGTATATATAGGAGTTTGAGGGAGTGGTGCCTGTGCTATCGGACGATGAAGATGATAGTGTATTTACTGAAGATCCTTTGTTTGCAGAGGACAAAATCAACCTTATGAATATGCGACTCAGTGTGCCTGCTGAAATGATCGACCCATCGTATAAGGCTCAGGTAAGGCACCCATTAAAAAGATTGTATACATACGCATATATACATTCACATGCTCTCATATTCGCGTGCCCTCTAATTCTTCACTCCAATATATACAACGCTCAGGTGGTGAATGATATACTCTCTACCGAATACGAATATATAACTGGTCTTGAGGACTTTCTGAATGATTACGCTTCTCCGTTAAGACAACTCAAGGTATGACAAATCGTGCTTAGGCAGTCTGTTCATATGCTGCTGTGAACATCCTCATAGAAATTAACCATCTACCAATTTTCACATAATCAGATATTTGTTCCCTTCGCATTTGGTTGATACATACGACATAATTACGTAAGTATGATTTATCCATCGTCATACCCTCATCACTCTCTTCTCCATAGTGCAAGTTTGGATATATAAGTACATGTATATAAGTCGTGCACGCACATACTATAAAGACGCCCACTCCCATTCATTGTCACCGATATTCACCTAGTCACCTCAAACATTTTATATACCAGTCTATCCCAGATAAGGCGAAACGTGCGATGCTGGGCACATTAATCCGATTGGTTCAGTTCCAGAATAGATTTTATGGCGAACTATACAATGAAGGTGTTCTCGAAGCACCGGACATGGCCAAGATTTTCATGCAATACGCAGAAGAGCTTGAGTCTATATATATAAAGGTGTTTAAAACACATGCCAGTGGACGAGTTTTTTAGCAGTACTGTATATATAGCCTATATTAATGGGAATGTCCTGTTCAGTGCTTCCGTTATGGGTGTATCGAAAGAATACAATACGTACAATAGCACATAAAGACGAATATTTTCGTAGCGTATTATATCTTTGTGTGTGTGAATTTACCCCACATGAGTGATGCTTTGTCGACATACGAAGTTTGTCTGCCTTTTGTTATTTTCATGTCCTCTTGTTTAAGTATTGGTTGAATGACTCGAACGTAACAGACGTGTGCATAAGTTTTTTACTTGGTCATTATTTATATTGGATCTATCTGTTTTTCTTTATCAAGTACTACAAGAATCATCCTGTGTCTATCGAGATTTACAAACGGTACATGGATGACCCAATGCTGGGAGAGCTATTAAAATCCAAAAATGTAGATAGTAACGAGAAAGTGTGGAAAGTTATTATGCCCAAAAATCTTAATCAGCCAATCGAGAAGGTATGTGTGTACTATCATTCATGTGTATATGAGTTACCTTAATCTGCACTGCCAAATAATTGTTATCCGACGTGCGCCACCGCCAACCAACGAGCCATGGAGATAAACCTCTCTAGCACTCGCACGTAGACTCCCACGCAGACGGAATGTGCTATCCAGTTCCTTTGATTCTGTCGCCCATTACTAGCTCATGCAACATTGTACAGTTCGTTTATCCACGCGCACTCTGAAACCAACTGACTAGCAGATCGAACGATAAACTTGGTACAATCCCAGTCTTTTAACAAATCACTCCGCACATTTGTTTCGTGAACAGATGAAACGATATCCGACTATCCTTCGTGATCTTGCGCGTACCACCGCCAACGACGACCCATGCAAGAAGAACCTTGTTGCCACTATTGATAAGTATCAAAAAATAGCAGATGCATGTGCAAAAGCAAAGAAGCTAAAAGAATACGGTACATAGCTCTTTCCCACAAGTGCCCCATATACACAGGCTACATATCTATGCATTTGGTATACCAACTAGCAGGCGTAGGAATACCTCGCAGTCACACTCACACTCACATAAACTATATACAGAACGGAATATTCTATCTATGGATATTGATGGCTTGTCGCTTGAGCAGATAGAACAACTTGGCAGTCTGAAATATTATCTGCCTGTCGTGAATGTGGGTGTACAAGGCGGTTCTCCATCAAAAGAGAGAGTACTGATGCTCTACCGCGGCGTGCTAGTTGTACTCAATCGCATCATTCGTAACACGAAAATTTGGTACAAGCTTAAGGTATGTATGGGTATATACACAGCATGAGCGCATACACATTTAGCTAAACGATATTTTATTGTTGTACATGTAGGCGTTATATTGACTCCCAAATATCAATCTACTCATAGAATGTTTGCTGCAGCATATATTATGCAATATAGTTTGGAGACACGCATACTTTTGTGTATAGAACAAACTGGCATGTGAGCATGAACATACAAGCGTTTCAAGGTAGAAGATTATTTTCATTGGTGAACGATGATACAACGTGAACATATCCCACTATAAAATGTCTTCACATACTCATATGTTAGATTCCTTGCCATGGTTTTTAATCAATTTAGCAATGTCGCACTTGATTTAGTTACTTGATACACTTGACTTCACAGGAAATTATTAATCTGAGTGCGCTGACCATCAAAGAAGTGGACGATAATGAGGATGGTGATAATCTCTTTTTGGTATGAATAATATGCTTAGAATCTGTCACATGCATACTAAATAAGCATAGTAGATGCTCACCAAGGCACCCATTCACCCTTCCACATGCATTTATAATATATATGCTTATTCGCTTGGCTTTGTACTTGTTTACATATCCCGCAACAGATACAATACGACAAGTATCAACAGATGTACTCTGTGGCCTCTCCGTCAGAGAGGGATCAGGCTGTCCTTGAGATTGGACAGGCCAGATATAGTATCTCGGTAAAGGCAACACCCTCGTCGGTGGAGAAGCGAGAGCGCAATGCAACAAAGATTGGACTAAGACTAAAAGGAACTATCAAAGGGTTTATTCAAGACGCAAGGTATACGTGTAAGAAGGACTTGACCTACTTAGTAGCTATCCAGAACACAGCACTACGAAGATTGTTCCCAAAAGAATTATTCCTCCACAGTTACTACATGGCGAACTATTCATGTGTGCTTGTATGTGTGCGCGCGTAAGTGACATGATATATACCTCATAATACTATATAAGTTATACGTTTAAGTTATACGTCTTCGTATTTGTGAAATTCGGAAGTGTGTTTTCATGTGCATATGAAGCGTAAATGATAAGATATACCTCACTGTAAGACGCTCACCTAGGCTCTACCCTCTCATCGTGCACATATCCACCCACAGCATCATGCCTACTAAGCGTAAAGACAGTTTTAAAGCGATACCTGGACAGACAGTGGGTAATGTCGAAATTATTGGAAAGCCACCTGTGCTGACAAAGAGTCAACCAGCTGAAATGGCTGCGGCAAGTGCGAACCATCAACCTCCAGCAATCGATTCCCTCAATCGCGTTGTGAAAGAACAGGCCGTCGAGATTCAGCATCTTAAGAATGACGTCGAAACTCTCAAGAGAATGGTATTGATATACGTAGCGCTATATGTGTTTCTGCATTTGTCTTCGTTTCTTTATACCTTTGTCACTATATGCTGCGCGGATTAGATGTGTGAGTCATACGTTGAATTGTCCAGCGCGCTGTGAAGGTACGACACTATCTGCGAGTATTGAACGAGGATCTTGAATCTCACTGGCGTGTTATCGTGTCTACTAAGCTCAATTTCTGCTTTCAATTTTCTCCGTGTGCAGTTGAGCGAAATAATGAAGAAATAGAGATTTACACGGCGTTGGTCGCTTCTTGACTATCAACCGTACCAACGCACTTAAAAACTGGTGGTGTGGAGATGTTTGTTTTCTATTTGAATTCTTTATACAGCTGTGATCACCTAAGTGATCATGGGGTGTAGAGTGCGCATGTAGAAAGTGCCACGTTTCAGTGTGCACTATAGAATGCTTCTATCGCTCTAATAGTCACAGGAAAAGTTAGCACTTACCATTTGATTGTACATAATCTTACAAAACTTATTCATTTTACTGTGGGAGGGCTGTTGACATTTCTCGTCGTCGCGACTGGCCTTTCCTGTCCTGTGTGCTAAAGGCGAGGTGGCTCTGTGTCCGTTTATTTCAATAATGTTAGTGAAGTCAAGTACATGATATCATGTAATAAGAACTTTCAAATACAATCTGTAACAATAGATTACCAAAACCATAACAAAAATGTGTGGATAATCAGTTGTCATTAGACCTTAAAAAAGGCCCCTTTTCAGTGTTTTTCTTCTTCTCTTCTTTAACCCTCGACTTTTATTTTTAAATCTGACATCGTCCATCATAATACCGTAATAAAGGCCTAATGTTTAGTGCATTTTCGCCTACTATCTCTTTCTTCCTTATCCACACTGAGACCCTGAAAAAGGCCCAATTTTCTATTCTTTTCGCCTTTGTCTTGAATCAATACTAAGGCTAAGACCCATAAAAAGGCCTATATATTTTTTTTTTCTCCCCCCGCCTATTCAAATTTCTCGGATCGTCTTTGGCATAATTGTGCGAACAACACGAAAGCGAAAAAGTGAACCAATAGTCTATAAATAGAACTCATTTAAATGTTTGATTGGTGCGTCTTCCCGCCCATATTCACAAGATTTCAATTTCGTTGACAATTGGGGGTCTGAAAATGGGCCTTTTTGGTGACGTCACACCTACGCATGCGAAACCGCTGTCACTAAAACACTTACAAACACACACACACATACACACACACACACACACACACACACACACACACACACACACACACACACACACACACACACACACACACACACACACATACTCACACTCACACTCACACTCACACTCACACACACGTATATCCCGTTTCTTCTGTGTTCAGTTGTGGTTTCACACAACATGAGCGAGCCAAGTAGTCCGGAAATGTCCGGGGCGGACTTTACATCTATCCCAGACATGCCAGCTTCTGGTACAAACAGAGGCGAAGAAGGCCAATATGCGGACGAGGCGAACGATTTCTTGGAAGAGCAGGAAGAGCAGGAAAATGCCGGCATATCTGACGAAGGGGAAGGTGAAGATTTGTTGGATGAGAACATGTTCAGGTACTTCAGAGTGCAATGTACTCAATCTCGCTGCAATGAAATTTCACCCATTGCTATCCAACTGTGGGAGTTTTCATATTTGGGTGTTACATCCAATCGCGATGGTCCATAAGTGACTGGGTTGTGAAATCTATCAATAGTTTCTTCATACTCGCTTATTCGCTACTTAGGTACAAAGTTTCACTCCTTTGAATTTGAATCTGTAACCTGCCTTGTAACTATGTTTTACAAATAACGACATTCAGAGATTACCGGGCGAGTCGAGCCAATGACCAGTATGAGCAGGATATGATTGATGACTCTGAGGTACGTGCAATTAGTACTGTCTATGTTCTTGGTTTGTTGGTATACTTACTTGTTGGTGTTCAAGGTGTTCAATTTTGTTTGTACTTTTAATAAAATACTGACGGTATTTGCATGAAACAGCACTCAGAGATGTCAATTGGAGAGCGTCGTGCTGTTGAAAATGATCTTCGAAAACGTGATCGACTACAAGGCCGTCGTCCGGCCGCTCTTGATGAAGGTTAGCGTTATATAATTGTACTCGAACATGCCGTCCGGCGTGCACTTACACAAATAGTATCCTACACACACACAAGAAAATACACAGGTAGCCAACTATCAATTATCTTCTCTCAGTGCAAACACAACATTGCACTCTGATGATGCACGGCCAACATCCCACTGATTGTACGAAATCTTGAATACAACAGAGTCTGATGAAGATGAGAGTAGACGACGTCGTCGCCGTCGTGTTGCGGACTTTGGTACGGATGAGTTTGGAATGGACATGGACGAAGAAAGGTATTGATTATTGATTAACTCGCTTGAATCTTTGAAGAATATGCGCGCCCATGTACACGCCGTACTTTTACTATATATATCTGTTGTGAGAGCAAGTTGTACGTGACAATGCACATGAGTGTGATAAAGTGAACATTAGAGCGATCGACGAAATAGCCAGTGCAAGTGCAAAAATCACATTGCGTACCCTGCTTTGTACCGAATCACCCATCCGTGCACATACAGTGCTATATCAACAAAGCAATTTTTAAATGCAATGTGTACGCTATGAACAGAGAAGCAGTAGTGAGTCTTGAGGATCGAGGTGGCAAACCTTTGCGCGAATTTTTAACGCTGGATGCAGTGCAGAAGGAGATTTCTCGTTTATTTCGCATTTTCCTCACCCAATATAAAGAGGCAGAAGGAAAACCCCCAGTCTATGCCGAAGTTATCAACCACATGTGTACACACAACAAAACCAGTTTGGAAGTATGTCGTTCATATGTTTTTTACCAACAGCGATAGAACTTCATAAACGTCGACATAGTAGACGAGAATTTATGTTCGTCCAAATATCCGTACGTGCGACACGCCCTCACATTCTGTAAATCATATAAACTCTTGTGATGCATGTTCATGTACTCCATCAATTTCTAGGTGGACTACAAACATCTTTGTCTCTGGCCGGATACTGCCATTATCGCGATATACTTGGCTGATGGACCTATTGAAATGTTGAAAATCTTCGACTCTGTTGCACTGGAAGTGGTACGTACATATAGCCGTCCGTAGTATTACTATAATCAACCTTCTCTATTTCGTTCATTCGTTGGTACGAATATATATGTAGAAATAGAAGGTACGCACCACACTCACACTTGCATGCATTGTACAATAAACAAAGGTGCTTCGGGGTTTCCCCGACTACGGGTCAATCCATGAGGGTATCCACGTGCGTATCTCAGGTCTACCTGTTGACGAGCCCATCAGAGACATCCGACACAATCACCTGAACGCCTTTCTCAAAACTACCGGCGTTGTGACGAGACGTACTGGTATTCTTCCACAGTTAACAATGGTCAAATTCGACTGCGTCAAATGTAAATCTATTTTGGGACCGTATGCGATGGACTTTGAGACAAAGAAAGATTTTAAAGTCGGTTCATGTCCAGAGTGTCAAAGTAAAGGTCCGTTCCCAATCAATACGGAGGAAACAGTTTACCGTAACTACCAGAGAATTACTCTGCAGGTACTGTGTATATTATTATATGTATGTTAATTGTCGTAAATTATAGTTGCTAATACATGTATACAATTATGCGTCAAACATCGACGAATACACACCTCGCTTGAACGCTCTTATGGGCGGTTTTAGGATCACTCACAACCGAAACTACGTATATCTTTGCGTATTTCCATTCCCGTGCAGGTACACGCACACACATTCGTTGGTTAATATATAGTAATCGTAGAAACTATGCATTTTCTAATCCTAGTACAACTGACTACTGTAGGAATCACCCGGATCTGTGCCCCCTGGTCGTCTGCCGCGTCACAAAATCGTCATTCTTACCTTCGATTTAGTCGATTCTTGTAAGCCTGGTGACGAAATTTCAGTTACTGGAGTGTACCGCAATCAGGTATGTACAGTCTTACAATATGAGTGCTTGTACAGGTGTATATTATGTTGATGAATGTCTTTGCCTGTGTACGCATTGGAGTGTGTGACCAGATGAGGAATTGGCATGTTTCTTATTTCTACTTATGTATATTGTTTTACGTATTTTGGTACGTCGCATAGATTGAGAATCAGAAACGTATTTAGGGAAAGAACTGTACTAATACATATTTTGTATGTAATACAGTATGATTCTCACTCGAACAAGAAGAACGGCTTCCCTGTGTTTACAACTGTTATTGAGGCGAATCACGTGCTTAAGGCGGAATTGGGTATGCAAGGACTGACTGAAGATGACGTTAATAGGTACAAACATATCTGTGAAGGGTACCTTACACCTCAAATACAAAACTCATGCGCAAGGATAAGTAATCACAATTCAAGTAAAATATATCTCTTCGACTTTTTATTACCCTGACGAGACCTTGCATACATGTACTTTCCCTTTGTATGTAACATAATAATACAGCTGTAAAAAGCTCGCCAAAGACTCGCGCATAGCGGAGAAGATCTTCAATAGCATCGCCCCTTCCATCTACGGACATACGGATATTAAGATGGCCCTTGCACTTGCCATGTTCGGTGGCGAGGCCAAGGAAAACCCCAACAAGAAGCACAGGGTACGCATAAATGCTCCATCCACACACGTGTATGCAAGTGATGACGCATTCGTCCACGTTGCTATCCACACAAGCACTCATAAAAACATATTTGCAATACTTCTAATAGGTTCGTGGAGATATCAATATCTTAATTTTGGGTGACCCTGGTTGCGCCAAGTCGCAATTCCTTAAATATGTTGAGAAGACTGCCCCCAGGGTTGTCTATACTACCGGGCAAGGCGCTTCGGCTGTTGGTTTGACTGCATCTGTGCACAAAGACCCAGTTACGCGAGAGTGGACATTGGAAGGTGGTGCGCTCGTCCTTGCTGACAAGGGCATGTGCTTGATCGACGAATTCGATAAGATGAATGACCAAGATCGAACGTCTATTCATGAGGCTATGGAACAGCAAAGGTACAAGAATCCCAATGTACACTCATGACATGCATTCGTATATTGACAAACGTTCGCACTTCTGTCTAACAAATGACATATATTCGCAGACTTCGATACATAACTACACATATTTGTGCGCGCAAGTTCTTCACACTTTCACTGTACTACTTCAGCAGGAGTTGCTATCGCTGGATAAACTAGCAACCTCTGTCATTAGAAGTTCGCTGTACTGAATGCCAACTACAACACGAATGTGGGCGTGTCAAAATTGTCTCACTAGCATACTCTCCGTCTGTCGTTTGCTTTGTGTTTCATTGTACTGTAGTATCTCCATCTCCAAGGCTGGTATCGTGACGTCACTCCAAGCACGATGTAGTGTGGTTGCGGCGGCTAATCCTCGTACAAATGTGTATGACCCCACACGTACATTCAGTCAGAACGTCGATCTAACCGAGCCCATTTTGTCCCGGTATGTACATACGTACCAAAAATTATGGCTTTTGTATCTTCAGCTAATCTTCGTATTGTCTTGGAAACCATATTATCTAGTAATGATACTCACGCAGCACATAAATTCAGACAGACTCACTCAACAGTCTACTCGCATATACACAACCATCTCATACATACACCTTCGAGTTTTATTGATTTTGATCCTGTAATATTGTCAGACAGAATGATGTGCACATTAAATAAAACAGCAACTAGTAGCCCTGGCGTAAGCGCTCCCACACATTCGTATGATAGGTACGATCGCACACGAAATATGTAATACTCATTGTTGCCTATGTTGTCATCCTTATCAGTTTCGATATTCTGTGTGTGGTGCAAGACAAGATTGAAAGAGAGAATGATACACGCCTGGCCAAATTTGTTACCCGTAGTCACGTGCTCAACCACCCAGCGAACAGAACGCAGCTAGAAGAAATGGCGAAAGAGAAGGAGACTAATGAGGTCAATGAAGACAAAGTGCCACAGGTAAAAGCGTTTTTCGTTTTTTGTTTACCAGCGACTACTTTCTTGGTCTTGTGTCGACATGTGCTATGGTAACGCATACGTGTCGTTTACAGCCAGACATTTGAGTACATGAGTTTTCTCACCAATCTATTCATATTCAAAATCACTTATGTAGGATCTTTTAAGGAAGTTCATTCGATACGCCAAAGCCAATGTTCGTCCCAAACTTCAAAATGTGGATGTGGACAAGATCACAAGTGTATACGCGGAACTACGAAGAGAGGCAATGGTTCGTGTTTTTGTATTTTGCATTTCTATACAACTTTTCTAAATGTGTTATAATACTTCTCTTGATTTCCGCATGCTTCCACGTTACGGCTTTATGCGTATCGTATTCTAACCCACCATGTTATTTTGTCTCTTCGCAATATGCAGATTCACAACAGCATTCCAATCACAGTCAGACATTTGGAGTCTATGCTACGAATGTCAGAAGCGCACGCGCGAATGCACTTGCGTGAATACGTTCACGAAGAAGGTATTGTATGTAACCACTCGTGGACTCTATTTATGGTCAATTTACTAATACAACTATGCGTCACAAAAATATCTGTCCCTCGCCGGTCTCTAATCAGTTTTTCTTATTCTACTCCACGCAACTTATGGGAACAGACGTCAATTTGGCGATCAGATGTATGCTGGACTCGTTCATTTCAACACAAAAGCACAGCGTTGTGGAGCCACTACGCCGTTCGCTAACCAAATATCTGACCTTCAAGAGAGACTACAACGATCTCCTCATTCATACACTCAACGATGTGTGGAAGGAGCACGCCAACTACGTGTTTGCTCGTAGAGGTGAAATGCCATCTGTTGTGGAAATTGACATCGAAGATTTTGAGGTACAGGCCCGTAAGCTGAATGTACAAGACTTATCTGTTTTCTATAGCAGTAAGATCTTCTCCAACTCGGGATATACTTATGACAAGCAAAAGCGTATTATTGTTAAGAATACGGTTTAGATGTCATTTAAGATGGCTTAATAACGTGCGTTTATGAGGCACACCAACCTCCACACCCTGAGGACAACCAATTGCACATATAGATGCGGAAAGAAAAATACGAACGGCTGCCAAACAGTTAAGGTCGGAGCTTCGCACAGCATAGCATGCACGTATGCATACATACTTAGTCCTATTCACGGAATGTTCATTGAAGTAATATCAGCCCATTTAAGTTTTGGTCCGTCCGCAACACCCGTTATACTTCAAATACACTTTGAAATAATGTAACCAAATAATTTGAGGTATTTAATAACACAAATGTAGTCAGACAATAAATAACTAACATACCAAGAGAGATTGAAACATACAACTGAAAAGAACTGCAAGGAATCTACCCAATAAATGGATATATAGGAAAGGCTTTGTAGCACGACCACTCCAATTGTATGATACCAGCAACTCAGTGAAAAAACAATTATTGCTGAACGTTCGTTCCTACGAAAGTATAGATGAATCTATTGTTCAAGACTAACGGTACATGCATGTGTAATGTGCTTTGCGCCAAACCACTTGGAAAATCGAAGAGTGAGAGCCAAAATTACTAAGCTCGCCCGTACGCTTAGAAGGTGGGCGGTGACTGTACACCTCCGAAACGTGACTACAGCAAGTCTTTGTTACCTTCACCAAGTCCGGTGTTGTACTGACCCTTTGCTACACTAAGCCTTTGCAACACAGCAAACCCAAGCCCTTGTTCAACAGTAATGTTTTGCAATACAAATTATGCCTTTGCACAACAGACACCTTGGTTACGCATCGTACGTACACTTTTGCTACCCATCTTACGCCTTTGCTACCCATCGTACACCTCTGCTACCCATCGTACACCTTTGTTACCCATCGTACACCTTTGTTACCCATCGTACACCTTTGTTACACACCGTACACACACACACTAAGCCACTAAGCTCTTGCTACACTCACTAAGGCCCTTTGCAACCACACACTATAAGCTTATGTTTACACACATTGAAGTGTTTGTTTACACTTTGTTTACGCTTTAAACAGTGTGCGGCCATGTGACCAACCGGCAGCGTGTTCGTGTCGTCGTATTGCGTTCCGCACCAGTGATTTCCTCTAACTATTTATAGATAACATAAATACGCACGTAATATTGAGCTATATAAATATACTAACCAATCACAGAGCCGTTCAACGTATGGCTGCACAAAGTCTACAAACTTTACAAAAACTGCACACACACACACACACACACAAAACGAAGCACTTCTCCTGCATTCTACACAGAAATCTGTCTTTTGCGTTGCTTTGCATCTCTTGACGTTGCGCACCGCGTTCTTATCAGCTCCTACCTATACACTGTTACACGTAGAGAAAAATTCCATCCGCCGAAGACTCACTGACCACCCCTCACGTCTGAATTGATAGGATAACGGTCTGGTTTTCTCCCGATACTTAACTGTTATCATGTTGGGACGTCATATTCGACACACCAGTAAACTGGTGTTGTCTGCTCGCCCTGAATCCATTGGTCTTCTAAGGAGAAGCGTACATACAGTGGACCAGCGCGCCAGTGTTATTAATTCAACTGTCGATAAGCACGACGCTAATTACAAGGTAGGTCTGTCATGTAGCTGAAGGAATGATACCCTGTACACCGTCGAGATGGATAAAGTTTGTGTGTATGCATGTCATATAGTTGTGTATGCGTCGTACATGAAGTGACAATTGATTCTATGAAAGTGCCTCTGTATCTACTCATTTACTACCAGATTTTGATATACTTGAGAGGATGGGTGCTCGAAAACTTTGTGTCTCCTAATTTTCCCGCCAACCTTTGTGTGTACGTAGGGAGATCCATTTTGTAAACTTTCGTTTGAATGTATCTGTCTTCTGTCTTTCATAATCTCGAATCACCCACTGGCCTAGTTGTTTCTGAGAATACAACGCTGTACTCTTTTATTGTGACTATTTTGGTTTTGATGGAAAGAACATTGTTGTTTAGTGTAGTTTATTTGAGTAATAGTTCTTGAGTTCCGATATAAATTGAACTGCAGTCGACCTAGCAATACAAGATGCACGATTTCATCATATACGTGCGTTCTAATTAATTCGTCTAGCTGTATGTACTCAAACCTGCAATATGTGCGTTGAAATTTCAGGAGAATGAAGAACAAATGCAAGCTGTTGTTAACGAACTGTACGAGCGTATCTCGATAATTCGACAGGGTGGGGGCTCAAAGTCAAGTGAGAGACACACCTCGCGTGGGAAGATGTTGCCTCGTGATCGTGTGAATGGATTGATTGATCCCAATACATCATTTCTAGAGCTTGGACAGTTGGCTGGTTACAATATGTATGAAGACCACGTACCCGCTGGAGGTATCATAACCGGAATCGGTCGAGTGTCTGGGTATGTATGCTGCACAATTTCTTGGGTTAGTTGGCAGGATTAGAGTGAAATGTAGTTTTTACGCATGCAGGCTTCTGACGGGTTTAAGTGTACGAAACGTACGTAGTTGATGTCGATCTGTAAAACAATTCAGACTTATACATATGTTGTCATTCGCTAACATCCGCCTAATCTTGCATCACAGAATGGAGTGTATGATTGTGGCTAACGATGCTACAGTGAAAGGGGGCACCTACTACCCCATCACAGTGAAGAAACATCTGAGAGCGCAAGAGATTGCAATGGAGAATCGTCTTCCCTGTATTTATTTAGTCGACTCTGGGGGTGCTAATCTACCTAGACAGGCCGATGTGTTCCCTGACAGAGATCATTTTGGACGTATTTTCTTTAACCAGGCCAATATGTCTGCCAGAGGAATTCCTCAGGTGAGCGATGTGTATTCATATTTGTTGTTTATGTTGTAAATGTACATGTTGATAGTAATAGATATGTATATGTCAGATGCAAGACCCGTATACATTTGATGCAGTGAAAGAGAGTCGTGTTTATCATGACACTTGCAAGGATACTCAAAGATCTCGCTCGAATCATATACATGTATATAGGTTGCGGTAGTTATGGGATCGTGCACGGCCGGAGGAGCATACGTTCCTGCCATGTCGGATGAATCTGTCATTGTCCGTAATCAAGGAACAATTTTCTTGGCTGGTCCCCCTCTCGTCAAAGCTGCCACTGGTGAAATTATCTCCGCTGAGGCTTTAGGTGGTGGTGATTTACATAGCAAGTAAGTGGCTGTTATACGTGCTTAGCTTGTAGGACATGTGCAGAAAATTCTGGTAAATGTATTCATATTGAATCGACAATTGAATACGTTTGTATGCAATTTATTGTTTGACGTGTAGAAAACTATACCACGTCTGCTAATCAATTACTGTGATATGCTCGGCACATGATTACCGTGCTTGACGGCTTTGTTCATTTGCTTACAGAGTTTCTGGTGTGGCGGATCACTTGGCTGACAACGACTCCCACGCTCTCTCAATTGCTCGCCGAATTGTCTCCAACCTGAACATTGTGAAAAAACCTGACGTATGTAGACCATCGTATTCGAGCAAGAAAGTCTAGTCTACCTCAGATGGATTGACAGCGTTCGTCTTACATTGGGCTTTTGCTATGTTCACGCTATCATATAGTTTTGACCTTCATGTACACATTTACATTAGCCAAGTTTTGGAGCTCTGTCATGTTGGGCTGCACAAAAAGAAACATTCGTTTCTTAATAATTATTAATTATGATTGTAGGTGTCGGTGACTGAGGTCGAAGAGCCTTTGCACGATGCCAGTGAGCTCTATGGTATCGTCGGGACCAACAACAGGAAAACTTACGATATCCGACAGGTACGTACTCATCGCGTCTACAACCCAAGGGCGAGTAGAAACAGGGATAGTACTTTGTGGACAAGACTATTATATGCTAGAGTTGAATATTATTGTCAGTCTGAATATTCCAAGCTTTTAAGACACTAATTATTTCCTCTCTGACATGTGTATTTTTCTTTAATCGGTATTCGTTCTCCAAAATTTGTACAGGTGATTGCACGAATAGTGGATGGCAGTCGATTTGACGAGTACAAGAAAAACTACGGCACCACTCTGGTTACTGGTTTCTCTCGATTGTATGGCTACCCTGTGGGTATTGTTGCCAACAATGGTATGTACATAGCCCCTAAATCATAACGTCGAATGTTCAACGTTATATTTGCACACAGAAATGCCTACGGGCGAAGTTCAAGATCAAGATCAAGCCATTGTGTTCCTTAATCAGTCATCTCTTTCTCACATGAACAGGAGTCTTGTTCAGTGAAGCTGCCCTCAAAGGTGCAAACTTTGTCGAGATTTGTGCGAAGCGAAAGATTCCGTTAATCTTCCTCCAAAACATTACCGGATTTATGGTTGGGGGACAGGCTGAAGCAGGAGGCATTGCCAAGAATGGAGCTAAGATGGTGACCGCCGTATCATGTGCTCAGGTGCCTAAGCTTACTGTTCTCGTTGGTGGTAGTTTCGGTGCTGGTAACTACGGAATGTGTGGACGTGCCTACGGCCCACGTATGATGTACATGTGGCCCAACGCGCGCATTGGTGTGATGGGCGGCGAGCAGGCAGCTGGTGTTCTTTCTCAAGTTAAGCGCGATCAGATTGAAAGAAATGGCGGTGAGTGGTCTGCGGAGGAAGAAGAGAAGTTCAAGGCGCCCACTCTCGCCAAATATGAAGAGGAGGCCTCCCCGTACTACAGTAGTGCTCGATTGTGGGATGACGGGGTGATTGATCCTAAGGATACCCGAAAGGTGTTGGGTCTATCTCTCAGCGCCGCTCTCAACGCACCCATTGAGAAGACCGACTTTGGTATCTTTAGAATGTAGTTTCAAACACAATACATTCTAATGTTCTTTCCATTATTATATAGCGGAGCAAATTGTATTCAGAGTAAGAGAGGGCAGACTATATAGCATGCATGATTGATGGGGATGACTATACCTTTGTGTACCGAAGTAGCCGAAAGTGTGTGTGTATAGGACAACAATGTAATAAAATGTAAATATATACTTTTTCGCGTTTTGGGTGTACTATCGATAACTTTGCCGTACTGTCTAGTCAAAGGCGACATTACTGTGCTTTCACAAAAGCTATGTATGGATTCGTTCGCTCAAATTGTGGGTGCTCTGAAAAACTGTAGACAGTGTGTTACTATCAAAACCGTTGGAAAGCTTTGCTTTTATTAAATTGTGAACAATTTCGCTTGAAGAAAAGAATCACATACTCCACACTCCAGTTTCAATAAATATTAACCACATCGCAAAAGAAACTGCCCAATGCCCAACTTCCATGCACTACGCTAGTGTATGGTACTGTAATGTGTACGTGCAATCCTCTAGCGAACTCGTAAAGCTACCTTCAAGGCCCAAACCCCGCGAATCGTGAATATCGTACTCATCCTGACTGATAACCATATATATGTGGGTGGGTTGGTGAATTTGTTTGAACGAACACTTAGTGGTGAAGAACCATAACAACTCTTGAAAGAATGTTCAAAGTTGAAAGAGATAATGTGGAACAGTACCATAAGAACGAAGGTTTGGCAAGCAAACACGCTTAAATAGTTTTATAAACATGCCTGACAAAGGGGAAATGTCTTGCTATGGTGAAATGCTTGGCAATGGGGAAACACCCTCTTGCGATCCATTCAATCCATTCATTCGCATTCATTCATTAATTCATTCATCCAGTTCCAGAAGTGCGGGACAGGAAATTAGTTATCACCACCAAGTTTGCGTGTGTTCAATCGGCCTACTTTTGCATTGCATTCAAATCGGCCTACTTTTGCTTTGCAAATTACAGTTCTATTAATATAACAAACTATAGTCTCTACCTACGGAGATGAATAAAAGGATAATATTTATTCATTAATGAATAAGTATATTTAAAAACCATTTATGGTCTTAGAATACATGTTTTTGAGTGTAGAGGTGGGTCGATTCCGCGAGACAACGACGAAAGTTTTATGAATTAAAAATTACTTGAATATTGTATTACGCCGATCTAGTATATATGTAGGTACAAAAGGAGAAATTATAATATTTTATTCAGATAAATTAAATAAATACAACCACATCTCACCGCGCTTTGGGTGCTCAATACGTCACACCGACGGCTTGATCCAGATAGAGACTTGGTGGGTCCAGAATGGATAGGACAGGACAGAGTTTCAGGTCCGGGGGCGGGATTCAGACCGAGATTTCTTGGTTATGGACCCATTTTTGAGGTGCCCGATTAGAACAGGACAGGACCAAGACCACCACATTGACAACCAGAGGGAGAGACTTCTACCGTACTATCCTATACCGTACTATACTGTACTATACTGTATACTGTACTACACTATAACATAACGATAACTCTTGGTATAACACTTGTGCCATACTAATACTAGCCTATACTGTACTATACTGTACTATACTGTACTATACTGTATACTGTACTACACTATAACATAACTATAACTCTTGGTATAACACTTGTGCTATACTAATAGTATATACTATATTTGTATGTATGTATTTGATGTACTGAATGAACTATATGTCTCTCTCTCTCTCGTCCGCTCGCTCGTTGTATTGAGTGTCGTGGTCTATATATAGTTTGTTCTAATCGTGTTCGACCGACACCAATACCGGTCGGTGGGACAGACACGGACATGCGGCCTAAGCCAAACGGGGTGACGTCCGTCCTATCCGTCCTATCCGTCCTATCCATCCTATCCGTCCTATCCATCCTATCCATTCAGAAGACGGGGGAAAAGGGAAAGCTTCCGTCCTGTCCGTCCAATTGTCCTATGGGTGTCCTGTCCGTCATTCATGTCCTGACGTTTTTGTGTTTTTTTTTCCTTTTTTTTTTTCGTGGTTTGTGTTTTTTTTTTTTTGCTCGTGTTTCTTTTCTTTTCTTTTCTTTCTTTTTCGTCTGTTTTGGATTGGACGAAAGATGACTGAAGTTGACGAATTGAGGTATTGGATTGGTCCTTATCGATGACTTTGTAATGGGGTGGGGGTGGGTGGGCGGACGTCAGTGGGGAGGAAAAAGGAAAAATAGTGACTTTGCCCTAGCCCCAGTCTCTATCAAATAGGTTCGAACGTCTTCCCATTAATGACCGAATATTTTCTTCCTTGGCCCTCAATATACGACCGAATGGGGACACCACGGCCGGTCACTTTTTGTTTTTGTTATTGACTGCAGTGCGCAATGCAGTGAGTTGAGTTTTGAGTGTACGGCATGTGAGTGAGTGAGTGGGTGAGTGAGTGACTGAGTGACTGAGTGAGTGAGTGTGTGTATGTGTGTGTGTGTGTGTGTGTGTGTTTGTGTGTGTCTCTGTGTGTGTGTCTCTGTGTGTGTGTGTGTGTGTCGTCTCTCTGTGTCTCCACGTTAGCCCAACTTTCCCCATCGCTACGTATTACAGTAAGCGCGCGCGCGGGCTATTACGTCCCCTCTTACATACACACATACACATACACATACACATACAAATACATGCACATACACATACATATATGCAATTACACACATACACAAACACGTAAATATATACACATACACATACACATACACATTCACACATATACACATACACATACACATTCACACATATACACATACAAACACTTGAACTCATTCGTTTATTCACTCTAATTCTCTCATTCACTCACTCGCTCACTTCATTCGTCTCTTATTATTTATCTTAGTCTTCAAACTTAAGTGTATCGTGTTGTTACTAATGCACACCTTGGGTCCTGACTTTGCCTTCCACGGACGTAACTGTCTACAGTTGTTCTGTAGTTATCGATAGTTCTTTGGCCTTGAATGCCTTTGCTAAAGACCCCACATACATATTCTCCCCGTTCTATGCTTGCCAACGAACACGTTGGTACGATCTCAATCTCTTACAAATAGAAAGAGACCATCGAAATAGAAACACGTTAGTACAAGTATAAGAGCGTGGTTTCTCATGCCCCACACTCTCTCTGAGTCACAGCTCATAATACATTCTGCCAGCGACGGCAGAGTTTTATAATCTTATTTGTACATTCTAACGGCAGTGTCGAGCTGCTGAATTTATATAACCATACAGCTATATCACCATGGATGACATGACGGAAAGTAAGGCAACGTTGCACAATTTTATATTATTGTTTCCGGCTGTTCGAAATATGCTTGTCTGTTCCATGAACGGAGCTTGCTCTTTTCTTCTACTTTGTTAGTTTGCAAGTCAATGCACGCTCACCCCCTAACAACCCTCTCACTACTGTCGGAATGCAGATATGCAACTAGTAACTAAAAATCGGAAGAAAACGAAGACGAAGGGGTGCAAAGTGCCGCCGATGTCGGAGGAACGCATTAATGATCTAAACGACCTTATGATAACGTATAATCCACACAAGGTAAAGTTGTTTGTACAAATCCTTTGGCACTGTTTTAGTCTTGTTCTTTTTGAAAACTGTAAACAAAAAATACTCAAACCTCTTCTTGCATGTGTGCGTGTTTACAGAACCGTAGGGATTGTCGACTTAATGGACAATGTTATCCTCCATGGGCTTACCCAGCTGAGAGTATAGACGATAAAACTAGTGTTGAGGTAGGGTTTTATTCGATCTTGTCTTGAGAAAATAATTTTGTCCGTAATTAGAGCTACAAAGTTGAAAGTCCTGTTGACATATCTTAAAAGCTGTCGATTGCCAACCGCGCGTTGTAACGATTAAAGCCTGGGATTTGAATTTTTAAGGAAATCACTGATATGTATATTCTCTGGCTTCTCCAGTTTATGTTTCATCCAGATGTTTTTAAGACGAATACTTGTTTTCGAGGCGAAAACTGTACTATGCGGGCGTGTGCCTTCTTACATCCCGGAGAGTATTATGTTCCTAGGTGGAGAGCCTGTGGGGCTATATTCGATGGTGTTTTCTATCCCCCTCTTCCAATAACATGTATGTTGCTCCACGAACGTGTTGGGTAAGCTTTTTTCCTGTATGCACAAAAGAAAGTATTTTACCGGTGCTAAACGCTGATGTTTATACTCGCGTACTCATAATGCCTCGCTTCCTTCCTCCCCCGGTCGATTTTCTCCACAACCCACATCACATTATATCTGCAGATGAATGGTTTAAATTTATTATGCTCGAGTACAAAACTAGTGGCCCTTGTTCAGCCACATATACTCATGATCACGGGAGGTATGTTTTTGTTCAGTGTGTGACACTCCGCCCCTTCGTCTCGTCTCAATTGAACAAATTAGGTCTTGTCTGGGTTACTGATGGGTACATTATTTTGGGTTTTTTTTTCTTCAGATGCCACTACTATCATCGGGATGCTAATGATCCCGATTACTTTTATGATCTTCGCCCACCGCTGGAGTATAATTTTGAAGGAGACAACTGGATGGTTTTGCCAAAGGTGTGTAGTTGTTTCGTGCTATAAAGTGATGGAGTTTACTGGAGTTTGTGATTATATACCCATATGTTTTGTGGAGGTAGAAAGGAAGTACGGCCAAGTTTAGTCATGAACATGATTATATATATAAACCAGCTTAATGTTGTGTTTGCACCATTTAATACGACGTGATATGTTCCAGGGTGCGACATTGACGGCCCGGCAGTATCATCCGTCAACCTATAAGATTGAAGAATGTCGTCGCATAGGTAATAACCAGAAGTGCAGTAAAGGTAGATATTGTTCTTTTGGACACCTCAATAACGAGTTTCAGCGTATTGAGGAGCATTTTAGACGTCTAGCGGCCGAATTCATAAGGTACGTTCTTAAGACTTGTACTTGGAAAGAGATTGATTGTTGAGTGTTGGACATTGCAAGTTGCCACAAATTTATATTGACAGTACATGACATATTTTTACCTTCCAGTCAACGGGAAGAAATGGAAGGGTCACAACAGTCATCAGCAATGACTTCTTTTAATCAATCGCCAGAGGAAAGACAAAATGATGGTGGAAATAGTAGATTCTTGATAAATTCTGCGGCAATGAACAATGCCTCGAGTGTCCCCCAACCGACTAATAGTGGCAACGCTTGGACGGATAGTAGCAGTACAGGTGCCACAATTGCATCGTCTACACATCATCCGTCTCTTTCGAATGGGGTAGAAAGTGGTACTTCGGCGGCACAAAAGACAGCTGCAACTGTGGCTGGAGTGTCCAATACAAGTGGACGAACTGGTGAGAACAATCCAGATACACCTAGCACAACGCAGTCTGTACAACAACATAAGTCTTCTGGACCTTCTATACCGGGTAGTATGGAGGGAAACGCCGTAGGTGTTAGAAGTTCCAGTCCGACCGCACAGTCAATCCCGGTAGCGACAAACTCTGCTACCCACCAACAAAAATCGCAACAGCAACAGCAGCAACAACAACGTCCAGGTGTCGCACAACAGAGTCAGAATCAACAAGCTTCGAACGTTCGTCAACAGCAGCCACAACAACAAACTTCTCGTCAACAACAGCAGCAGCCACAACAGGTACGTCAAATGAACGACGATTATGATAGCTTTGATTATTCATCGTATTTGAATGGCAGAAGGGGCAATAGTAGAGGACCTATGCAGCAGCAGCATCAACCGGGTGGGGTGGGGAGTGGGGTCGCTATGATGACGCAACAGGGCCAACATCAACAGCAGCATCAAATGATGAGCCACCATCAAGGTGCAATGGGCTCACATCCTATTGAAGGTGGGCAAAGAGGTCCGTTCGGATCGTTTATTTCACCTAGTTCTCATCAGAACGTACCAAGCTCTAATACACGTAATGATATGGAGGCACTCTGGCACAATCCAGTGTTTGATCATAAGCCCAGCGATGCGCTGGGGAGTGAGCCTCTTGCCAGAAGTACGTTCCATGGGTTTGACGGACATCCTCCACAGCAACACACAACGCAGCAGCAACAGCAATTGTTACAACAGCAACACCAACATATTCAACAGCAGCATCAACTCAATCAGCACCAACATCCACACCTTCTTAATCAACACCCCAATATTCGTCGTCCTCAAAGTGAAAACCACACATTCCTATCTGATTCGGCGTCAATGTTAGCTCAGAGTTTTGACAGTATGAATCTTAATAGCACGAACAATGTTGCAGGTGTGGGCATGAACGGACAAGGGCCGGTACCGTCATTTGCACTACAGCAACGTATGAATGGTCCGTCTGGATATGTTAACTACGGTGGTGGAGGTGTCAATGGCAGTGCGTACAATCAAGGTGGTCCAGCCTCAACCATGGTACATAACGATGTGTCTGGTATGCGCACGCCGTCTGGAGAAAATCATGACTCATTGAACACACGAAATGCATTTGAGGATTATTATCAACCACCGCCACTGCAACAGCAGCAACAACTGTCGTCGTCAGTAAGCGGTTCCCAAGGCAACCCGAAGTCGGACGGATGGAGTCGACCACCGTCGTCCAGTCCGTCGTCTAGATTTGATGCGACACCAGGGGCGTTACATAATAACAATAACAGTAGTAGTTATAGTACCGTTCTGGCTGATCTCACTGGCCCAAACAGTGGTTCAATCGCTCAATTGCTCATGTCAGACGAAAATGTGAATGGTGTTGGTGCCGGTGCTGGTACGGGCACTGTGGGCACCGAGCCTTTCTACTTCGGTGCGCCACAATCGTCGGTATCACCCTCGTCGCCTATAGGTCATGGAGGGGATTCACCACCTTCCAGTCTATCAGCGTCTGTAGACGTGCATAATAGCAACATTAATAAGAACATAACCAATAACAACATGAGCAGCAGCAGCAGTAGCCGAGATGGTGGTGTGCAATCGCCAATACTCAACACGTCTGAAAGCACTGGCAGTAGTTTACCTGTACCAATGTGGTCTAAGGTGGAAGTGAGAGACTGGCTGGCCAATCATGAGCAGCCAATTCTTAGAGACTTGGCCGATATTTTATATGAGAATGACATTGACGGTGATCTATTGCTACAACTTAACGGAGAAAACATGAAGACTGATCTGAACATATCCAGTTTGGGTAAGCGAAAAAAGTTGGAGGCGGCTATTCAACAGATACATGAGAATACGTGAAAGACAATGTGCGAGAAAGTTCTTTATCAAGTAGTAGCTGAAGCTCAATTTGCACTGGTGTCCGTTATGAAAAATGGTCTGAACTAGAATGAACACCTAAAATAGGCCATGCTACAGTCGATTATTTTGTTCTATGTTTTGTTGTTATCTACTATCATGTAATATTTGCGAGTTACGACATATTTGATTTGCAAATATTCGTAAGTAGTGAAAGATATAGTATATTAAAAGATTTATATATTAATTTTGTTATTTGCAATTGGGTCTGAATTTTTATCATACAACGAACCTCTGTGAGGCATTTGTAGTTTTCTAGCACTATTTTGTTCTACAAACCCCTCACATTCTATATATATCGCAGAATAGAAACCATATTATGAGCTTTCAACGAGGTATATAATATAACTAACTACCTTTGCCTCTTTAACCCCACCTTTTTTTAAGCACTCCGTTGTACAAATTCTCCATTCACATTCTATATCAACTATTGTAGGAGCTTGAAAATCAACGAAGTATTATATTATTATGTATGGGGGTTTGATTGTGAGAAGACACTCACTTTTATTGTTTGTATGAAAATACAATCACGTTAACTTATTCGACAGAAAAATGATCCACGTTGTAATAGTGGAATTGTCCGTCGATTGTCTGAAGCTTCTCTACCTTCTCGCTCTGTCCCTCATCTGGGTACATATGACTGTTTAAAAACGAAATGTGATATTAATGACATGCCGATAACATCCAATGCAATAATGCAGTTTGTAAGTGTAATAAATAGCAACAATAAACAAGCATACCGGATGACATAAAGAACATCTCCTTTCTTGACGCGATGTGCTTCCTCCTTTTTGGCTGCACCAGTATCGTACGCGTACGTGTTACGCTGAAGGTGGAAACGATAAATAAAAATATTGAATAATGATGTAATATCATGAAATATTAAACAAAGATACAATACCGAAATACCATGTGAATACCATGTGAAATGATACTTCACTTACCTTGGCTGTGTAAACACTCTTGGACATTGTGCTAGCGTCACTGAACTTCTCGACCTTCTCGACCAATACATTCAACATGGTGAATACTTCCCATCCAGAGGGCACGATTTCGCTTGCTGCATGCGAACAGAATTTTTTATAGTTTGAGCTCATAGATTGGTATTTTAAAGCCACAACAGGGGTATATACTTAAAACTCTCCACTGTACAAGACACGAAAAAACATACTTGGGACAATAAAGCCACTAGCTTGATTGTAAGTATTATCCGGGGGAAGTTCAACTGTGTATGCCTGAGAGAAAAAAATGAGAAAGCCAAAAAAAAATCAAGAGATTAATAAAGAGAAGAAATATGTTTTTTGCAAAGCTAATACTTCAGAGATACACTGTACTTCACGAGATACGCTGTAAGAAATAACGACGAAACACACCAATCCTTTCTGATCCGAACCGTCCTTCTCATCTTTAGCGACGCTAGCGACATGGTCATACAACCAATCATCCATGGCACCAGACGCCGGGTAAAAGTCCGTTGAAGTTGACACAGTGTATACACGCCTATAACGTACGTGTTAACAAAGTACAATGTTAACATTTTAGCAAATGCTAAGATGTACTATAACATAAGATGTTTCTTATCAAAATGAGCGTAGAGGGCAACTTACCCGCTAGTGTTCTCCACTCGTGCTTGCATTTCCATAGCGGTTTCATGGAGCTCGTCATGGTTTGGTGAGAGAGGTACGTTGAAATCGTATCCCGGGGGATACATAATCCATTGCGAATATGCGTGTAGATCAATTGCGCCTCCGAACTTGAAAATGAAACAAGTATCAACAATTAATTAGCCACAGCAAAAAAAAGCATACAACTCCTAATGTCCTCTTAAAACCACGCGAGAAACAAAATTCAACGTTTATTGCACTTCTGTATTCCTTACCACGTATTCAGACTTGATGTTCTCGACATGAGCCTTCAACGCCTGAGTTTCAGGCTCTGAATAGGGCTGGGTTCCTGAGTACGTGTTATCGCACTTCGTTCCTTTGTACAATTGGCAAACACGTACAAGTGAATTATGTTAACAACGTTCATCAACAAAAGTACGTTCAATTGCATCCAAGAAACAGCTATCGTATAAAATTGCAATGAACTTCTGCATCTTTCACTTACTGTTCACCCAGCTGTTGTGACCGTTGAAATTGCGATTAAGATCGACTCCAACACAGCCATCCTCGCTGATACCTAAAATATATCGAAGAACGTAAACATAAGTCGGGACGTATATGTACAGCTTCAGTACATAATTGCAGCACTGTCTAGTATCTATACAAGCTATACTACACAAATTGAAAACCTTACACCTTAAACACTTAAAAGACTCAAAACATGAAAATAGTACTTACGGCGATTCTTTCTCCACAAGCGAGGTTCGGGGTTGTCTTCTGTGGCCGTAAAAGTGTATTCATAACCATCGGGATTGGAGGATGGTGTAATGAAGATTCGAGTGGTTTGTAGGAAAGATGGTGTCTTTTCCTGTGTAATCCGATGATAGTTGTAAGTGGGAAATCAGTTTACATAGTTTAAAAGTCAACTTTACATACGGATACCGAATAGAATGGGCTTACCGAACGAAAACTCTACTTACCATTTTAAGCACAAGCTGGTCAATGGCGAACATTGCGCTGGCTGGACTAATCCACTCACGTGCATGGATACCGCAGTTCATGTATACTGCCATGGGTGCATTAGGGTTACCTGCACATATAAGGAAGACAAGCAACTAAACTGTAAGTAAATGTAAACAGGCTATTTTCGACATCATACGATGCCCTCCTACGATTACCGGATTTATGATATTACATCAAAAAAAGAGGAAACATCCTTACCGATGGCAACTCCGGTGATTCTTCTTCCCTCGTAAGAGAAACCAGGGAGCTGAACAATGGAGACCTGTTCATTGTCATTGGCCACGCTGCATAGTCGTGAGAAGGATTCAAATGAGTGCGAGTTTATCAAAATACTTCAAATTACAATGGAAAAGAAGGAATGCTCTGTGTAGATCGGTGTTTGCCCGTGTATGCATGCATGTCCATGTGTGGAGGCTGCCATGTAGATTGTACACATTGCGTATAGTACGGGATGATACACTCACCTGTACAGTCTTTCAACAATCTCGTTATAGCTTCTAAACTGTGAATGGTAACTATCCGGAGCGCATGACGCAGCGTCGACCACACGGGCAAGACAGATGGATGCGATCAACGCAAACACGAACTGTGAGAAATTAGCACTCCACACCATTTTGCTCACTGAACAAATATCGATGTACTGCAGAACAACGAAATACAGAATTGAAAGTGTCCCTATACATGTTGATCTCCTTTATACTCACGTGGGTCACACACAAACACACTTACTTCTACGCTGTGTTTATCTTGTGCTTATGCGTGCTTCAAGCATGGACAATGGTTCTCAGTGCCACCAACGTTAAGACTACGTTCTTCGGCATTGTCAAAAACGTAAGGTCCTCTCTTGCGCAACATGATTGGGTGACGATGGAGTGACTGCGGCGTGACGTAAAAATAGAAACAGTTTTAACTTACGAGAGATCCATTGGCTATAGATTGTTTTCTATTGGTTATTGTGGTACTCAAAAGGAACCTAGGAGCACTTGTCAGTGCACCCGTAGCAATTCTTACTTGAAGATGCGGTTCTTGCCCATGCGCTCACAGATGTGTGATTAAGCAAGCATACACACACTTCACCCTTTGTGGCTTTGAAAGCCTTCTCCCCTCCTGTCGCTATTTTTGTTTCTTAATGTGGATAATATCTAGGTTCTACTGGCTGCATCACATTAAGCGCCAAGATATGATATATATAGATACGCTATTTTTGTTTTTTAATGTAAAAGATATCCTAGGTTCTACTGGCTGCATCGCATTGAGCGCCAAGATCTGGTACTATATAGATACGTGCTGTTTAGTAAAATATAATATGAGCACGTGTGGCATGACGCACGAAGTGTAACATATGTCTTACATCCAGATATTGTGATACAAGATGTTAAAAACAGCGAATCATTGCGTTTTATCGACGAGAACTATCTTTCGTTCCTCATACCATGACACTCGCACTCGTCGTCGTGCACGAGATTTCTTACCATTTAAACAACAAACAATTAACTTACAAAGGACTTGAGTACTGAATTGTTATACTTACAAATTTAGGATACATGACACCAATAATCCAATCACATTGTCGATTAATTCATATTCTTTCGTCATTCACATGTGCTATATTTTCTCGAATAAAGCCTACATATTATTGACTGTCAGGTCGCCAGACCACTGATACAAAATAAACAAGCATATGAAAGCTATCTTACTATATGAAAATCAACAGAATACTATATAAAAATACGTGTTGCTAAATGATTATGATTGGTAGTAGCACTTCAAATGCTTAGAATAGTCAGCATATGTACTAAACCGCAAATACTATTACAAAAGTATTGTATAATCGACAGGTCTGCGGTTTACAAGAACCTTCTCATCGTGGTTTGTGTTCATTTCACAACACGTAAAGATAGGAAAACTAACAATTGCCCAAACATGCTTTATTCCATAGCTCTCGCTATCTCAGTTTTACAGTCGTTAAGTAACACTATTACTGTAGGAATACAATAAACGTTACGTTTTAACGCGTTTCTTTTGCGTAACGAAACTTTTATCGTTCAGCCATTCAATTTTCAACCAAGTAGCTCATGTAGTAGTAACGGTATTCTCCATCCACTGTCTGCATTTTCTCCCAACCAGATGTATTTCCGGGAACACGACTATAATATGATACGTAGTCAGTATTAGTACTATACTGCACATTGAAGACTAGGGGTAAGTGGATCATAACTAATTAACAGCCTACTAACTAATAATACTATCCGTATCTTCTGGCATCACATGATGTAAGCAAAGTTGTAAAATTTATGTAGTTATAAACACTTCGATAAATGAAGGGATCAACACGAGAACGCTACGGTATAAAACGCATACCGGATGACATTAAGAACTGTTCCTTGGTTGACGCGAATTTGTCCGCTTGCATCCAAACCAGAGTACGCGTAAGTGTTGCGCTGGAATACAAAATGCAACAGTTATTCATACAATTTCCAGAGATAATTAGCACACTAATGTAGGATGCGGTTCGCCTCTATATAATCTAATTCACGCTGCTGTAGTACACTCGTTTAGATTCGGAACATCAATCTTACCGATACAGTGAATGAGGTTTTGGACATTGAGCTGACGCCGCTGTAGGCTTCAGCCTTCTCAATCAACACTTTCAGAATGCCGAAAACTTCCTTTCCGGTTGGCACGATTTCGCTAGCTGGAAACAACAGATAGAAAGGTTAAACCAAGAAGACTAAAGGTAGCAATTCCGAAATATTTCTTAGTACAAAACTATAAAGAATGGGAGTACATAGCCTCTGCAGAATGATAGAAGTAACAGCACTTGTGTTCTTACTTGGGACAATAAATCCACTGGATCCAGAGTTGCTGTTAGGTGGAAGCTCGACTGTGAACACCTATCAATGAAGTTTGATAACAGATTTGATAGATAAGACAAAATAATTTATGTGAAAATACTCAATGATTTCGACTCCAGGCATATTGAAACACTCGAAACAGTAGGATCATATCGACAGCCGAATCGTATTTGCTGTGAATATAGTTTGTACATACCAGTCCTTTGTCGTCCGTTGAGTCGCTCTCGTCCTTAGGTACACTTCTGGCATGATCATACAACCAATCATCCATAGCACCTGCTGCAGGATAGAAGTCTGTTGACGTTGACACCGAGTATGTTCGTCTGCAAAGTAAATATAGAAAGAATTCAGATAGCATAATTAAACCTGGATATATAAACACATTGCATATTTGGCAATATTGGGTGCACTACAAATTATCACACCAAACGACATGCCCAGTAATCTTTTGCACTTCGTTTCTCATTTCAATGGCCGTGGCTCTGAGCTCGTCGTTGTTTGGTGATAGAGGGACGTTAAAATCGTATCCCGGAGGATACATGATCCATTGCGAAAATGCGTGCAGGTCAATTGCGCCCCCGAGCTTGAAAAATGAGAACAAACGGAACATAGAAGAATCAAAAGCCGAGCAAAGTACAAAGAAAACGCCGAATAAGAAACCTAAGAACACAAGTCTACTGAAACCCAACTTACCACGTATTGATTCTTGATGTTTTCAACATGAGCTTGCATAGCCTGAGTTTCCGGCTCAGAATAGGGATACGGGCCTCCGTATGTGTCGTCACATCTAGTTCCTGTTTTCAGCAATAATATACGTTCAAAAGCAACATATGATAAGATATATATCGGTGAACGTCAAATAGGACTGCATGATACTCCTGTTCTGGTTGCGCGTTCAACAATCTGGTCGTTTGGTTGATTACAGTACATAAACGGGTCTTTCACTACATACCCTGGGTCCAACCGTCATGGCCGTTGAAATTACGATTGAGATCGATTCCTCGACAACCATTATAGAGTCCTAGCATGCACAGAAGAAAGGAAACAAAATATGTCAAGAAAGTAAGGCTATGCGCTTAACAAAGAGCGGCCTTTAACATACTCAAACATACTTAGCCAAGATATCAGACCTTGGTTTCCATCAAGCTAAACAAAAGCCAGTTATGTCTCTTTGAAAGACAGCACATAACACGAATTGACAATCAATGCAACTTACTGCGATTCTTGCGCCACATTCTAGGAGAAGAGTTTTGAGATGTAGCAGTCCACGTGTATTCGTAACCATCGGGATTTGCGGATGGTGTAATAAACATTCGTGTGTTTTGAAGGAAAGATGGAGTAGTACCCTGTAATTTTTCAAAGTACAAAGTAAATTTCTTAGACCAGTGTATTGTCTTATATTTATGACTCAAATGCACATGATCACTTTGGGAGTCTACTGTGTCCATTGATACTTACCATTTCAGCTATCATTTCGTCGATAGCGTACATTGCACTGGCTGGACTGATCCATTCACGTGCGTGAATACCACAGTTAATGTATACAGCCATCGGTGCATCTGGGTTACCTGTACAAAAGGCAACATGATACAGATAGGTTAAATAAACAAAAGAATTGCAATGCGAATCTGAAACTGCACTGTTCAAAAATAAAACGGCATACGCTAAGCTAAGGTACAGTCGGGCATGGCAAAATAATTCTTACCAATGGCAAGTCCTTTGATCTTTCTTCCCTCGGATGTAGCGCCTGGTAGTTCGACAAGGGAAACCTGATTATTGTTTTCGGCCAAGCTGTATTGTGATGAAGAACAACATTAGCTTCCTGCCATCAAACTATTCAGTCAACTTAAGCAATATAATAAACTTTTTGGCATGAGAATGGTGTGGTGATAAAGTTTTGGATGCACTCATTTGCTAACGTTTGTACGTTCGAGATTACGTACGTACGTGGAGGAATGCACATGTGAATGCTCAGTCAAATGCACTTCACAAACCTGTATAGCCGATCTACAATCTCATCGTAAGTTCTGAAGCGAGTATGGAAAGAATCCAAGGCTTCGGCTACGCGGGATACACATAGAACAGCGATCAACGCAAACACGAATCGCGAAAAGCTATGACTCCACATCATTTTAAACAAACACCAAAACAGTCTAACAAGAGCTTTGCAAGTTAATTGTTAGACAATTGTCTTTTTGATATGCAGAGTGTTGCCCTTTATAGTGCTTCATAGTCGGTCATTTTATTATTTATCAAGCTTGTCCTTCCTTACGCACATTCAAACTCTGTGTTGTTCATTTCTGGCTAGAGTATGGAAATACACACATGGATGGGGATGGATGGATGGATGCACCCGCCTGACGCACAACCCCATAAGCGTTACTACTTGTGAGTTCATTCACTCTTGTTGTTATGGTGCTACGTATGAAAGGAGAGGCGTTCAAACCGCAGTTACAACAGCACTCACCGCTGTCTGTGACTATCATTTTAATCTACGTAGAATAATTGGTTGAGCTGAATGACGTCACTACCTCTCGGTTGGGAGTTATATTCCTTAGATTGTTTTTTTACTGGTACCTCTATGCCTAAGCATGCTACGAACATTATAGTCATACCGACATGGCTCTAGATAGGAGTTATATTATTTGAGGACAAGACGCACGAACACTTCACCTCATGCAGCTGGGTTCTTGAAATCAACTGACTAATGCTTCTTTTTTTACCAAATATAATGTTTTACTGGTTAGGTTGCATCGAGCGCCAAAAACACTAAATTGTGACATGACACACCACCATTCAGTTCACCGCTTTTATGTTATAACACAAGTAAGCCGCCGCCTGTCGGCATAAGAGCAGAACCTGGTATATATAGCTCCCAAGTTTTGGATAAAAATGTAATGACACATGCGTGTTTAAATTTGAGGACACGGGGTCGACACTCACTCACTGGGTTAGTGGTCACGGCCAAGTAACTTCCGTCTTTAAAATCTATACATGACTGCAAGAACATTTGTAAATATCTAGATAGTGACACATGTGGCATGACGCAAGCAACATGATCCCCTCCCCCCCACACACTGCTATCCCTCTTCTGTGGATTTCTGCGCGCGCCGTCTCTGTTATCTCTGCGGACGTATGTGATCACGTAAATTTATCACTACCGCAGAGCACTGTTGAATACCCTAACTAACTTCTACATTTCAATTACTCGCATGATTACGACTACGATTACGATTACGATAACTGTGACCTATTCCACCATTAACGCACACGTAATGACACTCGTATCGTACTCGCTGTTTCGCTTGTTGTTTGCGATCCGGCTTTCTTATATGTAAATTAAGATACATTGACATACGTGCTAGATGGTAAACAGTTTGACTGAATGACGCCCAGTTCGGTTGCATCACGTCGCAGTTGAACATACCGGCGTGATCTGGCAAGCGGCCCAGAAATTACTTGTAGATGAGAATATTAGACGTTCTTAATATAGAAAATGACTTACTTTAAACCTGGCACTATGCTAGTATTACTTGTAGTGTCTCCGAATTATCTTGAACAGATTACGTTTGACGACAAGAGCTGGTTTCGTTGATATGTGACACTTTTGTGAACGTTGTATACATTTGTCAGCAATTCTGCAACGTAATTCGTTTTTTGTTATCGTTGCCTTTGTTATTGTGTCCGCCTTGATGCCTGCTCATGCCGTAGTGTATATACGTGCATAATAATCTTAAAATAATCTCTTGTGTTGTTGTGTCAGGTTTCTGATGGCAGTTCTTCACGTTATATATGATATCTATTAAATTATATATCGTATTACTGTTTCGACTATCGAATAGGCGATGGTAAAGCGAGTCCTTTTTCCACGAAATATGGGACGCCTGTGAAGACTTAAGATGGGTCGCGGATCAAAATGATATATAACTACCCTCCCTTCCTTAACTGAAATAACACACTAAAAGTACCCTTTTGACTAAATAGCATAGCGTTAGAAGTGTCGTTTTATTTGGAATATATTTTAGGTGGTGCCTCACAGTGTATCATACGTGCGTGAAATCTATATACATTGGTAATATGTGACGCGACCGACCACAGGATCATGCTAATAAAATAGTCTTACGATAGGTTAAGCCGCGCAGCTTCGCACTCGAACACTAGTAAACGCCACAGTTTTACAACAAATATGTTAGCCTCTTCGTCCAGCACCTATCGTGTTTTGTCGCGAAGGTATAAATAACAATTTCAATTAGAGAAACTGACTGGACGATTAGCATACGCTCCGCAAGAAAAAAATATACAGCGTAAATGTACTAAATACACAGATACTTTAGGTACACACTTCGACGTCCTCGTTCCCAGTGCGTAGCACAATGTACCAGCATCATTCCACTATAGGAAACACGCATGATTCCGTAATATATTATTCATACTAATGCACCAAATGAGTGGCTATCATACCTGAGACACGTCGGTGAGAATTTCTGCGGGTGCACACTTTTCTCTGACTTTATCACATATAAATTCTGTTAGCGAGGGCTCTTCCTCACCTGCACGGAAATTGCCACACAGTGGTGAAGATGATGAGATCAGGAACGAAAATCGTAAGACAGCTTTACAAATCTTCCAACAAAATACATGGACTAGGCGGTGATACGTGGATTAGACGCCAGCTTACCTATGTATTCGGTTATCTTTTTGTTCACCCAAGGTTGTATTTTCTTCTTAAACATATCCTACATTTTAAGAATTGTTTGACAGTGTACAATGAGCATCAATATCAAGATTGATACAAACAGACACCAGCATAGATAAATCACATTGTACATACGCCCAGTGGGCCCACAGAAAACTCTTCTTCATGCATTGGTTGAAAGAATTACACAACTTATCATCTTCTTGAAAAAATAGGCTTCATAGTAGAGAAAATACCTCGGTTAGCATGTCCCAGGGGACGTCGTACTTGAACAGAACTTCTTCTTCGGTCGGCACATTGGTGATCAATTTGCGAACCAAATTCTTTTTCTCAAGCATTACTTCCTCAGCAGATAGCCCATCAGCTAATAACTTCGCCTCATCAAAGTAACCCTCTGGTCGGTCGGGTCGACCTGCAACCAATAAGGTGAATAAATTGAAGATGACAGGTCTCACCAAGCATCAAACACACGAAATACATCTTGACCTGATCACTCCGAAATAGGTACACAGCAACATACGATAGCAAAAAAAGAAAGTACTTCACACGTTGCTCCCATACCTTCTGATTTTTGGATAATTGCGAGATCATTGCCATCTTCATCATCCATAGGGCCCAGAATGTCGATTTCTCTAGCCTGTAATATATATATATAAATCGTAATAAGAGGGAGATGTAAGAGATGGCCGCTATAGCTGATGTCCTCTGCGCAACTTTATCGTTGCTCTCAAACGTTCAGATGTAACTTTTCGTTAACCTATCTTTTCCAACAAATCTGAGGATACGCTAATTTCTAGTGTAAACAAGAGCTAGATCATACTTTATCTCTCTCGTCCTGCGCGATTTCTCTTGCCCTCTCCGATCGAAGCTTCTTGAGAATTGATGAGGAGAAGTATTTTGAATCATCTAGATCGTCATCATAATTTCCTGCAAATTCCATTTCTCGCTCACGGCGCTTCCGTTGTGATCGAAGGCGCTCTGACTCTTTTTCTTCTTCCTTCTCGGTAAACCGTTGAAACTCACGGACTCGGTCTCGATCTTTTCTTTCCATCGATCGCTCAAGCTGCAAAAGTGTAGCTCAAATAAATAAACAAGCGCCCATATTATCGTAACTGCGAGTCACTTTGAACCTCGTTATGCTATAACCTGAAAAGTTTTGCCAAAACTAAATTTAGGCGACTCTTTTGAGCATTTCATTCATACATATATACCTCGCGAAGCTCATGTTCTAAATCCTTATTGACCTTTGCTATTCGTCGTTCTTCACTCTCCACGATCTTTTGTCTCTCCTTGACGTAATCTATTGCCTCATCACTAGGGTCACGATCTCTTCTGCGCTCTCGGCTCCGGCTAAGAATTAAAATGTTGTTGATATGATTTTAAAAAACAAAACTGAGATACATATGATGATGATCTTGACGTACAATGAGTGCGGGCTATGTATAGTCGGGACGATGCACTCCTAATTTGCTTTACCTTCGTTGACGTCGCTTGCTATCATCTTTATCTTTTTTGCTACTTCTGGAGATCTTTTCCAACTCCTTTTTTTCATGTTCCCGGAATCTTCCTATCTCACCACTGATTACCTGTAAGGATGGGAGAATTTTAAGATTAAGCTGATAGCCAATTACAAAACAAATACACAGCAAAACGGTGTTCATGTTGCGATGAATTTATGCATTCATCAGCCCGCAAGTCGATCTACAATAAAACTTCGACTAGCCCTACAAACTGAGGTGTATACTTACATCCACCCTGTTTTTATAATCTTCGCTGCTACTGTTCTTGGATGCCGACAGGGTCTCGCTCATGTCGACTCCATTTACGGCCACTACATGCTGGTCAATGATTGTTTTGACTTTTGCTTTAATGTCATCATCTTTCTCATCCTGTGGAGATATAGTGGTCCGAGGGGTTAAATATATGTCTGACTACTAGTGCGATACATGACCATGTAGTGCAAATATTCAACCTTCAACCTTTACAATATGCGCGACCAAAACTTGAAACAGACCTCTTTGGAATTATCAGCTCCAGTCGCTGCTTTCTGGACTTTATATTCTTCGAGGACTTTGTTATTTTTCTCATCCACAGTCACCTTCAATTCTATGTATACACAATTATATAAAGCAACATGGATTAAAACAAAAATGAGCATACAAATGAACCCGTAAAAATCAGGGCCGATCCAACGGCGTAAAGTGAGTGCATATTACATACCTTTCTCCCCAACACGAAGGCCATTCAACACTCTGAGAACAGTCAGTGCTCCTTCTTCTCCACCAAAGTCACAAAAACCAAAACTTTGTAGATTGCCTGAAGCACCCCGCACGCGTTTCCAATTTAGAACTGTACCACATTCATTCAACATTTCGAGGAGGTTTGCGTCGGATATGGCTGCTGATATATTTCCAACAAACACGGTGACCCCCTAATGTTCAATGATACAAAGAAAGGTCCGATAACATCATTATTAATTCTTGCGTTGTATGCATTAGTAAGCAAGGTAGTGGCTACCGTTACCCACACTATGTTCCCAGCAGAGCATGATGTATTGATGCCTAGCAACATCATCAAAATACAAATTCAAGCAGTATGGCATTTCGAACAAGCACAAGTTTCACACTACCGAGGCAACCTGCTCGCTTACAGGAACAATACGTACCTGATTCGACTGCGTGGCAACTGCAGGTGAGCTGGATTGCTTAGAAGGATTTGGAGCAGTAGACAAATTGCCAGATGAAGCGGCAAAAGGCTGAGATGGTGCGCCAAAAGTGTTCGATGGTCGCATTGGCTGAAATTGTGCAACCCACGGCTGTTGCTGAATGCCTATAGGCTGCATCATAATATTTCCTTGTGGGGGTCCCATTCCCATACCCATCACACCTGGGGGTCCCAATCCCATGCCGGGTGGGACTCCCATTCCTGGCGGACGCATGCCTCCCATGCCAGGAGGTCCCATCCCTTGCATTCCTGGTGGACCCATCCCCTGCATCCCTGGTGGCAACCCTTGCATTCCTGGTGGACCAATCCCACCCATGCCCGGAGGACCCATCCCTTGCATTCCCATACCAGGTGGCAGGTTTGGCATCCCTGACAATATTATTTAGGTTATACGTAGACATACAGTAGGGAACATGATAAAATATTGATTAAAACGCATGCAATCACATTCTTGATGTGTTGTAAACATTCCTACTACGCAAAGCAAAGTGCGTATAGTAACAAAATACACCTCGTGCGCCTCGGTTGATCCATCCATAGTTAGTTCCACATGTGAACAAGTCCTTACAAATACATACCAGTCAAAAAAACGAAAGGTCTATGAAGTCTAACGAGCTTTCGGCAAGCCCACATAATTCACAAGTACGTGTACATTCGTGTGCGGGCGACCTTTTATAGATATTCACAGATATAATAATGACATAATTGTAAAAAGAAACAATAAACAACTAAGGAACCTATGCCACAATATACTGCCAAGGTTACAAAACGACAACATGCACCCCATAAACACGAAAGGTATGTATCAACACAGGATACCGGACCTACCGTAAGAGCCACTGTTGTAGGACATGACTTTGTATAGGTTGGTGAGAAAAGCTATAGTCTGGTGCCAATACTCATGAAATTGCTCATAAAATGTCACAAACAGCTGGGCTTTGTCGGCTTTTTGTGATTGATAATTTGAATGACAATCTCAACGCTGGTATACTCTTATATGCGCCTTTCGCACGTTGTACGAGCGGACGTATGATTGCTAGATTTGTGTGTGTGTGTGTGTGTGTGTGTGTGTGTGTGTGTGTGTTGTGTGTGTTGTGTGTGTGTGTGTGTGCGTGCGTGCGTGCGTGCATGTGTGCGCGTGTGTGTGTGTGTGTGTGTGTGCGTGTGTGTGTTTGTGTGTGTGTGTGATGTGCTGTGCGGTGCTGTGTGAGAGCTTTGTGAAGTCATTTGACACAAAATTGCACACTCACACACAAACACATTCGCGTGCAAGCCCACCTCCTCGTTAAATGGCCACTTACTGCACACCAGCTTACTTCTAGCGACGCACACACCTATAAGGATATGTAAACTACATTATATGCATGTAATCAGCTTGATTCCACAAACAACGAACTTGTTGTACGTTCTTTACACACTCAGTAGTCACGTAAACCATGACAACGGCGGTAGGTGGGGGAGGTGAGGCGTTGCATGTAATAGGTTTTCAAAGAGGTTACTAATCTGCATTGTGTGTGTGCAGTGTATAATTGTGTCTGCAGTCATGTATAGTGAATGTGTACGGTATTGTGCGCTATGTACAGAGTGTATGTGTGCGTATATTGAGGCATGTATATTAGACAGTGTGTATTTGCGGTGTGTATAGTAAGTGTCTATGTCGAGTGAGTACAACGGATTATTTAACTGTGCTTATGCTGAAATGATGTTTAGTTTATGTTTTTTATAAGATAGGCAGGCCGTGATTAACGCTACCACGATACGCTGTTTCTTGGATATAACATTGTCGTACTTCACGTGATGTCCATAAAATACACATACACCTGATAAATACGAAAGAATATGTATCACTACAAGATACCAGACAAACCCTTTGCACTATTGTCTACACTGAACAACAATGTTTGAATAAGGTGGAATATAACAGTGGCGACATTTTCTGTTTGCTCGGTTTCATGGACTGATGGAATATAATACACTGCGGACTAAAGCATGGCATGTATGTACATAGCGAGCTGATCTTGGTGAATAGAGTATGTTTTGCTATGCTAGCACTGTAGATTCAAATAAAACGGGCAAATGTAATTATACAACGATGGTTTCACCGTTTGTGTCACTATACTCTCTCTTCTTGATAATATTCGCCAGAAACCACGTAGCAATGATGGACGTCGTCACAAGCAAGAAAAACGTCGGAGTGGAGCACTCCGCTCTTGGAAGGAGTTATACATGAGCTGTATGTTCGCATTAAATGGCGCGTAACGGGAATATATAGCGTCACTTCTGGACTGTCTATGAGTACAAGATGGTAAAGTGGGCTATTACCTCATTCTCTTACGTAGATACTCCCAATAGACGCCCTTGAAAGAACCGCCAGTACACTGCACATTTCTGCTGTGGTAGAATGTTTGCTAGAACCTTTGCATTACAATTTTTATTTATTGAACACTTAACCAGAATTGCGCGTACCCTACGCAGCAAACAGCACAAAGACACAGCACAATGAGTACGCTCAGTACGATAAAAGTCAATTCTGATTCTGACATGAAATATACAACCCTACATCTCCACAGAATGGATAGAGTGCATCAAACATATGAGAAATAAAGGTACAGGCGAGTGTTCTACTATGCATTTACATAGTTAAGTACAAGAGCTATTAGTTATGTGTGCGTGTATGTAATATGTATATATGTATATGAATATATGTAAGAATGTAACACGATTTGTACTAAGATTATATCACAGCAAGTGTTCTATACAGAGAACAAAATAGATCAAGTATAGCACACTTTGCGGTAGAACAAACACAACAAAATGACCACCATAATTCACAGCCACACACCGCCTAGTAGATCTGGGTATAAAAAGGGAATGGATACTGTATGTTTGAAAGAAGGAAAGGGCGACCAATGTATGTTATATGTAAGTATATTATATGTATGTATATGTATGTATGCATGTATGTTCCATGTATGTTTTATGTGTCATAAATGTTATATATATGTATGTTTTCTGTATGTATGTGTATATATATATGAGAACATAATTTTAAAAAAGGAGATCATTTATTGGTGCGCGCGTACTGAAACCAAATAGCTTTCTAAAACTCCATTGGCTGCTTTGTACAGCACATAAAAAGCACATACCGATTTCGGTCAAAACAAACAGAAAATTGAAACACACAACACACCACACACTCACAACACACCACACACTCACAACACACCACACACTCACAACACACCACACACTCACAACACACACAACACACACACAACACACACACAACACACACATACACACAATACACATACTCGCTCACTCACACGCATTCACACTTACTCAAAAACACACACACACACACAATCCGTACATACATAGTGTATAGATCATGTATAGCTGCACGTGTATATAAAAATTCAGCGCGCTCACACTTGAGAGAATTTCTGTTGCTTCCTTACGGTGTACGCCTTAGAATGCTTTCACATGGCCGTCTGTGCGTGTGTGGTATACTTATAGGCGAGATGTGGTGCCGGCCCCGTAATGTTTAGTAGAACGAACACTCAGACGCACTCATCCTTGCTCACAACTCTGGATAATAATGAAATTTGATGTACACATGTGAACAATACATTACGCAACAGATGTGTAAATATACAAGTCTAGTTCCCCTTCAAAATTCTCTCCTTCATATGTATAGCACTATATCCTAAGGTTTTCATTCATGCTTCTCTCTCTGATCTGCCGCACTTGGTTGGTGTAAAACTGCCGCAATAATGAAGGAGGAAAAGAGTAAAAAAGGCAAGCAAGAAAAATCTCGTAGTCGTCAGAATTCAAAGGTGCATGTAGTTTGTACTAGCACTACTATAGCGATCGTTCTCCCTCGTGTTGGATTTTTTTTATTATAGAAGTACGATATTTTTCTTAATGAATTATGATATCTACATTTGTTTTTTGTCTGCATGTGAGTTTCCTAATTTGAAGTAGATATCTCGAGGGTTGTCGCCTACCTTAAATCTATATGGGTTGGTGAATAGCCTTTTATGTGATATATACTTTGATCTGCGTAATCGTCGAGGAAAATGTGATCGTTACTTGACTTTGTCGGACTTGGCTTTCCAACACCTGCCCTCTTACTCACATTCTTGATCGCAGTCTTCTCTGTCGGAGCAACAAACTGCAACTCTCGCTTTAAAGAAAAACACTTTATCAGCAAAGCTGTCGGCAAACAATGTGAACAAAAATTCTCCCAAAGCTTTGTTCAACTGGATGCGTCGAAAGGGTTCGTCACAAAACGAAGACTCTGTAGATGACAATACGAACGGCGCTTCGTGTGCTAGCAGTAGTTCGGATACAGGAAATGCTTCATCAAGGTATTGACCATATTGGAAACAAGAGAAGATTACTACATTATTAACCATGAGATTGTAAGATTGGCTCTGGAGATATTCTGATTGAATCATCTTTCTGTAGCCCATTTTAATATAACTCATTGACATCTACATTACTACATTATTAACGATGAGATTGTAAGAGTGGCTGTGGAGATATTCTAATTGAATCATCTTTCTGTAGTCCATTTGAAAATAACTCATTGACATCTATGCTGTAATTTATTGGTATTACAATATGGGCGAATGCAAGTCTAATACTGATGCTGCTAAAATCGTTGTACTTTATATATCCACTCATGCCCTCAAACTATATGTACATAAAGCAGACGGTGGTCATTGTCTGAATCTACGAAGGGGGACAGTAAACGCCCTCTTCCTTCGTCATTAGAAGTGCTTGAATCGTGTGATACTTTACGAGAATTAGCGGCTGGTATTACTGAGTGCACCAGAGGGTACATAACCCCTGATCTCAACGACTTGAAAAATTGGCACACATTGTCTTTGAACGCGAGAGGCTGTAACAAGGCGAAGCGAATCAAGTTTGTGACTGATGGTATGCACTACGAACAATGTTTACTAATATAGTGGAAGTGTATCTACACTCTCGTAGATCTATATTTTCGTTTCCTGTCACAGCTCCTTAAAACTGCTAATTAGTTATAACGTTTACTGACATGTCTTTACTATATGGAATTCGATTGTTCAGTGGATCGGCTTCCGTTTCACCAACTGTACAGTGGACTGCCTGTACCATTTATGCGACCTAGTGCCAATGATGACGAGGATATGGACGAAGCTGCCAATGGCTTCGATGTGGAGCCAAACGATTCTGAAACCGATAAATGGAATTTCATTGCAAACAGAGTATGCCTACATGAGCATATGTTGGTAGCCATAGTTTACACATCCAGTGACTTGCTGATATTACATATGTTCGATAAGCTCGTCCCACTTTGCTGGACGCTAAGTTGTTCAAGGAGTCATCCTTCCTTTGATGAACTACAAGTTCTGATAATCTAATTTCTTTGCCAATTGTATTGCATGTTGCATAGGGTTTTATCCGTATCTACCATAGGAATGAGAATCGGCACACTACTGTAACAGCGGATCTAAATATTTCGTGCTTAGGTTTATGCCAGATCGTTGCGCGTAAATTTAACGTTGACAAGCAAGATGCTCAACATGTAGGAGAAGGGGAGGTCTGTACTACCAACCTCGCCGACAATGGTCATCATTTGTACATTCAATCGGGTTCTAAACTACATCCCTTCAGTCGACGCTTAAATCCAGATGAACAGCCACTGAAGGTATAAACCCTTCTATGATTATAAAAATTGATAGTCAACCTTTTTTTTACGAATGTGAAAGTAACTCTTGTTTTGTTAATCTTCATCTTCTCGTAATACCTTTGTTGTAGCTGTGACCTGGCTGTGACCTGTTTTGCAAATGCGGTGTTTAAAGGTATCAGCCTGACCTTATACACAGGTTGAGTAATTAGATATATTTCCAACCGTTTCTATTAGATTCAAAAGCAATGGCTGCAGGATCTTGGATATACAGAGGATGACAATCTCCAGTTACAAGGTCGTACAAGTATTCAACACCTGGTTCGCTTTATTTATACAGATAGTGAAGAAGAAATGGTCTTTAGAGGTCTTCGTGAAATTCTCACACTAGAGCTAATGGCATCAAAAACTTCGTCAATGTCATGGATAGCTGCTTTACAGGTGTTGTAAAAGAATTTACATGTACGTACACACATCTTGAAACCTGTACGACGGTGTGACTCTGATTGTCGTTTTCTTTAAATTCGTGCAAGCCACAGGTGTTAGATCTGAATTTAAAACGGAAAACCTCGATGATACCGGTGGGGGGTACATCAACAGATGTACAGCGGGAAGATGATGAATCAGACGAAGACGAGAATATTGAAATGCAAAACGAGGGTGCTGTATTTGATTTGACTGGGATGGATGTTTGGATGCACGATCGCCAAGCCTATATCGAACACGAACTTAAGAATTGCGATTTCAATCAACATGTTGTAGAATTATCATTCCGCAGCAATATTCTATCAACAACACCAGCCATTACTTGTACGTTTACCAAACTCACTACTTTAGACTTGTCCAACAACCGACTAACCGATATCTCCTCTCAGCTGGCATCAGCTTGCCCTAAGCTTGCAAAACTTGGACTTAGTGATAACCGTTTTACGATAATCCCAGTCGTCATACAGTTTATGTCTGTACTCCAAGTCCTGGATGTTAGTAATAACAAACTAATTGGTCTGGGTAGTTATACCCTGCCGACCTCCCTAGTGGTCCTCCAACTGCACAAGAACCAAATTACTTCGTTCGACCGATGCGTCGAGAGGTTGACCAATCTAAATACACTGGATTTGTCACACAATCTTATAAGAAAGTGTGTTATGTTTTGTACTAATTCGTATGCAAACAAATGCAGTTGGGACTAACGAGTGTTGATACTTGGTTTTTGTGACTATTTGTTTGTTAATGAATTTCAAATGATGATAAGCGGACTACACTCTTTATTGTCGTGTTCCTCTAAGCGATGTCACTTAACACTGTTTGTTAACAGATTGCCAGACCTTAAACTGCCACATCTGGTGTACCTGAACCTCAATGGCAACAGTCTTTCACGTGCGGACCTGACAGGATTGCGACTTCGTACAATGCTTTGTAAGGCGAACTTCCTTACACTTATACAAATGGATCTCACTCTGATGACTGAGCTCAATCTATCTAGGAACAAAATAGCTACTTTGCCCGATATGTTTGATAGGGCGACTAGCTTGAAAATACTAAATCTCACTGATAATCAGCTGAACGAACTACCTAAAAGTATCACATCTCTATTCCGCCTTGAAGTCCTTAAGGTGGGCAATGTATACATCAGCATGCAGTTGTGACCCGGTGGTCATAGTTTTATAGGTTAGTGTTTATACATTCTAGTTTATGATTTATATTGACTTATGATCATGTTGTCGCTTGACGTACGTGTTTAGGTCCGTCGAAACCAATTGTGGTCTTTGCCATCGATGGGCGAATTTCGACACCTTCACGAGCTGGACGTGGCCCAAAACAATTTAACTTACCTTCCTGATAATCTCTTCCAGGTACGCCACTATGCACGCTGTTCATCGTTTTATTGACTTTCGCAGTTATGATTTGCTAGTAAGATGTGAAGTTTACCATCAAGTATTTCGTATTGGATACGCCAACTACGTACGCACCTCTCATATCGTCGGTGGTAGATGATACACATGCATCCCTGAGTTCTCTTTGATCGATTCACCTTGTATTGCGTGCACAGCTTCCTCTTTTAAAGATTCTGAATGCATCGTCCAACCAAATCCAATCGTTGCCCAATCTGCTATGGAAATTACAGTCTAGGATGAGCACACCTTCACTTACATTGATCGACCCAGATAATCAAACTGATCCTGTGCTTGGTTAGTATTGTATAGTATATACCCATATTTGGTAAGATTACCTAATCTTTATCCCCATTTTCTTGCAGGGGTGAACAGAAGATGTCGCTTGATCCACCTAACTTGTTGTTTTTAGTAGATAGCATTTATTTTACATTTTCAGAGGTTCTATTTAGAGTTGCAATGGCGAGTGAAATTCAATTTTCATGAGTGAAATGAACTATGCTGTGCTTGGCTTAGTGATTTGCTTTTGTTCATTCTCTTAACTCTATAGATATAAATTCAGCCAATGACCTGACGGAAAGCGACGTTTTCTTTAAAGATGAAGTAACACAAGTTACCACACCCAACTATATAAATGACATTAATTCGCAGTGGGATCTCAAACCTCTGAAGCGTGTGGTAAGTTCGAAACCAAACTAGAATCTACCAGCAAACGAGTAACATTGCAAATTTACATTCTTACTAGCGGTACGGTTGTTGAGTTGATCGGTTTGGTTTTTATTGCAGGGAAGCGATCATACGGATTTAGCTCAAGTAAAGGAATATGATGCTGTATTGTCAACTCCCCGTCGAATGAGTGCAGAATGTGACCAATTGGGACTTAGAGCGGAAGTCAAGCGCATTCCAGTACAAGACAGTGCTACTGATTTTAATACTGCACTCATTTCTTCTCATTTGCCAAGAGATAAAAGTGGATCGAGCAGCGCTGACACCACGCCTAACTCTCTGACTTCAAATACCAGAGTCGGACCCAGTCTAGTCTCGAGTAACCCGCAGATTGGACCAACTGCGTCTCTTTGCAAAGAAGAGAGAGAAAAGGGCGAAAAGTCACGTAGTTGGAGCATGAGGAGAAAATCAAAGGGTACTAAACCGGTCTCATTTCACCCTCAATGTACTATTGAGATTTTGTACCTAGGCAAGAACAAACTTCAGACTGGTATGTTAGTATCGTACTTTTTCTTGTACAACGTGCCCACTTCGTCACAGGTAGTGCACACATGTGTAGCAATGCTCTCGTGTGGGCTCAACGTGCTCTTAATATTTGTGATACTTGGTTATTTCTCTCCCTGTGCCTTCATGATATTTACTTTGGCGCATTCGCGTCGATGGTTAAATTCTCACTCAACGAGCCGACATACACATATGCATACATAAATACTCTATTGTTTCATATTTACTATTTTTTCCAGATTGTCTCAAGGAGTGTATCAGCCAAATGACGGCTCTACGTGAACTGCACATTTCGAATAATAATATTTCTGAACTGCGGTATCTAAACGGACTGACCAACATGGAGATTTTGAATATGAACTCAAATGGGGTAATGAATGTCCATGGCGATGTCGAATACCTTCGTAATCTAAGGGCTCTCTCACTTAGTGACAATCGCCTCAGTACGCTGCCGCTCAGTATGACTAAGCTCGTTCGGCTAGAGATGCTGGAGCTCAGTGATAATAATATAAGGTACGCTTATGTATATACGTGTACGCGTGGTATAACGCTGAAGACGTTGGTAGTATGTGCTGCGAGAATATCTACATGACAATTTAAGTGTATACAGACTCATTATTTCTACATCGTAGTATGTGCTGCGAGAATATCTACATGACAATTTAAGTGTATACAGACTCATTATTTCTACATCCAGTCTACATAGCGTCGTGCTTTACTTACTCTGAAACCTGATTTTGTTTTTATGCACTTCCGGGTAGGCACGATGGTGTGCACAAATGGACATGGACATCCAATCCTGGACTTCGTGTGCTGAATCTGGCAAGAAATGTAAGTAACGAACATGTCTGAATGTAATCGAATCCTTGTATTTTGGTATGTTCTGGTTATATTGCTGATGCGAGTAACCCCCTGACGACGCATACATGTACATCTTATACAAATAGATGGGTTGTCTAGCATTGTTCTCTATGTATGATTTTGCAGTGTTATCCAATCTGCTTTTTACAGTTTCCTTTATATTCACATCCTCAGAAATACCTAGGTATCTCAAATCTGAGCGACATCACCTCTCTCACAAATCTCGAGGTATTAGATCTCGACGGAGTTATCCTACCATGCCGGCACAAGGTCTGTATGCAATATCGATTGCCAATACCCGTCTATAAACTACTTTTTTTCCTGCGAATTACAGAACTTTCTCCAGCTGTATATCCACTGACATATCTATTGTATTCGTATGAGAGAATTTACTTTGAACAGTAATGGTCACTCTGTGTGCTTACAGATAACTATTGTGTCATGTGGACGTGTTGAATATATGTTCCATAGTTCGTAGAGAGCGGAGGGTAGAGAGTATCCTCTATACATTACACTGTAGATGAACTTATGACTCAGCTGTCTTGTTATTGACAGGTCACCCATCAACCTGGATATCCACAAAGTACTGGACGTCTTTATTCCGCCACTCAGGCGTGTATCGTTTGTTTCAACAACTCTATACCCCCCAACCTTCTGGTGAGTCATTAGTGTGACATGTGTAGTAAACGCTACATCAGGCCGACATTCACATAATCTAGCAACACAGAATCTCTTTTATGCATACCTCTTACGAAATTCATCTCTCATAACCGTCTGTATGTCCAGGAAACTATACGATTGGGACCGAATGACTATCCCAGGCCAAATTTATACAAAAAGCCTACAAGAAACGGGTCATTTTCCTCTGCACAACAGCAGGGTTTGTTAGATGTAACTATGTCTGGCGGGCAGACAGCCTTTTCTCCTGCTTCTGAACTTCAAGCTGAGAAAAACAAACTCCCACTTCAATCTGGTATGTACAAACTAGCAAGTTTATATATATATAATGAATGCTCGGACATTAACATTTAATTGAGACTGTTGAGTATAGTAATTCTCTTCCGGTTGCTACCTTAATCCACCACAAAATGAGAGTGTTCGTCTACACAGTCGCTGCCTTGATCGACCAAAAAATAAGAGTGTTCGTCTACACAGCTGCTACCTTGATCCATCACAAAGTATGAATGTTCGTCTACATGGAGAACTCATCATTCTTCCTTACAGGTATTACACAGAGCTACACGGACAACAAGCTGATAGGCCAGTTTGCGTACACGTTGAACGGCTGTGATTTCTCAGAAGTAAACTCTGACCCGATCCCCTTTGATATATCAACATCTCACAGAGTATTCGGCATATTCGATGCCTACGGTGCCACGGGTATGTTACGTGCTTACTATACATGCTTTGATCCTGCGTTTGGTTGAGAGTGTCTCATTTCAAACCTGTTTTTTATTTTGGAAAGACGACGGATCAGTCACGTCTAATGCAAGCAAAGTATGCAGTACAGTGGCCAAAGTAGCTTGTGAGAGCTTTATGACAACGTTCTGGGATGCGATTGTGAGAGCCTACGATGGAATCGATGTTGACAACAATATCTCTAGGTCGTTGCGTAGAGCCGTTTTGGGAATCAACCGTGTGATAGACGAACGACTTCCGGATGATAGCCAGTGGAATGGTTGTAATATGGGCGTGCTTTGTATTAGCCGTACACGAGTGTGGGCTGCCAACTGCGGAACAACGCTTTCGGTGTGTCATGATATATGATCACGGAACATATATTGCACTATAACATGTAGATACACGCGGTTAATACTTATGATTATGTTCCAAACAGTTCACACGAGTCTCTTCAATATGTAGGTATTGTGTCGAAATGGACAAGCTGTGCCCCTTTCTACAAAGCACACAGGAAAGAACAGGGAAGAGAGGATGCGAGTACTGCAGCGTGGCGGTAATATTTCAAAGGAAGGTCATTTGTTCGGCCTAGTCGAAGGATCGAGGTATGCCCGTTTGCTCCGTGTTCATGTGCTGGAGTGTCTTTCGTACTTACAGTTTGTACATACTGTTCATTTTGTCTCGTATGAACAGAGTAAGGAATGCATTGTTCGTTCTGTTTTTCCACATGTAAAGTATATGCTTATGAATCTGTCTACTGTTTCAGAGGGTTGGGAATGTTTGCACTGCAACCTTTCCTCAATGCTGGACCACACGTAGTCGACCATCATATATCACATGACGATGAGTTTATCATCATGGCATGCCACGGCCTGTGGTCTTGCATGTCCTTTCAATACGCTGTTGAGATTGTGAGGCATGAGTATTCTTCCGAACGTGCAGCTCAGACCTTACGGGTATGGTAATAGCTTTACTGTATTCGTGCATGGGATATAGTTGAAAGTGGTTCTCTCGTTTTTGTTAATTGGGCATGCTCATTTCATTTGTAATCAGGACCGAGCATCAATGTTAGGAGTGAGTCGTTCGATTACAGTTATTGTAATATTTACACCCAAGATACGGCGTGCTTTGCGCAAGGAAGGGTTGACCAGTAGCCTACGTCCACGACGATCACTTGATCGGCCAATGGTAGAAGTTTCAGCACCTCATGGAAAAGTTACTTTAGTGTTCACAGATATACAGGCATGTAGTATTCAACTTGTACGTTCTTTTCTAGTCATATATAATATCTACCGCATTCTTCACTTATCTCTCCTGCCTGATGTTTTACTTGAAATACAAAATCGTTTGTACATGTAGGACTCAACCGAGTTGTGGGAAGAAGAGGAAGATGCCATGAGGGAAGCTGTGCGCATTCACAATGAGCTAATTCGTAAACTACTTTTGGAGCATGGTGGCTACGAAGTCAAAACTGAGGGTAACAGTTATATTGATGACTACATACTTGCTTGGCAAATCTTGTTTTGCCAGTGAATGGCTAAACAGACACATATGGAGACACAGTTTTCTAGACTTGCTTAGAGTTTATCACCACTTGAATCTAAAAGTGTTTCAATATTCTCGCTTTTAACAGGTGATGCATTCATGATTGCGTTCGATACATCTTTAGCCGCACTTCGCTGGGCGTTGCATGCACAGACAAGCCTTATCGGAGTGCGATGGTCAGACGCTATTCTGTCACGGCGCAGTTGTATGGAAATTATGGTATGCTTCCAAAAAATATTTGAGCGTACAGATAGTTCGGTGCTTGAATCATGGAAATATCTCACGTGCTGTGAATCATGAGTAGATAGGCCAAGTTTTCTTATCTTGTACTGAATGCGCTGCGCATCATTTATACGTACATAGATGAAAGGAGACGATGATTCAGAACAGCTTGTGTTCAAAGGGCTTCGCGTGCGCATGGGTATCCATACCGGTTGCCCTGATTGTGAAGCAGATCCAATTACTGTAAGATCAGGCCAAATGACGTACAACGAACTTGTACACAATCATATTAGTTAATGAACATGTCGCTTAGTTTGTTATTTCGATTGCCTGTTTACTGTATCTCTTAACATAACGCAGGGAAGAATGGATTATTTTGGCCCGATGGTGAATCGGTCAGCCCGTGTTTCTGCTCTTGGCCAGGGTGGTCAGATTGTGGTATTGTATTATTCCTTTTCACTTTAGCGACTCGCTGCAACCGCGCCAATGTTCAATCACTTACATGTTTAAATCTTACGTCTGCTGTTGGGTTTGTGTTTGCGTGATACACAGACGTAACATTTTTTTGTGTTTTTATTCTTTACAAATTGCAGATAAGCAAACACGTGTGGGAAGAGGTTCAGGGTGATGTTGGCAATGATACGGAGGTATCTGTACTCGGTTCGTATAATCTAAAAGGCATGAAGCAGCAAGAGACTATTCGACAGGCAAGTGGCTTGTGCCTTTAATACCACCATAGATAGTATCATGTCGAATTTGTGTGTTCTTCCTAGCTTCATTTCTCGTATTCATAACTGTGGTCCAACTGTCGTTCAATTACACGTTCTATAAAATATTATTCAAAGCCACGTGAGAACTATTCTAGTATGAATTGATAACTACAATCTCATACCGCCTTTTGTGTATACAGATCCTGCCCATTTCACTGCACTGCCGATCTGAGTACTTCAAGAAAATATGTGCACCTCCACCAGTACTGATGACACAGGAATCAAAACTGATCTCTTCCGTTAAGACATAAGGATAAAATCGTTTACAATAAAATCACTTGTTCGAAAGCACATGTGACTTGAATTTAATCGGTGTGTTGACAGATTGACAAGAAGTACTTTCTTTTGGAATCAAGTTTGAAAAGGCATAGATTTTTCTAACTCCATTGGTGTTATCCGACAACTTGCGGTGAACATTCATGCGAGGGTAATAATGCCTGTAATAGTAATTTTTACACAAATATGTACTACTATACAAGGTAACGCATGTATGAGTCAATGTTCTCGATTCATACACATCATAAGCCGTATATACAATAATGTTAACTGCTTGGCTGAGATAATAGCAACAAACAACCCCGAAATCAAAACTTCTCTGCAAAGTTTATAAAATTCCTCCAAAGATGTATAGTCTGAGATATATTCCCATTGTTGGTCGTTTTAAGGAAGGGACTTACTGACTTACGGTGAAAACCATAATGTATTTTTTTTTCACGTGAGCTGATTATATTGGCGTAATTGTGATTTCTACAGACATATCCTTTAACAAACAATCAGTTGAGCACTAGCTACTGAGGAATATACAAACATTATTTACCGCTCCACAAAAGTTTTCATAGCGTTGAGTTTAAATCTTAGGCCTCCGACTTCTTAAATTGTGACATCAATCCGCTGCAGCCAACATAAGTGCCAATTCAAGTGACGTTTTCTTTTGTAGACTTTCAGATTTGACTGCACGAAGGCTGTTGGTGTATGCAGAGGACGTGACAAGATATATCAGTCTATGCACCAAAGACAAGAGTAGTCGTATTGTTCGCTAGAGGGCAGTAAACTGCTGTCAAGGACTAAGATGGCAACAAATTGCGTCGGGTTAAATAGTTCATTCATACCGAGATCTCACAATATCCTCCGGGCTGTCCCGTTTTATTCGACCGAACTTTTGATGTTTCAGTAGTTTGTCTAGAATATATTTGAGCCACTAAAATTCGTATCAAGCAAAGCATTTAGTTTCGCATAAGTCCACTTTCTGGCAACTCTTTTCAACTTAAAAGTTTGACTCAAGAAAAGAATTTTCGACAATAGATAAGTAACCGTCACGGTGCAATGCATCTTACCAGAACATTAGTGTATGGGCAGAATTCGTCCCACTTATTGTGAAGAGCCTTTTTCATATCACGGTAGACCTGCAAGTGGGATTAAAAGTGATTATGGACTTCACAGACCGTGCGAAATTAAACGATTCAAGAGCTTACAGTAAACACCAACCACACCATCTTTCTTTTTACCTGAAACTGAGGGTCTCCTTTCCCGTGAAATATTTCCTCGGTGGCAAGGTCAAAGTAGAGCAATTTGCCATCTAGATCACAGGGCACACGATGTCAGTATCAACAATGTATTAGTATATATAAAAGATATCCATCGATGTACGTCCAGGTAATAATAATGTAATGCTTGGCTTGAGGTGAACAAAAATATCGTCAGCTATTACACTACACGAGGGTTTTTGGTTTTTTTACAAAGTGTATTACCTACTTCCAGCCGAGAGAGTGTGAAGTCGATAATATTCACCACAACGCCATGGGTCTGTACCTCGAAATTTTGATCGCCAATTCTATACAAAATGTGTGATAAATCTGTTTCGGCCACCAGTACATTACCCCAGTGAAGGTCCCGATGTTCGAATCGAAGAACATCTTCCGTTACAGCCATCGAAAACGCCATTTGTCTGATTACGCTTTCCGCTTGGAATATGCTTTTTAACTATGTGAGAGAAGTGCCAATCATAGTATTTAAGGAAACACAACAGCGAAGGAGAGCACGAGCAATCGACGAAAGTATTGGATGAAGCACATATTTCAAAGACAGGTGAACTGCATTCTAGTAAAATATTAAGCCTTATCTCAATCATTACCTCAGTATTTTCTAGATCTGAACCACCGTTTGCAAAAACAAATACTGCGAATGTTTGGTCATCATCGAAGCAGTCCGGGCGCTCGTTCTCTGAGTCTTTGACTTCGTCGTAAGCATCCCAAAGTTCAACCAAACGCGGAGGGAATGGTCCACACGATATTCCAATTCGCTTAACTTCGATGAGGTTTGGTGACACTCCTCGGTGCGAACTTAAAGTAGACGTCATGATCACCTCTTGAAGTATATCTGTATGTAGAGAATAAATGGCCATGAAACGGACGTACAGAATGATATATACTCCCATCAGTTTGTTACATTCTCGTGCCTACCTGCAGAAGATTTCCAATCACCTGCGTCGGCACGTACGCCACCGAATGGCATTATTTTGACAGCACTTAACTCTCCTGTAACAGGTATGAATTTCAAAAGAGCTCATTACGACTCGAATAATAGAGAGTATAGACGGCCTGTAAATGCTAGACACAAACGTAGCATATCAAATGATCTTGTAAAACAAAAGATAGCTCGAACCTTCATAGTCGCACAGAAATACTTCAGCAAATGATCCCTCTCCTACTTTTCGGGCAGAGATTAAAGCGTTTTCACCACCGATAACATCTGTTATTGATAACAACCGATCCTGTTTGCATTCCTTGAGTAGCAGTTGCAACGGACATGGTGCGGCCATTCTTTTGTCTGAAAACCGATGTTGAGAACTGGAATGACCTGTTCTTGGTGTCGTAATAAAAAACTCTTCACATTTGCCAAACATGCTACCACTGGACTGATTTGGTCGGAATGTAGACATTTTTCCGTGGGAACCAAGTCCACCATCTGTAGACGTGACATACGGTCTTCTTTCATCCGATCCAATCAAACAGACGGGCGATTTCACACACATCGGTGTTCCCTTGAGTAAATATTGTCGCTGCTTCGACAAATTCAAAGATTTCATCATGGGGGTCATCTCGACCACAGCCTGACAATCAAGGCCAATGCACAGAAAACAATAATAGATACATAGAGTGAGACATTCAGGCGACGTTGAGTAATACATTCAAAACATAATAAATACTGAACTTTAATGAACTGGTCCACACACCAAACTTCGTTCAGAACTGCTTGATCTGTTCCCACGGGGAGTTATGAATGGCGAATCGAGAGTGTGACTGTGGTTGCTCTTTATAAAGTTGTCTTCTCTTGTTATACTTTGAGATGCTCCTACGACGCATGCAGAGGCAGAAAGATCTAGAATCCGATTCACGGTATTGTCTTGCCTGTCGGTTTTATTGCCTGTGTTTCTAGAACTCGCGATCTAGTCATGAATGACAATCATGGTGAAAATTTTGAATATGAGCCATCTAAATCTTTCACAAAACAAAATGTGGTGTGCGTACTTATGACAATACAACATAACATACATACACATTTAAATACCACAGGATACAAGTGCGTGTGAATGTTGAATATCAGCTTATGGATAAATTTCATAAAGTAGGATTCACCTATAGACAATCATCAAGAAAAAGGAAATAATACCGGCAGTATTGGACTCCAGTCCACAAAAGACGACATTGCCTCTCGTGTAGAGGGCGTTGTCAAAGGTGGAGAGAGCCCTGAGGTATTGGTTAACAACACAGAAGGGCCAAACTTATCGGATAGAGCGGATACTTCGGAATCCTTCTCAACGCCAGCAGTATCTGTGAAAGACCATTCGCTTTTCTACAAAAAGGATACGTGGCAGTAAAAAGAATTTATCTAAAGCTTTGTGCTTGGATAAGTAGTTCGTGAAGTTTGTCCGATTGATTTACGTACCAACACAATGACTGAATAACGTTCACTTAATGTTAACTATATGACACCACTGGAAGAGAACAGAAAGACAAAAAAAAGTTTTATGATCTTCATCTTACATTATATTCCGTAGTGGGATGTCGGTTCGAACTTATCTGGCCATTGATTTCGAGCATGTTCTCCTTTTCTGGAACCTCGTTGCTAAAGCACCGAAGTGATGTGGCGAAGTAAAGAGGAGAATGAAATATAGGTTATAAGAAAACTGCAGATCAAAAGAGCACCACACACACGTGAGGTCGTTCAACAGATATTACTGTAATACGATATTATTATTGCGTTGATAAGAATCGTGGTGTGATATCGTTTTTTAGGTGTATTCTCTGACAGTCCGTACACCGTCTTAAATTATCAATTAATACTTACACCTGGTACTTGGCCGTGCTCTGCCATATATCACCGGTGCCCAACCATTCTTCACCACTAGAGCACGTACCACATTCAAAGACCAGTATTATTGTTAATTTGTAAGTTTTTTGGTAATCCATTTAATACGGGAACTCTGGCTAATAGAACCAATAATCGGACAGCAATGTGTATTAAATAAATACCTGCCATTTGATTGCCAAACATCTCCTGCTCCCAACCAAGAGCTTGCAATGGTGCAAGAACACATTTCAGTCTTTTTACTTAACAATAATATGTGATGAACGTGTAAGACAAGTATGTTAAATACGCTTTCTTATTGCGCTACTGCTACTCAATTCAACAAAATTCTTATTACCTGTCAGATTCAGTGTCTGGTTCATTACAAATGCTGAAAGGGTGATCACAAAATCATGGAATTAATTCCGCGAAATAATCCACAGGGAAAATAGCAATGTGCTTTTATATGCTTTGGCACACCCTTAACAAAACTCGTGGACATTTTGTACGTTTCTGTCCATGAAAATAAAATAAATACCCGTGTATACTTATATCGCATACTGATATCAACGTGCTTCTATTCGCATATTGATACGAGTGATAAACAGATCGTCTTTAGAAATAGAAATAGGTTTTACAACGATCCAAGGATAATTATCCACTGGGATGGTATGTAGTAGTAGATATGGGAGTAAATCAAGACAAGACTGTGGGTTTGATTCCCATTTAGGTCAAAGAACATCCAATAGATCCATGACATACTACAACACTGTTTTTGATTTAGGATGATTAAATTACCTGTTTATATTCTGCCAAACATCTCCCCAGCCATCGTCCAACTTGGCTCGTCGGACGGCAGTTCCCTTCTTCTTACCAAATGTACGGACAATCTGCCTGCCATCCGTGCTCATTGTAAACAGATAAATATCGGAGTAATCGAAAGAATGGTGTGCCACTTGTCTCCTAGTATTGTGTGAATAGAACCTATACGCACTCAATCAATCCAGCGTATAATTTGGACGATTGGTGCACTACGGATTTGAAGTATAAACTATGAAGTATGAATCTAATAGTATGTAGAATGGAGACACAGGCGACCACTACCAGTCTGGGCAGTGGTGCAGACTGTATACTCATAAACAAGAACCAGTAAGACGGTGAAAGTATGAATGAACGAGTGAGCGTGTGAGTAGCGTGGGTGAGGTATTATATATCTATGGGTAGTAGTTAGGGTGGATTTCGTAATGGATGGATGGATGGATGGATGGATGTCTGTATGTCTTTCTATCTTTATGTCTTTATATCTTTATATCTGATGTATGTATGTATGTATATCTGTATGTATGCATATATGTATATGTATGTATGTATATGTATGTATATATGTATGTATGTGTATATGTATGCATGTACTTATGTATTTATGTACGTATATGAAATATGATGACCGAAAACCCCGCCAAAACTTTTCCGTCCAGTCTTGTCGTGTGAGTCAGTAATGTTCCTTAAGGCCCAGCCTTGCCCTCCCATGCATACCATCATCCCCAACACAACACCCGACCCATACATACATACATACACCGCACCCATTTTACGCGCCTTTTTTTTCAGCTTGACGTGAAGGCCGTGTGATGGGATAGGATGGGTTGGTTAGATATGCCTTGACACCAACCAAGCAATGCCCCAAACTATATATACCCTAACTAACTACTACAGATATACATAATATATTACTATTACCATTACCATTACCATTACCATTACCATTACCATTACTACTACTACTACGACTACTACTACTACTACTACTACTACCACTACACACATCAGCACGTACTTTACATGCATGCATGCATGGATGCAAATACCGAGTATTTGCGCAAGAGCAACAAACTTAAGACTAGCACAGACAGATCCCCACAGATCGACCCACACCTAGAATTAGAGTCCTATGGCTTATATATTTGTAATGCTAGTTTCATTTTCTAAACCCCAACCTTCAATTGTTCTGTTATATAATTCACCCTAAGCACTCACACACATGATAGACGAAAATTGTACCAGTGCACATCTTTAGTCGCTGGTTATCAGCCCTGTTATAATCATGGTTCGTACATCGCCAAGTGAGCTCTCTTTGGCTTTTAAAAAGATTAAGGAAGACGCCCTTGCTTCCCATCCGGCTGCTTCTATTTTGATCTTGGCTGCACCTGACGTTGATGCCGTCTGTGCTTGTCGTCTTCTTACGGTATGCCATTCATACCATCGTTCCTCGTGTTTGACCACTCAGCGATAAGTGGCTGGTAACTTTGTTGGTGTTGCACAGTCCTCATGTAGATTACTTCTCTTTTGTAGATTCTCCTTCGTGCTGACTACATTCCTTACGAGATTTTGCCCGTGGCTGGGTACGATGACATTGCCCAAGCCAAAGAAGACCTAGTTAATTCAAACGACGCGGTGAGTTATTTGTTCATTTAAATCTCTTTTGCCCAAAGCTTTCTTTTTATACACTTGTAATCTTCAGAAATAGTTCACAATTCCGTCAGACCAATCACTAAAGCTGTCGTCTCACATCCCACGTTTGCATACTATAATTTATTAGCTTCGAAGTGTGATTATGCTTAACTGCGGATCGAATATAGATGTCATGGAAATTTTCGACGATGCAGACCATATCAACTTCTACATAATAGACAGTCATCGACCAGTTCATCTCTCCAACGTATTTGACAACGAAAACGTGCTCTTGTTTCTAGACACGGACGCAGAGCCCGAGTTTCTGTCGGCGCCTACTCGAGCAGAGTATGCCGCTGCTAACGAATCCTCGTCAGACAACAGCCAGCCATCTTCCTCAGATGATGATGAGGAATATAGTACTGATGATGACGCAGACAGTGATGAAAATGATAGCAATGAAAGGTAATAGACGTATGTTGATATATACGTGGACTGAAAGCCAGCCACACATATGGGGCTATTGTACCACTGTGTATTTATTTTGTGTGTATTTTTTATGCTGCACTTCATGATTGTTGGATAACAATTTTTGATTGTGCAGACAGAAACTGGATTGTGAGTCTTGAGACAACTACCAATGATTTTCTTACCACGTGATATTTTGAGCCGTGCTGTGTTGTATGTGCATTGTCTATGGATTCATGAACAATTCTTCTGATAGGAATGTTCTTTTCATTACTTCAACAAGCATGATTATTGTAGTAGTATCTGGAGCTTATTGTAAACGGTTACCCCATGCGAACGAATACTTGTTTACACCTTTTTTCGAGTTGTGGCCATCACGTCTTACGTTTCATCTTCGATCAACACTTGCTTCCAGCAATAGCGCGGAGAATGCTAATGGTGAGGCTGAAAGTAAAAAAAGGAAAAAAACCCCGAAAGAGAAGAAGGACAAAAAACTGAAATCACCTGGACGAGCACAACGCCGCAAAAAAGAAAAGGAAAACATGCTCGCAAAATTAGCTCACTATTACGATTCAGGGTCTAGTTATGGGCTTAGCACCAGTCTAATAGCATATCAATTGGCTTCCCAACTCAATCGCCGCGACAACGAAGTGTTATGGTGCGCGATTGTTGGGTTGACAGATCAATATGTACAAGAATCAATAGACTTTCCTTTGTATATTACTGAAGTTCAAAAACTCAGAGATGAGGTATATGAATAATGTGTTTGTTTCATCAGTTCACTCCAATTCGAAGTTGTGTGAGTTCTTTGAATTTTCGCTCCTATTTACTTATTTGGCCCGACGTGCAGGTGTTGAGATTTAATCCTGTGGAAGACCATGATCAAACTGAACTACAAAATAATCGTTCTGGGCGAATGCTAAACCTCGACCATGACGTTATCCGGTCCGCGGATGAATTTAAGCTGATGACTATGCGTCACTGGTAGGGATTTTGTCTTTGTCATTTTTTCCTGACACTGTTTTTATGTATAACTTGTAAAATAAGATATGGCCTCATGAAATTGTACTCTCTTTCGAGCACATAGGTCACTTCTCGATAGCTTGCATTATTCTAATTACGTTGCGACTACTCTTAAGACGTGGTCACAATCAGGATACGAGACATTATTGCATTTTTTGGCAAAAATGGGGATTTCTCTATGGGAGTGCAGGGAGAAGTATTCGGAAATGTCGATTAAGCTCAGAGAAAAGGTACGTCAATGATACTTGCGTCAATGATACTTATACACCATATTTTCCTGTCTTTTTTTCTTTGATTACATATTAAGGCTGTTGTATTCATTGATCTATCCGTAGTTTAAAGTCAAGCTAATCGAAGAAGGGCATAATTACGGACTGCAAGATCTCGTGTTTCAATCATTTTATCGCAGACTGCCGTTTCGGACTCCCACATCTGCTAGCGATTTTGTTTATGCCATAGCAGGTATTTACCTCGTTTTTGGAATATACAATGAATTCTTTGCAACTAAATTACTTGTAATATATTCTCATCAACGGACACGTGTATCATTCAAATCGAAGCTCTTTTACAGAGACCCCATGTGCAGTCTTTGAGCTCTGTAGCATTTGCTGCATCTGCTTCAGATCCCACACTAGATGAAGCGATGATTGAGCCAAGGTAGGCAGGCCATATTTTCTCTTTAACTATGTTGTCTTTTATTGGCTCTTTCCACTTGTTAGCGCTTCGTTGCGTAAGTATTCATTGCCTACCTTGTCATATTTATGGCCGTACTAAACATGTTTTTGCAAGCAAGCGAATGTATTTGGCATTGGAATGCCTCATTTACTTTTTATGTTGCTGATAGGGAATGGTTGCGTCGCAACTTTTTTTCTGCCTTTGACGCTATGTCGGATTCTCATCTAGAACTTTTGGAAATGGGGTTGGAGTTCAGCATGGTGCAACAAAAGGCTGTGGTAAGAATTGTTCTAGTTTATCTATCTGGCAATCTACATCCATATCGTGTTTTTAAAGCTGCTGTTTGACTGTCACCCTCGGAATTCTTCTTCATAAATCAGGTTGAGCAAGTTAAAGCCATGAGCGAACAGAAGGCTTTTACAAACACACGCTACTTTCGACATGTGAAAACCTGTAACCAATATGAAATATTTGCGTCACCACTGATGCTTATTCGCCTTGCTTTATTCTTATGTAAGTAAGGATTGCTATTTGATTGATTGATTTCTCAAGACTATTACAAGAAATATTACATTGTTGCGCTGTATTGATTGATTGCCTAATTTCATGCTGTTTGTTTACTGCAGGCGAATTCTTCGCGGTAGCCAAACCGGACTCTCGAAAACCGTTTGTAGTTTCTTCGCTGATCGCAAGCAAAGATGTGTACTTGGTAGTGGGTGTTACCGGTGTAGGAAACCATGGCAGTTCAAAAAAAAAGTATGAGCAGAAATTACCTTCATTTTGACGAACCCGGTCTAGTTTTATCTCGAGCAATATTTATATTTCATCTATTCAATTGTTTGCAATTTTATTGTTTTTGTACGTTATTATCAACAGCCCTTTTGGGTTAGTGTTTCGGCAAGCAGCAGAGCAGATAAACGCAAATTTTCGTCATGACAGCTTCGACACTAATGTTATAGAGGTCCAAAGAAAGTCGTGGGAACATTTTCTGTTGGCTTTAGATGTAAATTGGGTTAGTTAAGATTATATTAATCCCTGATTGTATAGTAAATATATGGGCCTCTGATGTCTGAATAACTCGAAATGTTTTTCTCTAATGTCGACGCTTATTGGTATTCTACCTACAGGGTATATTCTCTTTTATGCACAGGTCACAAGATATACTGCGCTGTCCTGTTTAGTAAGAACGATGTGTGTATGCCATACATTTGATGTTCAACCATCGTGTGCACCAAAGTCTGACGTACAAAGATAATATCAATTGTCTTTGTAATACTTACCACATGCGTCCAACGTTGTTATTGGTGGCTACGTAGTGTTCATATATTCTTTTTGTAATAACCTTGTTTGCCATCTTATGGCAAAGGTTTAAGTGCACAAGACACGATGCAACACGCTTCTATGTGTACGCCAGCATACAAACGACTCAAGCTCACACTCACGTGCCACATAATAATTTACATGTTTGTAAGCATATAGTTGCACTGCCGATGTTCAGTGCTCACATTCGAAACGTATTGAAGCCCTCTTTGATGCGCTCCAGACATTGCACAAACATATATATTCGTCAGCAACTACCACTATTGTCTTGAACTTTAACCCGTAAGTATATTCCATATACCTATTCAAAGCGTTGATGTATTCCTATAAAAACTCTGAACTGGTCGGTCATAAGTACACAAAGGCAATGACAACGAAATTCATCTATGTAGTATGTAGTACACATAAAATACTATAGCAAAGCACAAACGTAATTATACTTCGAAGTCTTGTCCCAAACACAACATAAATTCATGTCCATAGGTGAAATCAATTACCAAGTGTGGAGATACAATCATTCTACAAAAAGTAAATAGGATCTGTAAGAGACCCACACGTACACGTACATCGCCAGGGTAGGTAGCGTACACATTCTTAAGTATGAAATGGTGACATAGCTGTGTGAAGAGCTAGTATTGAGTAAGCTAAAAAATAAGTTTAGCTTGGAGGGAGAAGTTTATATGGTGGGAAAATGCTTAAGAGTTTAGATGCACTGCGAAAGAAATCCTAAGATCAGCCTCACAAGCACGAACGAAAAGAATAGTGATCTATGCGTCTATCAGCCATAAGTAGCAGCAGACAGGGCAAAGTGAAGAACAACGAAGTGGTATATGTACCAGCACACAGGGTGACAATGGAAAATTGGGTATACGAATATGTTTGTTGATGGTCGTTGTACGTTTTCTTGTTCGTCCTGATTCTCGTACCGTAATATGCAGGTTACCGGGTGTATCAAGAAGCAGGTATATTAGTGGATGATCTGTGTTGCTAAATGAAGTCTTATTCATAGTCTGTTGCTACGCCAGCAGACTAATTGTACTGACTGAGTGTTTGTATATTAGTGTGAAGACTACTTACTCTTGATAAGATCAGAGAATGCCGACGTTAGCCTACGAGAGGATGATTTAATTGTTCAGCGATGACGCTGGTATGGACATCTCAGGCTGAGTGAGTACATACGAACAGAAATTTCACATACATTTGTACGACTCCGATATAGGAAGGGGTAAGCAAGTAGAAATAAGTTACTAAAAACTTTTATTAGGAACAGGCCATGTCCATAACGAAACATTAGTTGAGAAGTTTATTCGATTTTCTTTTCACACGAAACTGATTAATATACTGGGAACATACATTTTTCTACGTATATGAATGCATGTAAACTTCTAACTGTATGCATGCGATCCGATCTCATCATTTCAAAGTTATTATATACATTTCAAACCAAGTTTGTTCCCTTTGCTTTTCAGACTATACGCTTGCGCTCGTCTGCAGTATGTGTATGGTTTTCCTTGTAAGAATAAATCACAAGCTTTAAATTTATACCACTCATTTCTGTTCGATATCTAGTGATATGAAGTAACTAATATATATACTCTCAATCTCCTTAGGAACATTACGAACTTTGATTCCATTTACGTTAATGACACAATGCCATTCATTCTTTCTATAAATCACTATCTTTCAATCTATGGAACTTCAATTTCAATAAAAAAATACAATAAATATAAGTTGATCTCTCTCTCATCAAGAATATTAAAAATGCAATCAAAATGCCGTAATAATAAAACAACATAAGAAAGGGCAGAATATCAATAAACGACTATACAACATCCAATAGTTGCACATACGAATAGAAACAATAAAAGGTTTACAAACCAACGTTCAATACTATACTTCTACGTTGTATGGACATTCAGCATTTCGGAGCTTGCGTCCTTAGTATATTATATATATCACGTGATTGGTACCAATATCTTTGAACTTCAACGTTTCCATTTTCGTTACTTTTTAGGTTACGATCTACTTCTGGCCAATTATTGGCTTAGTTTGACACATCGACATTGACAAAGTCTCCATACTTTTAAGTTCAATCTAATAAGGAGATTCCAAGGATAGTCTATCTCCACAGGTCTGTATTTTTCTAGTGGCTTTTCTACATCACGTTATTTCATGATGTCTTCATTCAACGCAGTAGTGATAAGCCCAAAGTGTCTGTAATCGTCACCACTCTTCTCACGGAGGTATCGGGTGAGATATAGGTCTTCAAAGCTATCGGTATTTATGAGTCCATAAAATAAATATGCTTGCTTAGTGTAAGTATAAAGCCAGGTAGGTACTTCGCGCATGGCTAGGTCATAATAACTCTAATATTGTACAGCGAGATAGTTCGTATCTGTTTATTAATGATGCCACACTGAGAATCGATATCTTTCAATTCGACATCAAGCCACCCCTTCAAAATGGTATATAGGAGATTTTTTTTTTTGTATTGATAGTCCGACTGGGTTTGATGAAAAAACTGTCACCACAGAGACGCACAGATGACTAGATATGGCACTGCTTGTGAGCTGCACAAAGCACATTATGTATGCCATAACTATGCTAGTTTAAAACTTTCACGATGTTTGAGACACTCCGATTTTCCTCGGCTGGCAAGCATGTACAACCAATTGAAAACTTTTATCTCACAACCAGGCGTGTATGTTGAGAAGAGTAAAAATAATTTTTGGACGTTCACAAAGGTACTACATACACTGAAGTACGACAGCTTTTAATAAAAAACAGTACGTACGGTTGTAAATGATTCAACATATCGTGAAATCATAGATCGAATCTCTCATGTTTGCAGATGTGCGGACGCGCCTGGACATCGGGAATTATTATGAACTATAAGCATGCGCGAAAGACTTTTTGACTTTATACTGGGCCAAGCCATTATTTATTGGATATATATATATATATATACTACTTGCTCTTATTGAATATTAAATCGACAAGTGGTGGTTGGTTGTCATTGCATACCAACATAAAGTGGTGGTTGGTTGTCATGCATACCAACATGTCGACAATTCAAGCTAAAGTGGAGTTTTGAGCTACGATTGTAGACAATTAATATACATGGAATCATGGACTCTCGCATGTTGGCATCAGAGCGGGTTGGTTACCTGCCTAAAGTGCCAATGAACCCAACAAAGCTCGAGGGGCTGCGCGAAATGTAGGTAGATATTTACCAACTTCCCAAGACAAAAGATTGTTTTTCATGACAATGGATGAAATCAAAGTAGTGTTTATTCTGATGTCAATTGTAGGAGAGGTTGTGGGAATACGATATTGGTCGTAGGGTTACATCATATGTATTGATGTCGGCTTATGTTTTTATATGAATTTTGAGTTAGGGTTTAGGATTTTGGAAGATATCGAATGTTTATGTGGTTTGACATTGCTGGACGATACAATTGGATGACAGCATATATCAATATGGGAGTTTTTATGTATTACGTATTCTTACTTGAGATAATGATGTATAAATTGATACACAGTAAAGAAAAATCATATACATGAACATTATATTTTACAGACGAGTGAGTGAATGTATATATGAGTTAACATTGTATCTATCAGTCAGTTCGGTCAAAAAGTAAAAGGAATAAAAAGGTTATTATAAAAGTTCAGTTTCCATCCAAAATTGTTGTCCATGCACGTACGTCATCTTTAACCAACATTGTCCAAGCCATGTATGTAAGTAATTGCAGTTTAATGCGTGCGTTCCCAAGTTCTGGCGCGCGGGTGGACCTTACTAATGTATATTTGATACCTCCCTCGTTGAGTACATACATATTCATTCCAGTTCAAACAATTTCTAGATTTCGCCCGCCGATCACTACGGATTAACGTGGGATGTCTTCCCAAAATTGTAAACTAACTAACTGTCCTATCTATCACCACATTGTGGTCGGTAATCGAAATGTTTTTTCCTGAGCCCCAAATGTTGCGCGAGCTCCAATATCAACTATTCGAACGAGATAAGATAGGTAACCCAAAATATCTATTGCAGACAGACCTCTACGGGTCTGTGAATATTTGGTATGAGGTCTGTGAGTACTTGGTATGATCGCTCCTACTAATTAATCACAGTGGCAGTTTAAATGAGCAATATGAGCAAGCTTGTTATGCCAAGTAATCATTTGACAGACAATTTTGGATTTGTCTCTCGATTGTTCAGCCAGCCCCATCGGACGATTCATATATCTATCTCCTCTGAGGGTTGGTTATAGTTTCTTCATGTGGGCTTGATATTATATTATTAATTGGTGCTACATTAACGTTACAGTCGTCCCGAACTTGGTCGGTCAGCTGCCCGCAGTACGGCGAGCAAATTTCCTCCTGCGTCAGGTATAGTAGAGCAATTTCAGGAACTACGATCGCTTTCCTTCATTGATTGCGTCAAGTTTGATGTGCCCATGTCAAATAAAATTCATCAGTACTGCTTGTATCGGCAATCATGCATGTTCTGAGAAGTGGATGCGCGCAAGCTTGCTCCTGCATAGTTGTGAATGAAATCAAAATGTCTATGAACTATTTGTTCCAAAGTAGACTTCGCCTATTCTAGGTCACACGTGTGCCCAGGCCATTTCTATTATTCAACTACTATACCTAAAATATTATCATCATCTCTCCCTCGGACGCTGACGCCGGCCAGACCCCTCCTTACTAAACGGTGCATTATTTTCCCATTCACGAATCCCACGGATGCGCAGTATTTCGGTTCTCCATTTTTCCTCTGTAGTATCCATGTTCGAAGACTACCAAAAAACAACCAAAACGATAGTAGACATAATTTTTCACTTTGTACGTAAGCTACGTGTAGATGGAGTGGATGAATAGTTGGAGTATCTGAGTCATGTGGGAGGGAGTGTGGAATAAATATACTAGAAACATTTGAACAATTCGCACACGAACAAACCGGTAGCTTGAATTTATGAAGTTTCTTCCTTTTAATTTCAGAATGAACCTATACAATGTTAGGCATTCTGCTCTTTTATCCCTCCGTCTGCAGAACAAACAGATTGATTGTCTACGTATATAAGTTTTCTTAATAGGGAGGGGAGGGTATCATTCAGTCAACAATAATTTACACATCCGTAATATAATATAAACCTACATCAACAAGTCAGATTTAAACCAACGTCCAATGCAATGTTCCACACGACATGATACATCTACGTATCATCCAGCAGCACATGATGATGTCTGCCAAGCAACTGGTATCTTTGAATTGCAAAACTTGTTATGTTGGCTTGGTCCAGTATAATTCAAGCATCTCGCTTACACATGGCTGGGTCATAAAAATTACAATTTATTCCACATTATATTTTCCACATTATATTTACAATTTATAACACATGAGCAGCATACAACATTTGGTGTCTGTCAAATCACTCTGTATCTGAGTCCTCGCAAAGCCGGCCTGCTTGATCCAGTATAATGCCAAACAACTTGTGAATGGCTGCTGGTTGGGTCATAATATACCTATTGTATTTATTGCTCACCCACATGCACAGCGAGATATGAACGAACGTGAACATACAAGAATTCTACGCATCGTGCGGACGAAACGTGTTCTAGCCACAACAGCGGCAGAATAGATAGGGGCTGGATTAATCGTACGGTAATTTGTAGAAATGTTGTATTAGACGTTGGGATAAAGCTTATAAATTATTATCAGATGTGGTCTATGTGCTCAAGTCTTAACAGACGATAGAATCTGATGAGAGATCACTATGGAAGATTACATTATATTATATTTCTTATCTTTTGTTACTAAAGAAAAGTTACGTACACTGTAAAACTGTAGATATATCCTGCGTAACGGATCTCTTGGAAATTAATATTTGTACAACTGCTACTACAAGAAGACAGGGAATTAAAAAGATACAAGACAGATTCTGGCACTACAGAAGGCGTTTCCACTGAAGGCAATTTACAACTAAAAACGGACGTGAACTCAAAATGGCTTTTGGGCAACGGTTTACATATGTACAGGTAAAACGAGCTGCGATAGTGATTCAAACCATACAGATGAAGGTAGTAAGGAAGATGAAGAGAGATGCGGGGCTCTATGCAGATATAGACGTCAGCAGAGCCGCGGACAAGGACCGGAACACCTTGCGAGTAAGTCAATGAAATGTATGCAATGCCTAAAGATTGGACACACCAGGACTACGTGCGCGGGAAACTACTTACTTGCATGAAATGCGGAGGTAATGGACAAATGCAATACGATTGGATAAACGGAGCCACGCAACTGACCAAGAAGAAAGATGGAATACGTTGGTTTCAGAATTACTGAAGGTACGTATCGTCGGCATCAAAATGTTGTGCATGATGCGGAAGAAAGTAAGTTTACATGTCACTACATCCTAAAGTGCTTTCGTCAACACTAAATAAAGATACAGAAAAGTTTCTGACTGGCTTAGGAAATACTAAAATTGGTGCTAAAAATGAGAATTACTAGGTATCCTTGGAACAGCTACATACATACCAGACGTCGGTATAAAAGGAAATACTAAAATTGGTGCTAAAAATGAGAATTACTAGGTATCCTTGGAACAGCTACATACATACCAGACGTCGGTATAAACCTGCTCTCGGTGCGTCAGCTAAATAAATTTGGCCGAATTGCCACTTTGAAGAAGCACAAATCCATGCATGCATGCTCTTAAGCCTAGATGGAGGAATTAGTGAGGGACGACGGCAGAATGACTTCCCTCTATGTAAGCCTCATAAGTACTAGTGGCCAAGACAAACTTACACAACTAAATAAATGATCACTAGGCATCAAGCAATAAATATGCTATGTTATATCGCCTTTCATGATATGAAAACAGCACTTAAAGGATTAACAGTGGACAAGTACAGGGTCGAAGGAGTTACCATTTTGCGTAGCATGTGCGGAGGGATACACATGACGGGAAAACCAACAACGCAGATAGATAGCATCGAGACATGATCTGACCAAGTGCAAATCAGGACACGTCCTTGCTGTGGATATTTTTGGGTAGAGTAAGACACTCTCGCTCGGAGGGCAATATTTGAGACTCAGAATAAATGCAAGTTATCACTGCAATAACCAAACTATTGGACAGTGGGTTTGTTTGCACTCTTGGAAAGACACCCTATGAGAATTCACAGTGATCGTGAAGGAGAATTGAACAGTGAGTGAGTGGAAGGGAATGTGTAAGCAGCGAGGTATTGGATGCACATTCACATCTGCTCATACACCAGAACATAATGGTATTTGTAAACGTGCATACCGAACAGTAATTGACATGGTTCGGCCAATACTAGCTCAAGCTGGTATCGAGGACAAGTTTTGGATGGAGGCTGTCACTACTCGTCCTGGCTCGTAAATCTCATATCCCACCGAAATACGCGAATCTCTCCTCACGAGCTATGTACAGCTAATAAACCGGACTTGTCTCACATTAATATCTTCGGTTCCCTCTTGTATTTTTCCTTTGAAAGGTCGATGGCTAGATTGGAACGCGAGGAGAACAGAGTATATATATACAACTCGGACGAGTATAAATACACTCGGTGGTAGCGCTCGTGTATACAAACAATACTTACTACTGTGTCATGTCACACACGATACACGTGTTTATCAACGGCAAGTACTAGCAAGAGAACAGGGATAGTGAGGATGAAACACGAGACGAAACCGACTAAACTGAAACGTCCAATGACGAGGATACGGGCGAAACCCAAGAAGTCATTTATATATAAACCTGATGATATTTTGGATGTTCACGTGAGAGGTGAGAAACGAGATATGAATATGAATACACAACAGAGTCCGTATTGTGGTGGACGACGAACCCATCCATAATAAGCACAACATTAGGTGATAAAATGGGACAGTGAAAAGAATGATACGAATATGGCAGCTTTGGGCTTATCACTACTACTCCAAACGAAGACATCATAGAAGAGTATCGTAAAGTGGGAGGAGAGTCACCAGAAATACATTAGAGAGAAGCAATGAGCTAGAAACTCCTATGCATTTGGGAGTGGGAGAATCCGACAAACGTTCGAGAAGTGGGTATGTAGTACTACTTATCAATGGAACTCCAATCGAAACTCCTATGCATTTGGGAGTGGGAGAATCCGACAAACGTTCGAGAAGTGGGTATGTAGTACTACTTATCAATGGAACTCCAATCATATTGAGTACCAGAAGATAAACACTAGTATCTCCAAACAGAAGCAATCATTTCCTGTCTTGTCCGTAGGGCGTATATCTTGTGTGCCAATGACACGACCCAGTAAGTAGTGAGTGGTGTTGTTTGTATACACGCATTCTACCAGCGATTGTGTAGTCACTGGGTAGTGTACCTTGTTCTGCTCGCTTTCCGTATTATATTCCATCTGCAACGTGTTGTTTGTTACAGGAGACGATGGGTATATAGATTGAATACACAGCCTATTAAGGAAAATTCCATGGGTAGAAAATTTATTTAACAGTATCAGTTATGTCTGAAGAGTAAAAGAAACAAATTCTCAAACTTCACGTTCACCTGTAGTGTTGTTTGAAACACTATTGCAGCTTGTTTCCTTGTTCATATGCGAATCGTTGTCCCAAAGCCATTTTGAGTTCAAGTCAATTAATTACTTGGGGAGTGCCGTGTGTAGGTAGTGTCAGGCGATTCCTTGTAACCGTTACTTCGGCTCCTTGCTCTTGCAGTTGGACAGACATAATTCCTGGACAAACATAATTCCATTCTATCCGTTAGGCTGGATATGTCTGCGTTTGCATCTAGTCTGGTCTTGTACAGTCATGTAGGCAAAGCTATTTGCGTCTAGTTGGGTATTATCTGGTCGTCTTGTCAGAAAAACTACTCAGTTAAATAGGATAAGGCACTAACTAGTCTATGTACGTACATACACCTATCCAAATATCAAGAAACCTTCTACAGAAGGAGTGGTGCATCTACTACTGTATTATCCTGATGTTCTAAGATTTTTTATATAATATTCATTCAGTGATATAGTTAGTACTGTAGACGTGTGTCTAAAGAGCGCCCATGTTAGCCTCGGTCTGGCGATCCTTGTACTGGCTATGCCGATCAATGTAGTAGACGGGTTACGGTATCTCGAAGATGGCAAAGAAGATTGATTGTCTTCAAGGCTATCAATTATATTCAAACGTAATTTGCAAGGACCCGTTAGGCTGGATATGTCTTCGTTTGCATATAGTCGGGTCTTGGTCAATTGTCTGTCTAGTCAAAGCACCCATGTTTGTTTCGGTCTGGAGATTCATCGCACTGGCTATGTCAGTCAATGCGGTAGACAAGTTACGGGTTTTCCGAAGACGGCAAAAAGATTATTAACCTTGGAACACACACTGTTCCCTTAGCTTGGGCTCAATCTTCAGCATCCAGTTTAGGTATCCTGATGCAACTTTAAGCTTGGGTGTTATGTACTTCATTTTGTTTCCTTATGTTGATACTTCCTGCATTCGTGTTGCGGTCGGTTTCTATCTTCTACAATTCCAAGTAGCTCTTCATGTTGGTAGACACCCAGTCTATGTCGGCGCCACTCCTTCCCTGGATTATGTTGGTCTGCTCTGTGTTGGGTTCTCCTACACTTGAGTCAAACGTAGTATGAATGTTGATATTAACAGGCAACATAATCCGTGCCACACTGTGAATTGGTGGTGACTCTTGCTAGTTAAGATCGTGCACTGGATCCCGCCTTTAGAATCGGGGATCACTGATACACTCGACATGCAGAGAGTAAACTCGATTTTTTTCTTATCTACAAGTATTGTACCGCCATGCACGCAATATTGATCCAACAAATTAACCTACATTGAAACTAGTTAGTGATTTTCTTAACAGGAGAAATCTTTTATATTGATAATCTACATTACATAACGTCGTATGAGACGGAGAAGACAGACACACAACGAGCGAGTATCACCAAACCCCGTCGATCAGGTTTTATATCGTGGTATATCTGGTCGTGTTTCATAGCAATCTGGTAGCACTTAATTGCTTCAACATAATTCTTGTCTGAACGATAGATTACTCCATAAACATGTCAACAAACGTGACAATTCGTGTCGTGCTTTAAACCTTCTCGGCCAAAGTGGTAGGCTTCTTCCTGCATAAAAGTGAAATAATTCCAAACGACTGTCAGTAACAAATGAACAACTAGTACGAATCTGACTAATTATTTACTGTAACCACATTGACTACTCTATAAAAAGGCCGTAAATTGTTGAAGAACTTGTTCAGTACGTTGAATGTGAATTCTAGTTACGTTAAACGTATTACATAGTAGGTGATGAATGCCAAGAAGCATAATTTGTCTGCAGCATAATTTGTATCTAGCAACCCCCGATATTTTGTCAAAATACTATATATTAATTAATTTATGATCAGCAGTTTATCTGGTTTGCAAGTGTTTCTCTGGTTTGCAGTTTTTCTATTCTTGTTTGCGTTTTGGCCGCGCCAGCAAGTTACATCTACATGGTTTCATTTTTTCACGACTGCTAGTTAGTGTTTGAAAGACGAACAGATGCAATACTCACTTACTTTAGAACACTACACGATTGTTAATTTCATCACCTCTGTCCTCCGCCAATAGCCAACCGATTTCTTCAACCGAGACAATCTGGTCGACTCTGCAGAAATGCAACCGTCGATAGATTATAGATTGCAGATATACCAACAAGATCCTGAATTTTACATGTAATTAGTATGGTGAGTGAAGTCTCATAAAACATGCTAATTGTGAGTAAGCACTTGTATCACGTCAAAGTGGACCAAAAAATTGTATGCATTCAAAACCCCGGACGTCTCAAGTCATATGTATTGATAGCACATGTTCTTTCGAGGTATCCGCTGGGCAAGCAAGGCCTTAAAAACGAGAGCCAAGCAGAAAGGAAAACATAACAAATCCAAAAGTTATAAAAACTGAGTGCAATATGGAAATCTGGTATCAGGTGACGACAGGTCGTGTTGCACAAAGTGAGAGGTGTGACCAATGCAGAAACTAAATGATATTTACTCAAGGTGTGAATTAAAATAATGAACGATTACAGGGGTAGTTAGTTGATAGTGTATTTATTGTATGTACACAGTATCTTGTATTCACAGAAAGTAGTACAGAGAAAACAGCATGTTTCTATTAATTATCCAACCAGTAGGTGGACTCTTAGTTCAGCGTCAGTAGCAAACTACACATTGCTGCGACACTCACTGGCTTGGTAAAATACCAAAAGTCTCCCGACCCCGACAAAAATCCTCTTCAGACTCTCCCTCACCTAGATGGGACGAATCTAATTTATATCGTGATGAGTTCCTCTTATTTGTGCAGATAGTTGGTACCACTAAGCTGGTGCATGTCTTTCATGTTTCCTGGTCATTCTTTCTCAGAGAATATATAAAAATCAGAATATATGCATTGTTTAACTTGATTCGGTAATTAGAACATTTTTGTCTTCATTGTTGTTTCTCTGTGGGCATTTTTAACGTACTTTTATTGTTATTTTCGTGGACGTAACACGCTTCTGACAAATGCCTTCCACATCGTATCTTCTCCGGGAACTACCACCATATCTTGGACTATGTTTACTTCATAACTAAGTAAACTTACTTATTCCCTATTATTTTGTACTTTTGCATTGGATTCCACTCTTTGTCCTTGCTTGTGAGCCTTTGCATTTTCCAAGGAATCCAAAGTTGAAGAGTCCCCAATAGGATGAACATAAAATGGTATACGAATAGTGCAAGAACCAAAAGTTGTAGTGTCTAGCTACGCGATTGTCCCTATATTCATTCATTCAGTGAACCTTCTACGCGCCTGGGTTATTGTGACGGCTAGTTGTGGAATTTGAACTGGCGTATATTATAATCCAAGATACCAAGTATACCAACACGAAACGCTGTAAAATTGAACTCTGCTAGCATGAAATATTGTATCAAGCATGTTCCGGTTGTATACTTGAATACTTTAATATCACAGTAAATTAGTAGGTATCTACGTATCTTCAGAGTGGATCAGTTTAACGTTGAAGACTTCCATGTATCATAGAATAGTCAAAGAGATATAAATGTGTTCATAACATTGTTCCGTACAGTGTCTGACTTGACGTAATGCATGCAGTAGCTTATGCCGTTCAGCAAATCATAATCGTTCTTCACAACTATGTGAAAGTGATACCGATTGTGTGGATCCAGGGACTGAAGTATTGTGGTAAAATTTGAGGTTCAAGAAGTTATATTTCTCACAATCAAAGATATATGAAAAACGGTACCGATATAAATAAATGTAACGATCTTCACTTCTTCCATCCATCCTTCTTCACAAATATACAAACTGAACTCACTTCTACAGTGAGAAAGGTCTCCGAGGTACAAAACAACATTATCCCCAAAAGCACAATATGGCGTAGTTTTAAATTCACCGAGTAACCACTGTTGTGTTCAATAGTGCCATTAGATTGACGTTAGGACACGCTTAGCTACCAGATTTCATGAACTATTAAAGAACGCTGCAGGATGCACTACTGTGAGACTTCAAAATAAGGTACATTCGCGAATATATCGGTCGTAGAAGGGCACCAATTCGCACTTGTACACCCTGCTCATGTGATACCACATTGACTTCACAATCGTTGTAAACTTCTCGGTAAAAGGTAAAGATGGCGCACAACGGGGAGTGAGACTTAACGCCAATGAAAATGACATACACTACTGTTGAAGTACGGTCAGACTCTTTACTACTATCAGCAAAGACCGTCCCGCCCATGCAATATTAAACCTATTCAAATATGTGCGAGTGAACTTGATAATGCTGTAGTACAAACGTACACATTTCGAGTAAAGAAGTGTCAAATGTTTACTGTACAGAAAAAAATTGATGGGGAGTACAATCTGAGTGTGAGTGCGCAATATAAGTAACGCCATTAGGCTTTCACTGTGGAAAGAATAACGATAATGTCTATGAATCACTTGTGCGGCCCACAACCAATCTACTGAGGCAGTAACACGCAAACCTTCGTTTTCACCACAGACAAATTGTTACGTACTTCATGCATTCTCGGTCCTGTTCTTCACTAACCTTGTAAACAAGAAATGCGCAACTATTGACTATGGCAGAGCTGTATACTGCTTGCTATATACCAGTTTTACTCTTAGTTCTATGTGCAGTTGACTATCGTTGTCAACACTTGAATCCTATCAAAGGTTTAATAGGTATATGTATACACCAGCGGTAGCAAGTCAGTCAGTCAAGAATGGAGCTTTTATTTTGCCACAGCACAAAAGGTTTAACTTTTCATTTTAAATACGAAGAGATATATGATGCCTCTTTCTCTCTCTCTACTCTTTGACTTTCTCGTCATCACTGATAGTCTGCCTTGACACCAACATAACGCACACGGCACGATTTTCAAGACGCCCTACACTGTACAATGCATGAAGTGCAGGACAGGAAACATTTACATGCAGTGACCCGGATAAGTTTTTGAATCTTATCTCGTACATTGTACACACCATCTCCCTGCATATAAATATAAATGAAACCCTTTGTCTGTTCAAATACCAATTTAAGCCTCTCCACTTCCACCCACACACGCGTGTACGTACACACAGTGTTCATACTAAGAACACTTTCTCACGATGGTGGCTGGGGCGCCCTTGCGTACAAAGGTGTTGGAACATCACTCTGATAAAGTCACCGACGTTGTCTATATCCCAGACGATGATGTTTTCATAACTGGCTCAAAGGATACCACCTTGGCCCTTTGGAGAAACAAAAATGGTATATACAACACGTGCATACGTGATATTTGATGTGCAAGAATTTTGTATGACATTAAGTAGTGGATGCACTTGCACATGTAGTGAACGTGAATGCCCTGCGAGTAACTGTCCTCTGCAATTCCTGGTTTCAACTTCTTATAGTCGTTTTTAATGTTGCGTTTATTTTAAATCGCCTTGGACACATATACATGACGACGCTTATCCTATCACATATATGTACCATTTATTGGCTAGGAATGTATGAGGTTGTTTTTCGTCGTGGAGTACGGCGGCCAGTCTCAAAGCTTTCGTATTCTCCAGGAGGGATGCTTTTGGCTGGCTTCTACAACGGCAATGTGAACCGCTACCAGGTGAAGCCAGGAATGTCCGGCATCGAACATATCAAAACATATGAAAGTATTTACCTGAACATTATTTAGTCTTGTGTACGTTTATCTTTTTCATGCCAATGCCAATCAAATCTGCGGTTCCTTTTCATTTATGATCGGCGCACAAACAAATATCTGATTTTTTTGTAACAGATCATACGGACAGAGTTACCGATATCATTGTTTGCGAACAGGCGAATTGTATCTTTACTTGCTCCAGAGACAGGTGCGCTGTTCATGTTTATGGATTGAATTTGCAACCTAGTTTTGAGAGATAAGTAGAGAATCTAAGCGACACGAACATACGGATACGCGGCCTTCTGTATCTTACCTACCTTAGTTTTTATAGAATTTTGTTTGAAAATTCAACATACAAAGTTTATGATTGCTCTCATGGAGGTTTATGCTAGTAATACTCACCAGCAAGGGTAGAATCGTTTTGGAGTTGTTAGATAATAGTCGGGTCTGATATATCTTAGTTCTTCGTACTCTCTATCCCCTACTCGCCCTCCCTCTCTCCCACTCCCCACACGCTTGGCGTGGCTCACAATACAACGTTTTATTCTTCGTAACAATTCTTCTTCGTTATGGTATTACAGAACATTGAGTGCGCGGCGAGCTTCCACCATGGAAATGGTTGCAACTCAAACGTTTGCTGACTGGGCTACCTGTCTACAGTACTGTTCGAAAAGCAACGTGAGTATCTGGATGTTTATATATACGTACAAGTGTACGTTTACATGCGTTCCGGATAGTAAGAATACGCTCGTTAGAAGGTTTACTCATTTTTTACCTTTCGCACTTCTTCCTTGCACTTCATGGACACATCAGGTCATCTTCGTTGGGATAGCTACCGGCCAGATCCATTTGTTTTCAATTTCACCCACTGGGGAACTTCGCGAACTGCATGTGCTTAAAGGTCACGCAACTGGTAGGTAGCACAACACCGATTTTCGGTACACCTGCTTCCTGTGGAATACTTCACATGCTATAATTGCTCGTTGCATATGGTCACAACTGCTGGTGTAGTATACACTCCTAAAGTTCGCAATTTACTTCAAACTCAATTAATCAGTTGTTACGCGACTTTTATGGCTGAACGGCAAGGGATGGCTGTGCTCTGCCAGTGAAGACTCGAGGATTGTGGTGTGGGATATTGCCGGCAAGAGTGTATGTTTATACTGATTACACAGTCTGTTTGGTTAAGCCGGCATTAATTGCCTAAACAGAGACACACATGTACGCAGACATTTACTCGTATTTGGTTGTGCTTATACCAGAATCGAAACCTACTACAGTTTGTATGGATTATTTTTTTACCAAAATGTTGTGAATTCCTGTGTACATAGGGTTTGAGCTACGAACTGAATGCCCACACTACTCCGGTACGGTCTATCTGCTATATAGCTAACGAGGATGAAATAATTTCATTGGACGACAGTAACTCGCTTGTGGTATGGGATATGGGCCGCCACCGTCGTCCGGTATGGCAATATCTTTTAAATGATACATTTACAGTTTTGGCATTATATGTACATACTGCATGAGAAGCGCAGTTCTCAAACACACTGTTTATCAAATGAAACGTAGGCTAACGAATGGATGGACAGTGACACATGCCAGCTCTGTGGACGGTACTTCTTTTGGGTGATGGCGTTTCCACCGAACACTGCACGCCAACATCACTGCCGGCGATGCGGAATGGCACTTTGTGGTTCATGTTTGCCACTGAAGAAACCGTTTCCCCGTGGCGGCTTTGAACTGCCTGTGTACATATGCAAGAAGTGCGCTCCGAGCCTCACACCTGAAGAGTAAGTAGGTCTAGTACTTGCGTGCGTGCCTATAAATTATATTGCACCCTCTACACTTGTTTCCTTCCCGAAGCCCGACTGTCGAGAGTAAGAATAGAAGCTAGAATGTGTGCTAACAGTTCTTAACATTATGACGTCCTGCTTTTCATTCTACTTCGATTTGATTGTTTACGCAAATCGTATCTATTCCTTGTCTGCACAGTTTGGCGCCGACGATTGAACGCTTTATACTTCCGTCGGCCACTAATATGCAATGGATACCCGAGACACGTACACTCTTCACCATCACAACTGAAAACACAGTAGTCTTGTACAAGTTTGAAGGCGATGAGGTGGCACTACGTTGTAGCTCAAGCGACATTGAATGGGATAGCAAAGGTAAAGGCAAACAATCTTCTGGAATTGTGCGAGAAAAGGGAAGTAGCGATGGACAGCGTACCGACTTCCGTTCAGTGATAAATTGCAAGGATGCAGCGTGTGTACCATTGTCCAAATCCACTGTCAGTGACTGTACTGGTGACAGCGGTGACAACAGTCGTGTGAGTGCAAACAAGAACGTAAGCGGAAGAAGTGATATGAAAGATGGTGGGAACGGGAGTGAGAACGGAAGTGGGTCTCTGTATGCCACATTAGAGCGTAAACGTGAGATGACAGAAAACAAATCCAGTAGTCTTGTTAATACTGAGAAGGAGGCAATAACCAGCATTGAGACTACGGTTGAAAACAGGACTGAATCAGAGATCCAACACATCGCACCCACTACTAGTAAAAGGCGACCGCTTAAATCAGCATTCGGAGAGGGTCTCTTCGATTCTGAAGACGAAGGAATTGTTGAGGGTAGTGAAAGTGTAGGTGCAAGTAAAATGCAGTACAAACAGTCAGTAGAGAATGATTCGGTGCCTTCGATTTCTGCATTAGTGGCAGACACATCACTTGATTCACCCTCATTCACACACCACTCACCGGGAACAAATGCAGAGACTAACACTGAGGTAGAAGATAAAATAGATACTCTTGCTCAGTTTGCCAATCAGAACAAAGCGCATGAACACACTAGTGCTCCTGCCAGTGAGGACCATACTTTACCACCGGATGATGGACATAAGGATGAATGAGTCCTATACTAAACAATGTCACTCACACTATTATCTCATAAATCTAAGCTACTAGGAACCTAAATTACAGAGGAATGATCAGCAATTGTTTCTCCCTATTCGCAGTCACTCAAGGATGTGGGAATTTACAGTAACTCGTATACCGTCACAAGTGTCATTACATCTTCAAATATATATACATGACGTGTACAACATCTGCAACGTTTCATTGCTGCGCAAATTCACGTGTATATTGTTAATTGTAGAGTCAGTAGGACCAGCTACGTTTGGGATTGTTTGTTTTTTTTAGCACACAAAAACTGGCAGCTAATTTAGTGGTGTGTGGGTGCTAGTTCTATCTATTTGGAATGAATGGCCAACAGGAACCGTTTGCCCCTATCCGACGTGCTTAAACATGGATATAAATAATGGATTTGCATGTACTGAAGTGCATACGTACTGTAGTGCTACTACAGCAAGTTTGACAGTTGTATAACAAAATATGTTCAACTATTTTACTCTGTCATCATAATAAGTAACGTCAGGTTATGCTACATATGTAGCTATGTACACAATCGCTGGCTTTCTCTAGTTTCCGTTAGATATTCCAAACTCCGTAAGAAGCTCGCCGCTCTTTCTCCATCCTGATTTAGGTTAGACACTGCTTTCAGTCTGTTCACATGTGTGATGCAAGTAGATGATGGTATTAGTGTGCGAGCTCTGTGAGAAAACCGCATGTACAACAATTTTTTTTGAAAGATGGAAAGAAGAGAACTTAATGCGAGGAACAGAAAAACTTTGTTCGAAAAAATGAAAGGGGTATGCACTGATGTTTGATTTCAAAAATAAAATTGCAGATATGCAATACAGCATTGTGCCATTGATACAATTTGTGTATCGACAAGAGTACAGCGGGTTTCGGACATGATGTGATTAGCAACAAAGGGGTATTGACTGAAAATGTATAGTGAGGAAACCTGGGTTAACTGGTATTTAACAAGAATGGACGTACTTTCCAATCAGAGCATTAAGATGTTCCGTAAATATGCGCTCTGTGTGATCATACCAGGCAATATGACTTTCGTCCCTCGTACCCTGTGTAGCATGAGTACGTTAGTTGTGTTACAGTACATCGTTGTTTATCCACAGTTGTACATACTTAAAAGAAGTTCTCTAGGCGACCAGAGGTTGTAGTTCGTGTTAGGATTTGTGAGTTGCACCCCAACGAAACCTAATTCGCAGATTGGAACACACACAAAAGCAGCTCAAAGCATACCTTTAACAAGCTCGTGAACATACTCGGGAAATCTACACACATGATCAGTAGTTTGTAGATGTTCTGCATATGTTTTAATGCAATCATTAGTAGGTCAAACAAGTTTTGACTTAATTCGTAGATATTTCGAAATGTATGCAGTACATTTGCAATTAACACTGTAAATGCATTATCAAATAGTGAACTTGCTTACCTTTAGAACTAGTTCGCTAGACAGCATTGCTTGAGTAATACACCTGTCCAAGAATTGGTTATGATAAAGAAATACATCGTCGAGTGTGGTGGAAGCGTGGGTGAGTTTGAGCTCAGTGTCTTTCCATAAGGGCTCAATCACTTCGCATTGTGTGAAGTAAAGCAGGCTTTGAACAAATTGTAACATTTGCTGTCGCAGCCCAAACGCACGTGGACACACCGCCTTGACAATTTGCATTTTAGACTGTCGTTCCAGCATCCATGTCTGTGACAACTGTGGTATATGCAGAAAATAAATATGTTAAGTTACACGCACATACATGCTTCCATAGGTATTGTAACATACGGTCATCTAAGTAGGAAATACGATCATACGACCAGATACCATCCTCCGAAACTGCTAAAGGCAAAGCACGGCACACAATAAGCATACGCATATCCTGGGTTATACCTGACTCTCCAGACCTTTGCAGTAGAAAAGGTGACGAGATAGAAGCGTGTATTGGATAAGGGCCGTTCGGTTGAGTACCAATGTCAATGGCCACGGTGCCTTATATTCAAACGATAACGCACCAAATCCTGCGGTCATATTAGAAGCCACACATATACACGTCCACACAATATTCGTTATATACAGTGCACCAAAATGTAAAAAGTCCCGATAAGTTAAGAACTGACGAAAGCAACAGTAGTAAAACAAAATGTCACTAGTATCACACACTTTTATGACCTCATCGCAACTATAACTAACAATAAAAGTGCATTTCCTAGCCCACCCTGCATTTGCTTAGCGAACGTGCTAACACAACTCATGACACACGCCTGTTAGTGGCTTCATATCAAGAAAGACTTCTTCCGAGTTCCGAGAAACTTTTGTTGGCGAAACAGCGCGGACTGATAGAATTTTTGAAAGTTGAGTGAAGAAACTCTCACTTCTTAGTCGAACGCGTAAGAGATCTGGATGTATGTAAAAGAAACGGCGCTGTCAGATATTTTTATGGCATACGCTTCGATCTGTGCTCTAATAGCAGAAACACGATGAGTGATTTTGGAAGTGGAAGTGTGCTTTGGAATTGCATACCTCTGTTGGGGTCTGTAACTGCGGTACTTGAGGCTATAGCACCACTCAGAAGAGAATCTAAGACTTCTTCATGAATATCTGCTCTCGGTCGATCCAATTCGGCTCGTCCCGAAATCATAAAATGTTCAAACAAATCTCCTCGCTCCATCAGGAAAAAAAGCTTGATTGATCTGAGCAACAAAACCAGTTACGAGGACAGGTGCATTATACATATATGCACGCCGAATTGCGACTTGAACCATTTATCTTCATACATATTGAGGACACGGCGTGATGCGCGCGGCCACGTTTCAGCGTAATAATTCAGCTTGTAAATACGGAACATATTGCAATATTATATGTACAGAACGCCATTCCAATAGATTGCAGACAGAGGTCATATACATTGTCATGTCGACGAACAAAAATAATCGTTGATGACGCAATACCATGGGGCTCATGTTCCATTCAAAATTCAATATTATTAAACTAATCTGCCCACCTCATATGCGACATTATTTTCAAGTCACCCATAAGCAGTGACAGAAGCTGTTTACTTGCAAAATCGTAAGCTTGCTCCACATCTCGAATGTACCTGCGTGCAAGTGTAAGTAGTCAAGAACCATTCGATGTATGATTTCAGTAACAAGTAAGCACAACCATTTGACGTTTGATTTCAGTAATGAAGGATATGTACACATTCAAAAGAACGTCAGCGTAGCATGATAGCAGATTGTGAAATTCTTACACATGGTATTTCAGAACATACGATGTTACGTCAGTGGTGTACACGATTGGTCCTGCCGTAGGGCACTGCACGGAAAGTCCATGGTTGGATACTACGTTTAGATATTTTCCTGCATTCTTTATCTGCGTACGTCATGTATATATGATGTGTAATTATATGAACAGATACCATAACAAGAGATATTGTTCGCAACGTAAGCTTAATCAGACAGTCCAAAACAACCATATATGGTACACACGGTAGATAATGATATACGTTTTGGCGCTTAGATCGGCGGAAACATAACAGGTAGTACATATATTGCCAACACAATCCCTTCCGTTATATGTAAAAATAGATCTACGCTACTGCATGCTGAGAAAGGCATGACACTCTTACCTTGCCAATCACAGGTAACAAGAAACCCGGGGACATGTTCTCCACTGTTACATATTTGTGTGCCCAATAATCCTCTTCGCTAAGTGGTGTGCGGTTGTTATGTCGAGGTGCTTCTTGGATCATGAACTCATTGAACGGATCATCTAAAACATGAAAGAGTTCGTTTGTGCAAAGGGTCGATACGAGTCCATTCCACAGTGGTATCAACACAAAGGTGGTAAGTATTACTCTATTGAACGCAAAGGAAATTCGCTAGGACCACAACGAATAAATGATACAGCATAACATGTAACAGGCAAAAATATTTCAGGCTAGCACACCCAACGTACATACCAATGATGCCTTCATACAACCAGCGGGCAAGTGTGGTAAGGTAAGGTCGTGCTGCTCGAGAGGTCAGATGCTCGAGTAGTCCTCGTTCAGGACTCTCCTTATAACATTTAATGGTCTCATCATGTAAAAGGGTGAGAATACCGCCACCACGCAAATTGAACTTCCGTATTTTAGAAACAATATTAGCGACAAGGCCCAGCGTACGTAGCACATCTTGCACTAAATACCACAGACGCTGGAGGGTGAGTTGGCCTATATTGAATTGATGTTCGAACTGAGCGACCAAAATCAAATACTCTTTTAAGATTTCATCTATAGTCCCTCTGATAGCATGTTCCACTCTACCTGTACGAGTACTCTGAACAGGCACTGGAGTTGAGCCACGTGAGGGCAATGGCGTGGATGGGAACAGGCCGAGGTCAGGGGCAGTTGCCGTTATACGCCCTGTATTCTTCGTGAGCGCCACCTCAGTGCCATAATCAATAGACGATGTGTACTGGTCTAGGCTTGCAAAATGTTCACAAAGCGGAAGAACACGCATTGTCAGCTCAGCTAAGCTGCTATCAAGTGATGTATCCACCACCCATCCCCTTCTAGGGGCTTCAGCTAAACGCACATACTTACCCTGTACCCCTACCATTACAAATAGCAGATCCTCAACTATAGCAACTTCTTGCATACCTGACGGAAGATTCCCGATCGATGATACAACCTCTGCCCTCTCTCCGCGATTCTCCCTGGAACTAATAGGCGAATCCAAACCCGGATTCGTGCCACTACCCCCAACACGTCGCCGGTCAATATCTTTGTGGACTCCATTATACGCCTTTCTATCTCCACTATTGCTGCTCCTAACATCAGAAATTGCGCTCCGACTTGAAATCTTATCTTGACTGTTCATCCCATTTCGGTGTACGATATTCCCATTCTGATGGCTACCATCACTTCGTTCTGAGGACTCTCCATTCGCAGGTCGTTCAGCTTTCGAGGTCGCATACGTAGTTCCATTGAGAGCGACATTGGCACGTGTGCGTACGTCTGTTCGTGACCTTTGAGGTTCATCGAACGTAAGTTTTTTGGAGGCTAAATCCGGCATGCCATAGTCTCCTCTTTGACTATTGTTGCACAACCTCCGTAAGTCATCGACATCTCTTGCATTCGCACTGCAACTTTTGTTAAGCTCTTTGAGCATTGCATCGTCACTAGCAATCTTGTTTAACAGATTAAGAAAACTATCCGTTTCACGAGCACCCCTTTGCTTAAGATCATGATAAGTGCGATTGAAGTGACTACGTTCGCCATCAGTCATGCGACTAGTAAGTGACCGGACTGCACTCAGGGCAATGCTGGGAGTGGCTTGGGCAGGAGTAGTGTAGCTGGAAAGATATCGTACAATGCTTTCTGCCTTCTGATGAGTTCGGTTGTTAATCGGGTCGGCCACGTCCACGTTATTTAACAACAGGAAGAGATCCGACACAGCACCTTCCAAACGAAACGGCCCAGACATTGTGTATATGCTATTTACGTGATTGTGGGTGTATTTGAATATATGTATGAGTGCGTATGTATAAATACGTACTTGTGTGAGATATCGCTCCCTTGTACTATTGATTGGGCAATTGTGAGGTGGGCCAAGTTAGACATATATTTTATATTCAATTGGTGTGTCTTCTCAACATTAGGTGTACATTTCGTCTGTTAACGTTTCTGGGTTAATGCAGGTCACACCAGTACAATCTTTTCTCAATATAAAGGCATGACCACTTTTGCTTTCAAATGTGTGTTTACTTGTGAATGTACGTGTTACGTATGTATGTATGTATGTATGTATGTATGTATGTATGTATGTATGTATGTATGTATGTATGTATGTATGTATGTGTGCGTATATGTGTGTGCGTGTAAATGTGTGTGTATATATATGTGTGTGTGTGTGTGATGAGTGTAAGAGACGGACTCGTTGGGGTGTGTGTGCGCGCCAAAACTCAATAAATCGAATTATATGTATCCTTTCTTCTTTGAATAAATCTAAACATAGTCGTATTATTCTTTGTTTGAATATACCTCAGGATGATATTATTCGTTAATAAACATATATATGTATTGAATATGTAAGTATTGAATATATATGTGTTGAATATATATGTATTGGTTTTTAACTTCTGCTTTGTGCGTTGCTGTGTAGTCATAATACAAAACAACTGATTGACACGATGACACGATGACACGATGACACGTGAGAGCCCTTCTCAAATTTTCGTTCTTAGACAGAAATACAATTGTAAGTCCTCGAATGCTGAATATCTGGCATGAAATGACTTGGGAGCATCCAGATAGGAAGACAACGAGAAGAGGATAGACATATATCTACTTACGAGGGTGCTAGGCCTTGCCCGAGGCCAAACGCTTCCGTGTGCGCTCCAATATAAGCAATTGTCCATGCAGCCTAGTACGTAGAATGTTCTGTTGGAGGAATTCTACGATCGTCTCTTGTTTTTCTCAGCAGATCTACAATTCTCAAATATGTACATATCTTATTTAATGATAAATAACTTGTTCTTCACTGAACTAACGGGAAACAAAGGTCTTCTCATCGAACCACGATATCACCAAATACAAGTAAGTGCCAATACTCATTTAAGCCATCTGAGTTTTGTTTGACTTGTAGGACAGAACAAATGTTTGGGTAAAGATAGGAACTGTTTATCCTGGTCAGGTACTTGCGTGTTTAGTAATAAAAAAGTTGTGCCTTGCGGGGAGATATCGATTCAATAAAGATATGGAAGCTCTGTGTGTGCACGATCAAGGTACATATGTACATGCTTCAGTTATTGCCATGTTTGCCTGATCATTGCTTAATATACCTTAATTATTGCCTGAAGGCATCATCACACCAGAAGGCATGTTCATTTTATTGCTTAATATACCCCAATGCGCCATATGACATCAATGGATGGGTACTATTTGATGGCAGCAAAAGCACACTAGTGTTTCCCTCATGCGAAGATACGTCTTCGATTGGTTTATCTCAGTTGGTTTTACTGCTAGTTTTGCCTAAACCGTTTCCTCTGTAGACGAGCCGCACCCATAAACACGCAAAATACACTTGCAATTTGTAACTCGGAAGGAGCGGTTTCATACTAAGCAACTGGAAAAGAACAGTATCGTGTTTCGTTTTGTCTGAACGGCACACTAAACTTTTTTCTTTGACACGAAGTTATAACCTGCACAGTACCTACCTAATACAACTACTATAGAAGACGATGCGATATTCATTCACTGATAATTCTTAGTTCAATTTATTGAGGTAGGCAATAGCTGACGAAGAGGTGGTGTTGTTGCATGGTGATCGCGATCAAAGCACCGAGTATCGTTATACTTACAAAGTCCAGCAGACGCAACCATTTCTATTCTTTCCCCACTTGTATGTATCTGTCTGTATATTATATGCTCGTATACTTATATGTAGCATTAGTAACACATCTTAAACAATCTTAATCGGTGATTGTATACATATATATATATATCAGCATATGTTTTATGTGCACATCATTCATGAGGAATCAATGATCACTTAAGGCAATCCTTTACGCTGACAAGCGCCGCAGCCGCGATATCGCGTTCCAGAGCCGTTGAAAGGCAAACCTCCACCTGTCGCAAAAGAAGCACAATCGGGTTCGCGCGTGGTAGGCCCAAGCATTCTGTACGTATTCATATAGGATCCATTTACGTTCAAGTGAGTTTAACCCCAGCTTCAAGCACACCACACTTTATCATACCAGAGCAACAGATAGAAACACGCTGACTTGGGATATTGAGAGAATCTGAATAACAACATATACAATCCTCCAACTTGTCAAGCCTGTACCACAAGCGTAGAACAAAGATTAAACCAGTTCCATATGTTCAGCGCAGAACACAAACAATGATACATACACATACTTAGAATGCAGATATTAAGTTCATCAGCTAACTTGTCTCTCCCTTCTTCAGCAAGCAAATGAGCCAGGCAGCTTGCACTTGGATCTCGATAGGCCATCAGACTGAAAGCGTTTGCCATATCTTTTCGTTCCTGCTCACCCAATTCTTCATTGTTGTCAGCTTCTTGCTGTTTGTAACAAATAAAGTGAAGACAAGTGTTTGTTTAGACTTTCAGGGCTAGTCGATACATCTGAGCTCCACCAAGAGATAAAATTCAACGAACTGAACAGTCGCACCATACTTGTATTAAATACATGAATCTCAAGTTCACACTAACCTGAAGTTCCTTTCCATATGTAAGTATCTCATTGAGCGAAGTCTGTAGGAAGAAAGAGATGTTGATCCTTTCAACTTAAAATGACAGTACGGTAATAATGTGGCTGGTAAAGCAAGATGCGATTGGTATGGGCATGGGACGAACCGCCAAATTTGATATGAATTTGTGAAATACTCTATAACTCTGCACACTCACACTAGTATAAACTCGAACATATATTTGGTTTCACCCATCCGACCAAACCCTGTACCATATTGTCCGGATTGACCGTTCTTCCGGCGATGATCTCAATGAATGTCCGAACCTAAGTATGAACCCCAGATGGCATTGAGTTGATAGTGATTGTACATAGAATGAACTGCAATCGCGGGAATAGGTACGTCCACTAGACCAAATCAAACATTAAACCGAACTCTCAATGACTTGTAAGTGATCCGAACCTTTAGACGGAACAGCAATTTTGGGTTTTCATCAAAGATATTGTAATCTCTCTCGTAAGCCTCTGTTGTAGCCGCGATAGCCTCGTTGATTTTTCCACTACGAATGCTAGACATAATCTCTGTGTATGCGAGTATTAACGTAGCGTACAGTACATGAATCAAATGGATATGAGCTCGCAATGCAGCCACACACGGACACACAAACATACTCAATACCATATTATGGTACATGATCATGTATATGTACACAACATACTTTGTCTAGCCACGATAGACGCGATACTTTCCGTGAGCTCTGTGCCAGTCTGTTTTGCAAAAGCATCTGCCGTCTTACTGTATCCATTATGACACATGTATGCCAATACTAATCGATTTAAAAGCGAATTAGTTGCATTCTCGGTAACTGCTGCACTGTCTGTGGAGGGGGTAACTATCCCAGTAGAATTCGACGCGGCCGTGGATTGAAGTAGCGTGGATGAAGATTGCATAGGTGGGGCTACTGAAGCTGTATTATGGGATGGTGGAGAAGTGGGCAGGGGTCCATCAGCCGTTTCGTTGTGATTGACAGTGGAAGAACACCCTTTCGTTACAGGCGACTGTAGAAGGGCAGCCCATGCGCTTGTTGGGACCTACCAAACGAAATTCAGTACATTTTCAGTAGAAATACCAAGGATTGGTTAACATACTACCCATCAAATATCATCATATACAATGAATGGCACCATGACTGACCTGTCGGATGGTATTGAGGGCGGTAGTTTTGCAGTCGCGGATGTAGGATTCAATGTCAAATATGAAGGGAGCGCTTGTTCCCAAATTGACTACAACCACCTCTCCTTGACTACGCAACCCAACGGCAGGATACATGCTTAACTCAAACAGATTGTTAAAAGCAATCCCTGTTGTCCGCAATGCAAGTAAAGATTAGTAGTCTATCACAAAACAGTCACACATCACACCATGGATGTGTATCATACCTTGATGTACGCCATTCTTTGTATAGAAAACTGTGCCATCTGCAAGGTTATAACAACACCCAATGGTATCGAAGCTGCCGAATGTCGGGCCATACTGCTGACCAACTCCTGAGCCCTACAAGAGGTCGATGACAAAAATAAATTAGATGTACTTGTCTTTGTCAAGGGCACAACATGGAAGCGTACGCGCGTATCTTTACTATACAATGGTTCATCACAATCTATCCATTCACCCAAAGAATATCAGGGGTGCGCATGCCTTGAATGTGCACCCATCATCTCCGTGGTAGCCGAACGAGTTCTTCTCCCAACCAGGTAGTTTATTCAATGAGACAGAGCTGGCACATAGACCAATGCCGATGTAGCTGTAAAAATGTCTCGAATGAATATCAGGTATCAAGGACGAGGACACACGTCCGCTAGAGGTAATTATTGTAATAAATGCATCGATCTACGTTCGCAGTACTTCAACATCATGCACAAAACTCGTTGACATGTATCCTCCGCTCAGAGAATCGTGGACTTACCCTTCATGGCCTTTGTTCTCGATAGTCACTTCAAAGTAATATATACCACAGCTTGAGGGAATAGGATTGACAGTTCTGACAGTAGCAGCATGAGAGTCTTCTGTGCCTTCACCTAAAAATGCATTATGTTCACAGAAAAAAGAGCATGAACAACTCAAAAGTACTATAACGAGCCGGTAGATGCGTAGCTGTGTGAAGGAGAAAGTTAGGCCTGCAAGAGAGGGAAGTTTCAATTCACGATTTTGAAGTGCCCAGAAAACGGAAATGAACGCAAATAAAACAGGCCTTGAATTGGTCGTTGAACGAACGGGTATACGTCGATGTAATCTTACCAATGTACTCTACACGAAGGTTATTATCCGCTAACTTCATTCGATTGCTTTGTTCCTGAGCTGTTAAAGACATGGGTAACCGAACCTGCGTTCATAGAGTAATTTTCATGAGGAATGTAACGTGTTGATATTCAAACTTTATGGTGTCGGAAAATAATACATAGCTGCATGGAATAGTATTGTATAAGATGCGGCTTATCCAATATAGAGCATATTTATAACTTCGTCCTTCACACGTATTCGCAAATCATTTTTACATCCATACCACACCACCACATGCAGCACATCGAAGGATCAACCAGTGTCAACCAAAAAAAAAGAGCACAAGGAGTGCATCTATAGCCAACCGTGTAACTAAATCACAACGCGATTCTCTGCTACGTATACATCTACCGTTAGAAGTATGCCTATCAACCTTGGTTTAGTGGTCGTGTTCACCAAAGGTATACATGCGAACAAACAGGCACAGGCACACAGCGTAACATACAGACATATCGCTGTATAAAAATAATGGGACTCACGTCATCAGGAACACATGGGTAGAGCAGATTCTTTAAGTAGGACTCGTCGCATTCAGAAGTGAATGGGGAAGGCGCATTAGGAGTTTCATCTACTTCCATGCTTATAAGTTCGCTCATCGTGGCCACGTTGTTTCGTGCGATACTGCCTTACAAGGCACAATGTATTACAAGTGCCAATGGCTATATGTAGCGTATGTCTGTTGTATGCGCGCGTATGGGTACGCTTGTATGAGTGAGTGTATATACAGACAGAACGTCTTCTTGTACATGCATATGTGTGTGTATGTTTATGTGTATGTGTATTTGTATGTGTATGTATGCGTGTGTATGTATGTTTATGTATGCGTGTGTATGTATGTGTATGTGTATGTGTATGTGTACGTGTATGTGTATGTTTATGTGTGCTTGTGTATGTGTGTGTGTATGTGTATGTGTGTGTGTATGTGTGCTTTGCTGTTCTTTAAGTTACACAAAAATATTTAACAAAAAAAAGCAACATCATTTGCTCTTTATAGCGGGGTCAATTTTATACTCTTAAGGAGGCTTTTTAAAGGCCTATAAAAACCCGTTTCGTAAACGGATTTTAAAACTTCGATTATTGCCCATTTCACGTGGAAATTTAGCCCGGCCCAAAGCAGAAATTAAAACCAAGTTTCTATGCATTCCGGCATAGTTCAAAGGTGGTAGTTGATCCGTGAATGAACAAAAAAACTTAGTCTACGATGCGATATAAAACTAGGTTTGTGCTGCATTTCTGCCCCACACGACACACCACACACACAGACTCACCACACACACACACACACACACACACACAAATAACACAAACACACACACCACTCACATACACACTCACATACACACACACATACACACATACACACATACACACATACACACATACACACATACACACATACACACATACACACATACACACATACACACATACACATACGTACCCACGCACAGCCGTATATACGCTCATACATATACACACCTCGGGTACTCTTCGGGACTCATACGGCGCACACCATGGCACCGAGTCACGCGCGAGCCCTGCTCAGTAAACTACCACCACCCCACCTGACAAATATCCCCAATGTCGCCAAAGCGATACCATTGGGGGGTATTGCACGTTGGCCGGAATATACGGAAAAGGATCGCCAGAAATATATTTACAATGATGCCATCAAAACTCACTATGCCACTCGTGATTTAATACCACGTATGAGTGAAGTCTTCAAGGAGAAGCAAGCTGAATCCATCCTCCGTCAAATCTCTAGGGCCCACGATAAGTATGTACATAACATGCCATACGGCAATACGCTAAATTTTTAATTAGTAGCTGGATTGTACAAAATTGATAGTTAGTAGAGACTATATTCTACCAAATTGTACGTGGAGCGAGTGTTGTTTACGCAACATTACTACCATTATATACCCAATTTGGACACGCTATTTGGACACGTATGCGCTGACAGTTTTTTTATCATTGCTACTATAAATTCCTTAATACAGACACTTTCTGTTTGGCCGAACAACTTTGGGACGTGATGTCAGAACTGAGTTCTACACAGCTGTCGAAGAGTACGCACTGGAGAAGGCTAGTTCAAAACAACTCGATTTTAGTCAGATCGCTTCCATCACTCGTTCTCTCGGTTGTAGGAGTGCCACTGAGGTCCATAGTCCTCGCAAGTATGTCATTCATGATGTTAATATTTACGTGTGAACATGGATCACGTTGTATTTGAATATCACGTCTGCAAACGAGCTCTCCGATTGTAATTTACCTGCATGATATAATGCGTGGAGCAGCAAAGTTGGGTGTATTCTCCCTCTTACTAATTGCTCTATGTCGTATTCTGTTCTATGAACTACTGTACTTACGTGTAGCAGGCTGGCACAACTGTATGCCTCTTGTGACCTATCTGTGTGTACATGCCCTAGTGTATATACATCCTCATACTTCACGTCTATACTTGTAATCCCGTATCCTGAGTATATTTATTGACAACTTTTCACTCTATATCCACTTACAGATGGTTTTCCTGGCTCGAAGATGAACTGAAGGTGAACCACAACAAGTTAACATCTTCACAAATTTCTGAAGTTGCGTATTCTTGTGCTCAATCCAAACTGATTGTTCGTAACGTAGGAGTCGCTGTCAAGAGGCTGCTCCATTCTTTAATCAGAAAGGTAATCGTTCTCATAAAGCCCAATACAGCCGCAAATGTAGCCTGGTCTGTACATGCAATGTACACTACGGGCAACGTAGTAACTCACCTTCATGTAACTCTTGTGAGTGGAGAGGCAAAGGCTATGTTTTGCTGTGTTTTACTTGTTTATATCGTATTACGATATGTATCTACAACATATGCACATTCCCTTCTACAGCAATCTATAAACCCCGAAGAAGTGAAACTAGAAGACGTTGTTGATGCTGTACGGGCATTCTATGGCGTAGCTTATATTGGGGAGGCGGATGATGAAATGATCCATTTGGCTGACGAAGCCTTCATGCCCTTCATGCCTGGTACACAATACCTTTCCAAATGGGACCCAGAGTTCGTGATACCCCCAAAGGCAAGGTTTGAGCTAAAAACTGACCACGTGGCCATGCTAGGATGGACAATGTGTGTATCTAATGGCGCAAGTCAAAGTATTGTACCGCTATCCTTGCACCATATTTTGGAATATCTTGACATATCTGTGGTAAAAGGATCCGCTCCAGATGCCAACCCGAAAGAAAGCTCTGAAAATTCGGTACGTAACTCTATATATCACGCCTTTGTACATTATACGGATGAACATAAATCGACATTTTGCGTGACAGTCATGTCTACGTTGACAAAATTGTTCGAAGGCGAATGTGTTATATCTGCAGTCTGTCATAATTATCTAAAACATTCACTTGCACGTGCTCACTCATGCAGTATCTAAAAAAACTATTTTGCCCCTACTCCACTCATAGACGAACAGAAAGTCAAAGGGACGCCTGTACCACAATGACCATGTATATGGACAAGCGTGGCAGATTCATCAATCATTGGATCTCTTAAACCGATTTAACGAAAACTACTTTGACAAGAGTTTGTACGATTATATGGAAAATCACAAGGACCTTTTGGAAGCACTTCGACTCAAAACTACCCAGGCCAAGGCTCACAGACCAAATGTGTCCGAAAAACAACTCTTTGAAGTAGTTAAGCAGCTTGAGTTGGGAACTGTGGTTGAGCAATATACACTTGCCAATGGATACACGTTGGATGTGTGTGTTCCTGAAAGGCAGATGGCCTTTGAGTTTCAAGGTCCGACACATTTCGCCACTGTTCCGTACATGACGGGCGAGCGCTGGGCTACTGCACCCTTACACTTAAAGCACAGGTTGTAGCGTGCCCTTGTGCTGCGTACGTACAATTTACATTGCTATTAGATTTGCTAGTACACTACAGTTATAATTTGAAACGCAATATGCATGCTCATGAATGTACTCGGTAGCTTCTGTTAATATATATATCCCTCGTTGTATAGGCTCCTAACGTCACAAGGATGGCATGTAACGCACATCAACTATTGGGAATGGAACGCGCTGAGATTGGGAGAACGTTTGGAGTACGTCCAGGATGCCATGGAAGTATGTATTTAGTCGTTGCCAAAGTTTGTTCTTCTCCATGAATATTTTATATACAATGTGGAAACCTGTTGCAGTCGTACTGGGCACTTTGTGAGTGCGATTTCAATATATCTCACTCACGTAACTAGTGTGAAATCTGCTCATATTCTATGTTTTTTACTACAAAACTCGCATTATTTGCAGAGAGACGACGTGCCTTCTTCGTCATCGACGGCGGGATTATTTTATGAGAGTATGGCTGAACCACTTGAGTCTCTTGATGGCTTTGCCTGTGAACCTGAGGGGCAAACGTTGTGGTCAAACTTTGGAAACTTTTCTTCAGAAAGCATACCGCTTTCTGATGAGGAATTTTCAGACAGCGACAACAGCGACGACAGCGAAAATGAATCAGAGAACAGAATTTACTATGGTGCTAGTGACGACACAAACGAATACAGTTAGATAGAGTTGGGGCTTATGTAAATTATAGATATACTTATTTGGATTAATCAATGAAATTTATCATGCACTGTATAGTTGCTGTATTTGTAGTTCTGAGCGCAAAAAAGATTGTTCCGTAGCGAGCAATACGTATCAAACACAAACGCAAACACCGTAAACTGCATCAAATATGGAGTGATACAAGTCTACAGCATTTATATTCGAATGGACGTGATTGATTTTGGGTAAACAGTGCATTATAAACTTGAGAGCAAGCGATGTATATGTATCAATCATGTCTCTATAAGTACGTTACGAGGCTAAACCTATACAATATAAGTGTACATCATGTCAAGAGAAAGAAAATCTGTTGATTGACTTTATATCTTGGTGGGACACGAGATAATTGGTCATCAAGTTCAAACTTGGTTTAAATTGAACAAATCCATAACGACCTAAAACGCACAACCCCACACCTTTGGACTCTCCCCCCCACCAAACCCCCAACTCTGTGGAAGAACTCGAAATTGTTTGTATAGCCGTTCCATTGAAACAATATTTCGTATAGGATACGAGAAGACGTGAGTATGGATGGTCATGGTCACTTTTCTACCGACCATACCAAAGCACATAGTAATATACATTGTGTTTTCTCTAATACACTACATACATTTAAGTTGTAGGTTGTTTTTAGGTCATTTATTAAAATACAACTCTTGAGAGCTTTGTGAACATTTTCATATGAATTTGAAGTACCAGCGAAAGTGTTGTCAAGTGGATACAATCTATTTATTTGTTGTATTACTTTAAAGATGACCATCCATTCTTCTCGTATCCTATACGAAATATTGACTATACATACAATTCTTCCACAGGGTTGGGGGTTGGGGTTGGGAGGGGCTCTTTCAAAGGGGTGGGTGGGGTCATGCGAGTTAGGTTTAGGTTGAATAGCAACGATGAGTTGTACTGGACTGTATTGTACAGATGTATTTATGCGTGTATGGGGATATATGTCACTCAGATAAGAGCTCTGAGGCAATTGGTAGGATGACCCCTAGTTCATCGCATCGTGCCAGTGAATGAAACAGGGACATTTCCACCATCTTTTATTCAATTTTGTTTGTTAAAACGTTTAATTTATTCAAAATTTCAACTTACCAACACCCCCCTCCTTTATCCCCAATATCCGTCTCATTGCCCAATATCTACGGCTGCCATAATATCCAATAAATAAATATTTCTTATTTATTTAAATAATATGTTTATAATTTATATTCAACCAGATCATCTATTTATAGACGTGTATAGAGATATATATTTGCAGACGTTTGGTATAAACGAATCAGATCACAATGATTAGGCCACAAACTTCACATTTGAAACATCTCACCACACACACACACATACACATACACACACACACACACACATATATGTATACACACACACATATATGCACACACTCTCACGCTCACTCATCTCACCCACCTATACACAGAACTTTTGTCTGTCTGTCTGTCTTATAGTTTATTCTGAAGTCGTAAGGAAAGCACACAGAAGACTACCACTACAGACTACACACACTTCCACGCGTGCGTCCAGTGGTTCACTCTTTACAGTTGTTGCGAATTGACTTCCCCTTGCTTTTCACGTTCTGTGTTGCAAAATATTGACAATCCTTTTGTGTGTGCGGTGAGACAGCCTCGGGGAAAGCATATGTATCACCTCTACAGAATCTGAAGCAATGGAGACGTAAAAGCATAATATAGTGCAAAACGACCTTTACCTTCCACTAAAATTTATTTCACACATATCGTACGAACGAACGAAGCCAACATGGATAGCTTGATGGAACAGAATGCTTTAGTAATAAAGAGTCTCAAGTCTTTGAACATGCATGTAGGCACACAGAAGGATACAGAAAATGAATATATTAATGAAGAAGGTGGGAGCGAGAGTGGCACTGAAACCGATGATGTACAACAACGCAAATGCAAAAGAGACTCTATTTCCTCTTTGTCTGATAGCCCACATAGTACATCCTCAAGCACGCGATCGTCAAGACATAGTGGTACCATCTCCATCGGTATATATGTATGCGTGAATGTATCCGCGCATGCTTGTGTGAGAGTGTGCATGTGGTAGTGTGTGTGTGCGCGTGTATGTTTATGATTCAGGCGTTTTGGTGTACTAGGCTTCATGGTGAATCGTGCTCTTGTGCTTGTGTGTATGCATGTGGACGTGCACATCTGCGTGCTAATGTGCATGGTACTTGAGGTTTACCATGTCATGCGTATATATCTGTACAGAGTTTGTTGTGCATGTACACTGTTGCATTATTTATATGCATGGTAAAATATGTATGTGTTTACTTGAAGAAAACCACAATTGATGTTCTCAATATTATACAAAAAGTTTCTGTATATCACACATGGGACAACTAGAATAAACAGATCACATGCTAGTACTTGAATAAAAAAATGCACTACAGCAAAGAAAGTATACTTTGGGTTGTGTGATTTCATATTTACCACTCGTATCCCTTCTGTTTATGTATTACGTATACGTACTTGAACAGCACTATAACTACACGCTAAATTTGATACATGCAGAACCATATCGAATGCGGGTTGCTGAAGATTATGAAGGCGGCGATGAGAACATTTTGTCCGCTAAAGTAGGCGAGGTAGTGTGGGTATTACTCGATCTCGAGCCCCAGTGGTATACTGTTGCTAACGAAGAGGTTTGTGCCACATGTATACCTATACTTAGTACTTACAAGTTTGTAATATTTACATATAAAGTACACGTGTACATTCAAAATAACGCAGACAGGCGAGTAGAACATCATCGTTTTTTAGCGCATGTGTTTTTGACCTTATATGAAAAGCATGTTAAACAGTGATTAATTATAATTATCGTATCCAGACCTTTGGGTTCCTCCCAGCGATGATCCTTGAACCGTACGTCGAAGGCAGTACTCCTGTGACCCGAATGAGCTGTATGTATTCACTGCCATATGCATCAAACTCTGAAGCTTTATAAATACACACGCATACACACATACGACGCAAGTATAGGCGCATACTTAACTACACCGCCTACGCTGGCATGTAATGACAAGACCTCGACATTCCGATGACTTCTAACCACGCTTCCACAATATACGTTTGCTTTATTATACTGTTTATTTATTGCCCCGAACAGCTTCCACTCGTTACCCTACATATCCACCACAGGATGTGTGTCTAGAAGGCTATGCGTTATATGACTTTGTCGCGCGTGATCAGTCCGAACTGTCATTTTCTGAAGGAGACTCTATTTTCCGCGTATTGGTAGGTGACTACACCCACTCGTTTGTAGTGACAAACTATTCATATACTAGTACCATGCATATGTAAAATCTTGAGAACTCGGAATAAGTTTTCACATATATTTCATATATATATGTGCCATCGCTACAATATATATGAACTGGCACCTAATTTTCTTAGATGTATGCATTATCCATAACGAATCTGCATACTTACAAACATTCTCTTTTTGTTTTTGTAGGCGGTCAGTGAATCATATACAGATCCGAACTGGATTTATGTAGAACTGAGCAATGGCAATGGCAAGTCTCTCTAACTTTCATGTCTACTTCTAAATCTAGTAGTTGTACGCATAGATACTCACTCTGTCATACTTTTTGATTATTCTTTCTTTATGAAATCTCCCTATCGTGTCTGCATTTTGATTTATCGTCATTTTTTTTGGTGTAGGAACCGGATGGGTGCCGAAAGAATACGTTGTTTTTAGTTCTGCAACTGTATTGAGTATGTTCTGTGTGGTGCATTTGGAATAGATCAGTAAAACAACCAATAATCATATTCATAGAAATGTATATGGTTAGTGTTGTGCGCGACGGTTTAATTATGAGGGAGGTATGTGTGATGAAGGATTAACGCTAATAATGCTCACTATAATGCACGTGCTGGAACTTTTACGGACGTGTTTGTCTGCTGCTGTTGTAAATATTGAAATAAGAGAAATAGTTAGGAGCAATTGGTAAGATACAACATGTAAGAGAATCAATGTCGGTGATAATTGGTATGTGTTGTCTGGTAACAGAGGATCAAGTTTGATATTAACGTTAACATTAATTGGAAGCAAGATCAGTATTTTTCCTTTCACTTTCTTTGCTGATAATCCTCCTGTGGATATTTACTATGTATTACATGAGCTTTTCTCATGTTTTTCCTTTATTTGTGTCATACGTGGCGTAGTGATGGAAAGTCAAATATTGGCTACTAACGTTAAGTCCAGTCGTCGTCTGTCCAAGAATAAGGATATTGAAAGCCAGAGAGCTCTCTCGCCTGTCGAAGAGTGTAAGTATAAACGCTCGTGTTATCCAACTAGCGTATACTTACTGTACTACATATACAAACTAAAGGCTAAACTTTGACTATTTCTTCTTCTTGGTATAGAAAACTAACACCCACACGCCACTTGCTCTCATGTAAATAGCTGTAGCGTCACAATTGAAGAAATCGAAAGTCACGAGTGTGACTGTGGGTATGATAACCGCTAATTACGACGCTCAGGTATGTTTTATATACATTTTATATTTGACATTGCCGATAACCAAATGCAATATAGAGCTATTCAACTATGAACGATATTCTGTTCCTCTGCACGTGCATGCACTCCCACTATATGTCGAATCTTCTTTTCGCATATAAAAACACAATCAACTGCATATATTACCGAAACTATTATAGTGCAAAATCAATACACTGTAGTCGGCCCAAATACAACTTAAGGTAGACATGATGCCACTTGTATTCACTTTTGTTTTTGTCCGGATATTTCCATGAATATGGACTCTACTATAGGGTAAAAGAAATCACCTCACTGTTTATGCGGGCGAGGTGTGCCAGTGCCTCAGTAGGTAAGTCATGTAAAGTTATTTCAGGTTAAATGTGTATTTATATGTCTAGGTTGTTTTGAATTCATCTGCTTTTGTTCTCATAAATATGCATACTTTTCCAAGGAAACAATTTGTCTCCAGTTATTTTCTCAACTTTGCTGACTCTTTACATGTTAACTCGCTGATTTGTATATTGCTGTAGGGAAGGAGAATTCTGTCTAGTGAAGTTGTTCGTGCGCATTGGTGAGGGTCTTGTCCCTACCTCTATTGTCATTGGTATGTTTAGCATGCATAAAACGTACATCTTTGCACTTATACAATAAGCGCACATATGTTATATGGTGTGCATCAAACCTTATACATGTAGTGTGACTGACAGACACACATGACGAACATGACACACTCAAGTATAGAGTATATAAGGCACGGCACACAAGCATATATGACTACAGATACATGTGTTCATGGCCAATTTATTGGTGGCATTCAATTTGTCATTATAGAAAATAATGCAAAATCAATTGAAGCTTCTAATGATGATAACAAGACGAACAGTTCCACTGGTCTCGGTGCGCAATCACCTACCAGGTAAGAAGGTGAACGCATGTGGTAATTACAACACTCTTTAATGAATTCAGTTTTATCTTTGTATATGATATTTTGACCTAATATTTTTAAATGAGTAGTCTGAAGAAGCGTGGCTACATATTGGCCAATCTCAGATTGCAACGTATCCCTGCGTCATATGATCAACAGAAACACCACAGAATGCGCGGAATTTGATTTACATCATATGCGTGAAACTAATAATTGCTTTCATCGCAAACACTGGTACATGCTTTTTCCATACACGTATACCAAATGTATTCCCACACTACTGTTGATGCCGTCAGTGCACGATCATCGAGAATGTCAACAATTCGAAAAACATTTCGGCTCGGATCCCCACTTACTTCCAATACATCTGGAAAGCAAGCAAATTCCAGTTCGTATATACGGAATGAACCACTGGTGAGTCAGGGTGTAAGTATTACCACAATCAGGTTTATCAGTGTTTATTGTGTGCGTGAATGGGTCATGTTGAGTGTATAAGCGTGTGCGTGCATAGGTAGTTGTGGAAACATGTGCTTCTAGTATATGCATGATTGTGAGCGAAAGAGTAAGCTTGAAATACTTGTATATGCATAAGTACATCTGTGATAGTTTCCCATAGACCATATCGCATACATGCTAACAAAAAGTCAGTCTTAAAAGTTTTTTCTTGTTCCCCATTGTAACAAATTTTGCACGACGAACTTCTCTTAGCATATGAAATCAAACGATTTCATAGCCTTAGACGGTGAACTAGCTGGTACGAATCCTAGTCTGGGCACCGTTGACTCTTTTCTCAAGACTATGAGCCGGCGTACAAAGGTACTCAACGTTATATGGTGTATTCAAGAAATACCCACATGCTCTTTTTTACTGCGAGTAGTTATAGGTACAAACTGGGGACTATTGTACTTCTTCGCTCTCTGTTTTTGTCTAAGTAGATAAGAACAAATGCTTCAATTGCTTGCCAGATAAGTAGGTGCATATGTATTCATATACGACGTATTAGTAGATACTAGTTTGCATATACAATGTGAGTGTCAATATAGATTTACTTTGCAACAACGTAAATATCAATCTGCTAACCAATGCAGGCATTGTATATAGTAACATGTTGCATGCACGTATATATTGATATCCGTATACGACTTGATCACTGTACTATATAGAGGCGTTCTCGCCCGAACTCAACAGGAACTTCAATAGATAAGATGCCAAAACAGAAATTCGGAGCGAATAATCGTAATCTGCAAACAATGTCTGACCCATCTCTGCCACAAGATGATGACGACGACAAGGAAGGAGTATGTCTGAACATGTATATGTATGTGTGTCCTGGTCAAAGAGAAGTAGATACATTTATACATACTTCATTTTCCACTTTTCTCTCAAGAACCATAGTATGGGTAGAGATTTGCACTAGGCCAGTGTGTCCCAACCTTATCTCAAGTAAGTGCATATATTTAATCAATTTTCAAATTGGAATTGCACCAATAATACTCTCAGGTAACACTTTCGGAAATTTTACAAGATGCTGAGAAGATAAAGTCTAAACACAAATCAACACCGAGTAATAAACATTCATACAAGAAACAGAGTATATCTGGCCAAAATGGATCCGTGTTTGCAGGAACGGTATACAGACAATCATCAAATATACTTGAGAGCTCAGCTCACCCTCCATCCATTCCAAACAAATCTCATCCTCGAAAAATGTCAACAACCGAACTTCTACGTGCGGTTCTTAAAGAAATTGTAAACACTGAAGAGACTTATGTCAAGGTATTTGTACTTTTACTAGGAAATGTATGTTCGATATTGCTATTCCTGCATGTGGACAGTGATGAATTGTAATAATACTATACCGTCCCCTCTACGGCTAAGCTATTATGTGGGCGTATAACTAGACATAATGGCATATTCCATTGACTGAAACAATCTCACTCAAACACTGTATGTTTGCCATACAATGCTGTAACGTACGGATGCATATGAGCGTTTGTATTATTGTACTTATCCCAATCTACCATACCGCAACGTAGCATATTTTCACTCCATATATATGCAAAACATGAAGACATACCTACACTTTTTCAGATAAGGCGTTCACATAAAATGCACTTGGCCGTACCAACACTCACGTCTGCACACGTACTTTTGCATTCAAAAATCCTTGTCTACAACAAACAGGATCTTCGGACAATCCATACGTTCTTCGAATTTCTAACCGCAACCGTCAAATTTGGTTTACTCTGTGACATTCAGAAATGCATAGCGTATGTATACATTCTCCACAATTCATATGACTGAATACCGTATGACATCCACTTATTCTCTCTTGCTACCAAACTGCGTATAATAATGTTAAAAGTGCTGTTGTATTCGTTTATTCCAAGGCGGCGTGATGACGTATGAATGCTGAAACACGCACCGAAATTTGTAATCAAACACATGTATCGTGCACATGTAACCGTACACTCTATAGGTATATATGTTCCACCCATCACATGTTTTAAGCTATAATGTACACAGTTTTCTATAATTACATGTGATAAATTGAGACACCTACCTGTATACGCATACAAACTCTATATTCTTTCATACTTGCAGTGAGTTGAAAGAGATGATCGAGTGCCATACAAAGTTTATAGAAATAATCAGATTTCCGGACAATGAATCTGATGACACGGGAAGAAAAGCGTATGTAGAAGTACAATGTACTTAGTCCTCATTCTGTGAAGCAACTAGAACCAAATTTTATTATTCTTCACTATTAAGTGAAGAAAGATTCTTCGGTTGTGCCTGTGTGCACGAGTATATATCACACTAAAGGAGCTAGTCTAGTTAAAATTGTTACTTATTTCAGACACTCGTTTATTGAGATATAATATAACTGTCATAATATAACTGTGTTAATGGATGATTATTAATACAAGTGTAGTATAGCACTCACAAGAAGCTGGTTTCACACATGATGGTCTGCATGTAAAGCGATGATACGTATTCTAATAGCTCCGTATGTGATCTGATTGCATAGCCAAGTGCACTTGACCACATGTACAACATATGCTATGCACGCATGTATATCATATGCTTGTTCTTTCTCCTACCGTACTTATTTTAAAATATATATTGTCTTCTTAGTGTCGCTCGAATTGCTGATGGATTTGTAGCCTTCGCTGATCAATTCAAAAAATATTACAGTGTTTACTGCGTTTTCTACCCTCAGGTGACTAAAACCAACATGCGCATCTTGCATCACACACACATGCACGTGCACTTACACAAACCTTCATACAACTACTCGTACACACAAAAACATGCATACAGAAGTATCAGCATACCAGCATGCACGCACCCAAATGCGCACGTCGCCATAACCCGTTCCTTTGCATATTAAATCTACAGGTTCTTGCGTCGTGGATGCCATATGAAACGAGTCCAGAAGGATTGGCAGCAATGGAAACTTATAAGGCAAGCAAACCCTTTTATCTACATCCCACGTCGACTGTTATCCTTTGGATAGACATGAATAGTACATTTCAGTGTATTCATTCACTTAACCGTATAGTAATTTATCTCGCAGATGCAAAATGATGTACCTAATTTAAATGTGCAGTCTCTCATCATCAAACCGGTACAACGTGTTTGTAAATATCATCTGTTACTGGCTCAATTGCTAAGATACTCTCAGGTAATTATCAGTATTCATACCACTTCTTTTCATACGCATACCCGTCCACACAATCATATTTACGCCCTCGTTCTGCCCATTTACAATCGTAACCATAATCAAATAGACAGCTTGGCAGAAACATCGATTTAAGCCTTCATTTTCTGAATATAGTTTGCAATGTATAGTTGTCGCTCTTTGTGTTCTCATACCTACACACAAGTCCATAACTTAACCGTGAACGAACAAAACAGTCATACACGTAAACACTCCATGGACGAAGCACAACCTAATCTACAAGTCGACATACATGATTATGAACAGAATAAGCGTTCCTCGTCTGGTGAGATTCAAGTGGAAGAAACGGTTGAAACAGATTCTGGTATAGACATAGGCGCCCTACAGAACTGCTTGAGTGTGATGAAGGGCACGGCTGACTACATAAACGAAATCAAACGCAAAAAGGATATGGAGGGTACTTGTGAGCTTGTAAATATCTTATATGTGAAATATATGCATATCCTTACAAACGATATTCATAGAAGTGTAGGAGTTACCGTGCCTCTGTGTACATACTTTATGTTCAAAAACCGTTGTGGGATATATACTATGAGAATATAAATCATCACATAAACGTATAAAAAATCCAACTAGAAAGCTTGCACCTGAGTTCTACCGTAAACACAATGTTGCCTACTTCTTTGTACGTACGTGTGTGCATGCAGTCCCATTGCATATCAGCCATGTTTCTGTTTTTGTTTCTATGCTGATTTTCCACCTCTATATTGTATGCTCACAATTAATTTCTCAAACATGGTAAAACACACTTGCACCCAAGTCACATGCACGTATATATGCATATATAATCAACCCATCACACAAATACGCTACCATAGTCCCAACAGAGGTATACCTGAACAACGTACATACCTCCGCTAGCATACTCATTTTATCTCTCTCAATTCTTTAGATATATCATCGGATCTGTTTGCAAACGTCAACGGTTGGGAAGGGCTTGCTCCATCCAAGGTGGTTCATGCTGAACTGCACAGAAACATATTCGCCCATACATTCACTGTCACAAACCAGTGCTCACATAAATGTTCGCCCTCTTTCCATTCATTTACTCACACAACGCACGCTTATTTATTTTCGAATGCTCATGCTCGATTTACCCTCTACATGTAACTCACAAGCCATGTTGTCGATACTTCTGTATGTAAAAGAAGGATCCTATTTAAGAGTCGATTTTGTTTTTATGGACCTTGTTTTGTATTATGCAGATGGGACTACTTATGTACCATGACAAGGTCCAAATTGACGGTACTAAGAGTAGGAAAATCACCAACGCCTCTCTGTACGTATTCCAAAATGTATGTATTCTCTTAATACGTATGCTTCTACTGTGCATGCACATGCTTGTATGGAACACAAAGAAAGATACCATGTGTCACTTGAAGCCTGTCCCGCCCTTTCTTAAGCATCAACATCTGATCCGCAATACTCCCTCACTTAACTCTACGCAGGCGATAGTAGTATGTGCCCCCAACACACAGAATCGTCGGAAGGAAAGTGTCGCCACAATCAAAAGTGATAACATCATTGGCCCACGCGGTAGTCGAAAAACATCCGTAGACTTTTTTCCTGCCTACACATTCAGTTCACAGTCGTCCACACCGTCACTCATGCTCACTCCTCCTTCCACACCCAACCTGGGTAGAAGCAAGAGTAGACACGATACTCACCCGACAGTGACTAACGAACAAACAACACGTACGAATAGTGGTGATAATACTCCTTTTGGGGTCAACCAATCATCTATCAGATCATTTATGAATAATACTACACGTTCAAGCACACGCAGAGCGAGTACCAAAGACATCCCAAGTAGTATTGTCAAGCCGGATGGCCATATGCATGCTACAAAGTTGAACAACAATAGTAACCTACATAACGACGGTAAACCTGTGACGAAGACAGCATTTGGGAGTGTTGTGTTGTATGATATGAACAGCAACTCGAGCACGCACATACAGACAAATGCATCAAATTCAACCGCACACACAAGAGCAAAAAGCACAGACTTGATTTCATCATCGCGTACCAACGATACCTTCTTGTCTTATGTTGGCTCAGATGGTCTGGTTATGTCATGTCAAAGTGAAATGAAACGAAAGCTTACGCACACAAACTCCATGCCAATGAACCTACAAATTGATATTTCTCCTCTCTTACCAGTAGCACAACGCGCCGTTGGTCAGAACAGTTCCATACAGACGCACCAAACAGCTTCAAAGAGACTCAAATTCGTGCGCATGTTGCTTATGTCATGTGTGGATGTTCAGATGAAGGTCAAAGCTTCCAGTGGTATGCCATGCCCATTTTCTATATCTTCGTATTTGTGTGAGTTTGAGATACTTGCGAAGTCTCCAATGCTGCCGTATTTCTAGTCATCTGTATGTACAGGGCTTTTATGTGAAACTATTTGACGAAAGGTACTATATCAATATTCATCATCTTGCATGTGTATTCTACTGCACAAGAGCCCATCCTTCTACCAACTCTCCTACTATTCTGTCGGTGCCACCAACTAATCATTGTCATTATTGATACACTCCCCATCAAAAGCACCGCCAAACTCGTTTTTCTTAAAAATCAAACGCGGAGAACGAAACACGTCTGCAATGCTAGTATCATGCAGAACTAGTGAGGTATGGACGTAAAGAAAAAAATATACTTTGTATAAAACAATTCACGAGTGGGCGTTACTCATGTGTTTAACTTTTTATATTTATATAGGCCAAATCATCCCTTGCTCAGCACATCAATCAATCAATAATCGACTGGGGAAAGAAAAACCTAGTAAACACAGATGTAAGTATAGCTATTAGTTTTTGGTTGTACATTCAGTAATTAGAACAGATTGTAGTCTCTACACATGATAAAGAGCAATCTTTAACGTACATATGCTATTTGTTTACCACACAATCATTGCTCACTAGTTCAAACATAACCATACTTGCTTACAGGATGAAGTGTTATCGTTTGCAGATATGTTAGCAAGCTCTGGAGATGATCCAGTTCCTCGGTATACTCTACAAATTATGAACTATCATTCTGCTGTGTCAACTTATCTATTTTCTGTGAAGGTCATATAGTTCATACGTAAAATTTATATGTTGCAAGTGTATATGATGCACGATTATGTATTTATAGTAGTATGTACTTAAAAGTCAATTACAGAATATAATTTGTAGAACGTATATATGTGTTGTTATAGTTTTCTAACCTATCGTCTCCCTCATGCCCCACATTGACCTCACATCATAAGCCCGCCAGCGCAGTCTGACATGAAGAACATTTGTATGGCCCAGATTTTAGTAGATTGGGCACCTCCTCCAGGCTGCACACACAAGCGCGCTATCGACGTCAAATCGGTATCAAAGATAAAATTTCGCTTTCATTTTCGTAATATAGTGGATGTGTGTTGTATTTATATTTACGTCTGTATCTTGTGCTAGTTATAATCCGATTCTCATAACTGCGTACACTTTTATGATGAACATTCGAATCTCTCACACGTACGTGTATGTGCATCACACAGGGAGATTTCGTGCGCGTATTGAGAGGAAGTCTACCCGAAAACAAACAATCTATGGTTGCTGTACAATTGTTTGGGCATGTTCTACGAGAAGGTGTTGTACCGGCTTCAACCCTTCAGTTATGGGGTGGCGCATCCACATTTAAACCACCAGCTACATACAAACACAGAAGATCTTCCACCTCTCTCACCTCCACTGGTCAACCTTAGTTTTCTCAATTCTCAATATATTGATCACACATCATGGTACCTGGCTAGGTTTTCGCAAATCCTTGAAATATTTTGAGAAAGGTTGGACTTAATTACATAGCATATATACATGTCGTTGTGGAATTCGGTACGGTTGCCGCCTTCACAAACTGCACACTCGTGGAAGAAAATTCTACACACACACACATCTACGTATATAATAATATACGAAAACAAGTACACAAATCCCTCACAGTTTATTAATGTGGTTGTTGCACATAATTAACAAGAACAATGTAAGTTAAATGTAGATTGGTCCTTGGTATGAAGACATTATGTACATGCAGATGTACTATCTACGACCACAGTCAGTTGAACTTAAGATTCGTTCCATCTAGAAGACTGTTCTTAAAGCGAATTGAAAGACCCATTGTGTATATAGATAAGTGTACTGAATATCCATGTATGATCGTATAAATGATCGTTCCTTCATACAAATGTATACCAAGTATTTCGTTTATCGTGAAAATTGTTATAATCGCGGTTAGCCGAACGATCTACTATAGGTATGATGAGAACTTTGGTCTACTCTGTTCTTTGCACTTCGCAAAAATCTTGATGTTCTCAACCTTTCTTCTCCCTCCTCATACTCAGCATGTCCTTCTTGGGAAGCAATTGTAAAATAAATTCAATAAATCTGTTGTACATAGTCGTATGTATTTTTTTCGATACAGCTTTGCATTATTCGTAAATGTGTAGAAATACAAGACATTGCTTGCTGCCTACGATAAGATAAAGCTTTATTATAAGATTGGTGGTGATCTACCTTACAACATACCTCTAAAATGTGTATCAGTGAATTCACAAAAAGTACAGTTATAGTCCAAGGTCGGTGATACATTGATCAAGCAAACAACCAAACACACCAAGAACATAACTTTGGTTTTATTGGATCTCAACGGTAACACACGGTCAGCATTCATTCCACTAGAGTGCTGTCAACCTTACCTGTGACCTTTCGTCTATGTATTTAATTCACGTACACTTAAGCGTGACCAAATAACTAAGCGATTAGCCCAACAATTTAAACCCGTAATTGGTAGCCTTGGTGCACTTAATACTCCACCAGCGCAGCGCCTTCTTGACCTGCACTCGAAAAGCGTCTGCTACCACCAAACATCTCGGATGGACGGCGGCCCTTCTTGGGTAAGACCACTGGGTTGAAAGAGGGAATCAAATCCTTCAAAATCTTAATTGTCTTATGCACATTCTCAGATTTGACCAAGAAATGTCCCAGCCATTGAGGAATCGCCGTATCGTATCCAATCACAGCATCGCCTTCTTCCGCAAACACTTTGTATGCAACAACACTCTTGTTGTCCTTGAGGTGGTCCATCCACGTCACGTTTTCCATCACACCGGTCTTGGAACAAACTATGTCAAAATCGCCCATCCCGCACATAGGTTCCTTTGTGTATACATGAGGGTGTTGTCATTAGTTGCGCAAAAATTTTAGTGTACCAAGCATACAGACAATAAAACTATTACGATTGAACTACTATACGGGTTTAAAGAGACCATTGTGTACACAAGTCGATTAGGACATCGCAACTGCCTAGCTTCGATATTAGCGGGAGTAATATGGCGGCTGCATCCGTGAAAGTAATATATTTTTACTTACAAACATAACGCAGAAATATTGACATAACATGTACCCACATTTATACATACTGTAGCACGGGGTGGATTGATAGGAACACCCACACTGGACATGAAGAACTCGTTGAACAGATCCACACCCCAGATTTCTTTGTGGAAGAGATATGTGTGGCCTCCACCCATACGGGGATTAACTTCAATCAATAACGGGCGTTGCTTTATATGACTATACTTGACCTCTACGTGGAACAAACCATGTTCAAAGCCCAATGCCTGCGATCGAACAATTCAGTAGATTTCGGTTCGACGAGAAATATTTGCGATACATGTATACACATGTGTATATAAGCGTGCTTGTGTGTATAATGGCAGGTAAAATTGGCCTTGCTCAAAGTATAGCACTACTATGTGTTTACTGATATTTGTTTAATACCAATGCTCGAACTTGAAGGGCCAGTGTGCCCAAGCAAAGATAACAAACGACATAAGACACATGCCATCTTTCGTAAAAGACTGAGAAAACTACATTCTTATACGACCGAGCATGTTCAAGAGATAGTGTGAGAAAATATGGAAATGATGTACTTCGTCGAGCAATGTGTTCACATTATGTAGAGCGCAATACAATGACAGCACAAATATGACACTGAATGCCCAGCATGTATGCATCTTTATCGACACAGTATCCACATACATGAGATACTTTCAATGATGAGGATTATCTTGTCACTTTTAAAACAAATATAAATCATAGAACAATAATCACAATTCATATACCTAAAACAACACACCCGTGCGTACAATTAAAAGTAGATATTAGTATTTCTGTATATTCACACCTTCACACAATCAATCGCGTATGCATGCAACTCTTGAAGCTTCGCACCCTCGTATACTGATGGACAGTTGCTTCCTTCCTCCATGAAGAATGGTTCCCGAGTGGGCCAGTTGTCAATGGCATTCGCGTACACACATTCACCTTTGTACATTAGTACATCAACATCGAACTCATCCCCTGTTGTTGTACCGTTTGTTGTGGAAGCATTAGCCAATAGAATATATGTAATTGATATTGCGGGTGCGAACACTTGCTTGTCCAAGTATGGGAGTATAGCTGTAGAGTATGTGACTTGACTTCGCTGTTACGAATATACCGAACACACATGCAGATATACGATACACCGTCATGTATATAGGATAACACGATAAGAACGAGAAAAGCCATATCTCTCCCTCACGTACCGTCAATATAGGCCTCCAACAACACAGTCATATCACATCCAGGGTTCCATGACAAGTATTTTGCCTGGTCAAGATCGCCGTGGACCTGTACAAATTAGTGGAGTACTTTTTTATGAAATTTGTTATATAAAGTCGCCTATACGTTACATTACTGGTAAAAACTTGCCTGGATATGTGCAAATGTGTGCGTGAACGTGATCTGAACGTGATCTGTGTATATGTATACGTACAAATATGTAACGGTTTGTAAGCGAGTGATAAACAAGAGTGATGTGGCCATACCTTCTCAAAATAAGTGCAAACATCTTCAACAGTATAACATTTGTATACACCATCGGAACTAGCACCAGAGGACGGTTTTAGTATGAGAGGTAAACCAATTCTTTCAACAAGAGCATCGATGTCTTCTTTTTTCTGTACTCGGTGTGTGTGTGGGCGTGTTTGTGCATCAAAGTTAAGCTAAAACCTGTATATGTTTGAATTGATACGGCACTAACTACAGGTTCTTGTCCTACGTGCGGCAACGTTTCCGACCGAACATATGAAAAAATTATCTTACAACCTAGCAAATGCATACTAGCATGTATGCACTCGAGGAGTACACACACAGTCTTTAGTACACGAGTAGCGAACTATCACGTTGCATGAGACTTACTTCAACTCGCCCGAACTTGGGTGTGCTCACACCCTTAATGCATACTAGCATGTATGCACTCGAGGAGTACACACACAGTCTTTAGTACACGAGTAGCGAACTATCACGTTGCATGAGACTTACTTCAACTCGCCCGAACTTGGGTGTGCTGACACCCTTGCTCTCGCAGACCTCACGGGCCAGACGTTTATCACGTGCAGCAGAATACGCATGGCTAGGGTTGCATGGGATATGCAATTTCTCGCCCACCTCACCAACCAAGAACATGGCGTGTTCGTAAGGTGAAAAGATAGCATCAAATTTAACAGCAGTGGCAATGCACGCTTCCACAATGTTGTCAGCGGCATTTCCGTCATCAGACATATCAGCAAATATAGCTTTGCCTGTACATACCACAAACACACACACGAACATACAAACACTCATGGTGAAAACGGAGTTCAGTTGAATGTAGTATAACTATATACTCAAAAAATAGAGAGGTTTGTCTACACGCCCAGATTGAAGAGAAATGACATGTGTTAACAAATATGTAAATGTATGGACGTGGCCAGCCGGACTAACAAACTACGGAGAACTGCACACACATATCTCGCATAGTAAATTTCTGTTCTCATAAATTGTTATACCTGTTAGGATGCCATCTTTAATGAACTTCTCAGCCACGATCTTGTCATCGTCAGTAGTGCCAAAAACCATGTGGATATTGGGGCCAAAAGCTGCCACCTACGAGCACATGTGTTCGAAAAAAAGTTTTACAATGATTAATATTCTTGTGTGATTTCTGTTGTGGTGGTGTTTTGACATACGTACTTATAGATTGCGACCAAAAAATCAAGAGGTTAACGAATACTTTAACACACGAATACATACTCTGTTCTCATCCATGCGTGTAATTAATGTAACAGCATAAACTATAGAGCCATTTGTGATGAAGAAAAAGGGAGTAAACATACGTTCTTCAACATGGGCAAATCACGGTCGTAAAGGTACTTGGCCAAGAAGCAAGTGATGAATAATACACTCTTTCCTTTGACAGCTGCGTAACGCTCGGCCTGTGTGGCCTCGTCGGGCTTGTTATCATCAAGCAAAGTCATCGTGTCGACACTATGATGCGTAGGTACGTATTGGTTCTTTGATATCGCTTTACTGGTAGATTCAGGAAAATCTTTGCAACTCAATAATCTGGCCTTCAGAAGTCTAAAAGCACCTTGTTTTTGTTTCTTGATTGTTATGGGCATTCACCTATCCGCACAAACAAACACGCGCGCAGGGTGATTGTGTACAACGAGAATGTGGACGAAGCAGATGAGACTGACTGATATACGACTGGGTTGGCGTGACGGAAGTAATGAATGCTTCACGATATATATACGATTGAGTATGTATGATGCAACAACGATTTAATTCGAACTCTCACGTTTTTTGTTGATTTTTGTTATGTATTTGTTGAAACTAAAGACGACGAACGACGTGTAGCAGAGGGTTTAGGACTGTCACTATGATGCCTTTTAAAGCTTTTTGCATTGGGAGGCTTTGTGTGCCTACCGCGCCATCTGTGCTGGTTCTAAGCGTTTGCGTCGCTTATTGGGGCTGAGGGACGTTCTACGACCCAAAACCGGGGCGTTGTAACGTCCGCCAATCAAAGAGCGTTCTAAATATGTATTTCGTCGCAGGGTGTGTCGTGTTGTTGTTGTTACATGCATGTGCTCGTCTCGTTTTCATGACTACGTACATAATCAGATTTTACATACAGATGAGATAGATGGATAGATGTGCACAAACAAAACCACTATCGCACGCCATCAGATAGATATTTATAGAAACCTATGTATGGCCCATGTATCATCATTATAAGAAGGAAGAGAGAAAGAGAGAGCGGCTATATGAAATGATACGACATTTCCGTCCCGAAACAAGAGTTCGTCATAGAACGACAGACTTTTTTGGTCCAAGTCGTACTGCTACTCCGTTGAAGGCCACTCACAACTCGCTGAATACTTAAGAACCTGCCAGGACTTTACAGGACCTCTCGTGGTAACTGCTTGTTGCCTTCACCAAAAACGAACATACGTGTGGGGAGGAGGATTGGTGCCTTTAACATACGCATATGTTCGTCAAGGACACACTATATGTACGTCGGTCGTAGTTAATCGAGTGTAGGACAGTTGGTCCTCCAGCTCACGTACCTTGTGTTGTAACGGACTCACTCTACAGAAATACGCCATAGTTCATCATTGCTTCTGGCCCCCCTGATATTCGCTTTGCTGTCTTGTGTGTGGTCTTGTCACACCTCTTTGACGATTTGACCGTTCGGTACATAACACAATCCGATATATTAACAAAAACCGAGTTTGTAAAGTTCGGTACCTCTATCTAGCAAGAACTATACAAGACAATTAAAGAGGTACCGCAAAACTCGTGGCCACACACACACACCCACATACACATACACAAACACATACACAAACACATACACACACACACACAAACACATACACACACACACACACACATACACATATATACACACATACACATACACACACACGCGCGCGCGCATATATATATTATATAGATATATACGTAGTTTAATTCATCGTCATCATGGCCACCAAGGAGGAGCTGTCCGAAAAGATCCACCTGCAGGGTGATAAGATTCGTGAACTTAAAGGTGCGACATGCACGCACACAATCTGAGGTTATTGTTCTGCTCGTACCTCGCATTAGTCTGTACATGCTTGTTTACGAAAGTGGTAACATGAACGAGTACGTCGTCTCGCATATGTCAATGTGCATTAAAACCTTTTTTGGTGTAATAGTAACGTTGCGACAACACGATTATACTTGCTTGACGTTTCTTTTGTTCATTCCCCTCCATAACAGCAATATTACTAACCTTCTCAAACGTCAAATTATTGTACATGTACAAGTTTTTGAGGGTATTTGTTTGTCATTGCTTTTCTACATCTTGTATAGATTTACATTTCCATAGGATTTACAATTGTTTCATGCACGTCAAACTTTTCTAACTGGCTTTTCTTTGAACTTCTTTTCACTATCTGCGTGTGTGCTGTGTTTATTGTCACGTGTCGTCCGTTAATTTTAGTTGCGAAAGCTGCCCCTGAACATGTCAAAGCCGAAGTCGACGTGCTTCTTGGGTTGAAAAAGATGTACCTTTCCGAGATTGGTGAGGAGTACATTGCACCTGGACAAGAAAAGAAAGAGAAGAAGCCTAAAGGTGAGGAAGGTCCATCTAAGAAGGACCTGAGAAAGCAGCAGAGAGAGGCCGAGAAAGAGAAACTTAAACGGGTATGTGAAGAGTATGTCTGCGTTATGTAGTTGTTACATTTGTGCTGCGACTACGTGTTGTTGTCTTGCTACACACCACTATCGATTTGGCATATCCTTTGGTATTCGTGTACAGCATCGTAATCGCTGTTATATATACAAACAAGCTCACCTACATACACACGGACAACCTATCGAAATACTTATGCAATGATCCACTTGTACACAACCCTGTAGGAACGTCTTGCCGCCCATGAAGCAGAAGCCGCATCTGAAGCTGCCAATGATTACTCCAAGAACATCTATGGTTATGAAATGATGAACCAGTCCGCTAGTCGTGATGGTGTCACCTTCGTCAAGATTCATGACCTTAGTGAAGCTTCTGCAGGTGTGTATGCACTTCGGTTTGTTTCCATATCCTTGTACATACGTATATGTATGAGTTCTGACATGTAAACACGTCTATTGCTCACAAAAATGAGGAATAATGCAATATTTTTTTCCAACCAAATTCATAAGAATCTCAGAGAGTTAAAAGTCTCAAAAGTACTAGTGCACTTGCTTATGTATTTGTACTATGCCAGCTTTGCTTGTATGCACTGATTTTCTAATACACTTTCGAACTTGATCTCTTTTAGTTGCTAAAAAAGATTGAGCACAAGGACATAAGAGATGATAAGGGAATAGTAGATGGTGGTGGTGGGAACGGGGGGGGTTATGTATGTGTATATACACCAAAATGGGTTACCTGTAGTCCTTTGCACACACCGATAATACCCGCATAATCAACGCTATATATGCAATCACTAAATATTGCTTTCGAAATTGTATACGAATATTCGTTGTCATTATAGGTCAGAATGTTGTTCTTCGCGCTCGTGTGCACAACGTTCGTGCCACTGGAAAGCAGGCTTTCATCACACTCAGACAGAGGTATATTTTCAGCCATGTATGAAGGTGTACGTCCGAAGTGTTCCGTGTTTTTATTTGTCAACTCTGTTTGCCTTTGTTAACGTATGCGTTATTGGTTTTATACATGTATATTATGCATCGTCGTGTTCGTACGTGTGTCCCTCCCATAATTTCCAGTTATGCGATGTATGCATACGTATTATGTGTCCTACAACTGCTTTTCGCACACATACACGCTTATATACATATCTTGTAATACTGATATACATGTACATATACAGGACAAGCGTACGTGTAAACGCACATAATCCAAACATTATTATATACACCTACCACGAATATGCACCACTACGCTGGCATATGTAAAGTTAATGATTCCTTTAAGACTCATCCTGTCCTCAATATGTATAAATTTGTCCATGCAAAACACGACACTGACTTCTTTGGTCCATCACAGATACGATTCTATCCAGGCTGTGTGTGCGGTGAGCGACACTGTCAGTAAACTTATGGTGAAGTTCTGTGGCCTTCTCACACGCGAATCTCTTGTTCGCATTGAGGCTACCATTGTCCTTGCCCCATCTCCTATTGCCAGTTGCTCGCAGAGTGGTTTGGAGTTGGTTGTCAACAAGGTATTGGGAATTGTATATATGAAAATTACATAAGCATTTTAATATTCACATTGCGATCTGTGCGCACAGTGATATATTATTTTTTTGTTATAAAGATCATAAGAATATACGTAGCACTTTCACTTGAGATAATACTCTTTCTAATTTCGTGTAATGCCAAAAAGTTTGTTGTGATCAAGGTAGTTTTATAATTCAAACATTACGTATGATGTATGTGTACCTGTTCAGTGACCCAATGCACACTAGTATGGCATGGCTTAGCATATTTGCATGTTGAGTATATTCCATTACATCTTGTGTGGATATTTGGATGAATCTGTTGAGTTGGTGTTAATCTCTTTCTGAAGCTTTCCGTGCTGTGCATACGCTTACTTATGCGCAAGACCTTCGGAAATGTTGAATATATAATATTATATGCTTGTAATTTACACGTACGCATACCTACAGCTTTGGGTTGTGTCGCACTCTGTGCCTCAACTACCGTTCCAAATTGACGATGCAAGCGCGTCCCAAGCCGAGCTGGACAAAGAGGATACCAAGCACACTGCGGTTGGCCTAGACAATCGTCTCAACAACCGTGTAATTGATCTTAGAACACCTGCCAACCAGGCCATCTTTAGAATGCAGAGTGGTGTCTGTAATCTATTCAGAGAATATCTTGCAGGTACATATATGTATGTGTTCGTGTGTCTGGCAGTAGAATTTTTTTTGTGCTTTCATGTGGTTTTAGTAATATTCTTGCCAAAGTCGATTATCAGGTTACTGGTGTACAAATGCCCTCTACACGCACCCCTCATACACAAATTAACAGGTCGCAAGTTTGTTGAGATCCACTCTCCCAAACTCATTGGAGCTGCGTCTGAGGGAGGAGCTAACGTGTTCAAGGCCACGTACTTCCAACGTTCCGCTTACCTTGCCCAGTCCCCACAGGTACTATTCGATTGTACACAGATGTTGTTGAGATTTGTATTTCAAACGATGCGAGATCATATGATTGTTTTTCGAATTCGTATCCGTAAATATCATTCACGCTTCTTTCGTTCCGCGTACATTCTCACATCACAGCTATACAAACAAATGGCTCTTTGCGGTGATATGGAGAGAGTGTTCGAGATCGGCCCTGTTTTCCGGTGTGTTTTTGTAATTTTTAAATTATATTTTTTGCTTCAGGTATTCATATGTTCTATTCGTTTTGATGCTTACGAATGATAAGTAACGGCTGGTATACATTGTCTTACATATATCTTGTGCATAAGTTCGTATTTGAAGCTGTTTCACTCAACTCATATGCAATTTTCACAGTGCCGAGGACTCCAACACTCATAGACATTTGACCGAATTCACTGGTCTTGATCTGGAAATGGAGATCAACGAGCACTACCACGAAGTATGCGCTGTATATATACTGTTGTGATGTATAATTTTGTCTATAATGTAAATGCTTGTATCTGTCTCGTGGTTGAGGGTGTTGCATTCATTTCCGTGGATGGGGTTGTATGCATCTTATGCCGACCGTTCGACAGTCAAGCATACTTTCACTCACATCATTTCTCGTACTGTCTCTAGTCTTATTCAACTAATCATTTATGAATACAATACCCCATACTTTGTCAGGTTATGGACATGCTTGATGGACTATTTATTCATATCTTTAAAGGTCTCCGTGAACAGTTCAAGCACGAGCTGACTGTCGTTTCTCAGCAATACCCCTTCGAAGACTTCAAGTTCCTCGAACCTTCCCTTCGTATTAACTACGAAGAGGGTGTTAAGCTCCTGAGAGAGAACGGTGTCGAGGTACGTGTATACGCTACTTAATACATGTGAATAGTTTAGACATGTCTACGAGTGTTTTTTTTATCTAATGGCTGCGTGTAGAGTAATGTCCGTATTGGTATGGCAATCTTTTGTTTATAATGGTATTGTAAAATGTTGCCATGATCCGATTGTATGAAACTCTAGGGTTTAGGGTTTATATATATAACTTGCATGCAAAGAGTTCCCCCAGATGGGAATGATGTATTGTAAAAACGTTTGCGTGTTATTACCTCAGATTTGGCATAGAAGTACTGTCCGCATATGTGGATGACATTGCAATTATGTACGAATACATTGAGAGATGAGAAAGATTCAACAGATCGAAGGATCCCTCTATCAATTGCTGCTTCTGCATGCCCAATACATTAGTGTGTGTGTAGTCATACCAATACTGATATCTACATTCATGAAACACTCATACTCGTGCATCCAGATGGGTGATGAGGAAGATATGAACACAGAGACTGAAAAGTTCCTCGGCCGCCTGATCAAGGAGAAATACGACACTGACTTTTATATGTTGGATAAATTCCCATTGGCCGTGCGACCCTTCTACACCATGCCCGATGCAAAGAACCCGGTATGTAAAGCGTCATGAGCATGAGTACTTTTCCTTGCGCGTGGTATGCACAAACGCCCATAAGTTTCTGTTTACATATCATTCGTGTTTACATATCATTCGTGAGTATATCCCGTCAGCGCGCACCTGTTTACACTGTCCTACCACGTGTCACAGAAATGGAGTAATTCGTACGATATGTTCATGCGTGGAGAGGAAATTCTTTCCGGGGCTCAGCGTATTCACGACCCAGCCTTCTTGACTGAGCGTGCTAAGATCCACGAGATTGATCTCTCAACTATTCAACCTTACATTGACTCCTTTAAATTTGGAGCCCCGCCACACGGTGGAGGCGGTATTGGTATGTGTTGTTATATATATATATATGTATGGCAATGCGGACTCACGCTTTAGGTTTAAGATCAACTTGTGTAAACTTGATACTAAAAGTATGGTGGCCTAGTAGTGGGAATCGTTGTATATAATGTACTACGCAAGTTGGTTTTTTTTTTTTTTGTTATTGTGTGTTTTTGTTTTATATACGAATGTGCTCGTGTGATAGAACTTTGTTTTCTATTCTTTGACAAGGCTAGTCTATGTTGACAGAATTCGCGATTATTATTCTTGCATTATATATTCCTAGTGTCACGATGGAGGTGGTATTGATACGTATGTATATTTTTTATTTTGCTATGGGGGTAGAGTGGCTGTCGTGTGGTGCTGTATGTTTGTATGGAGTATGATGTTCTGTGATAGTTAGAGAATAGTATATGCACGAATTAGCTTGTCCTAAAAATACCATCTCTTGTACTTTGATAGGTATGGAGCGAGTTCTAATGCTTTACCTTGCTCTTGGAAACATTCGTCGTACATCTCTCTTCCCTCGTGACCCCAAACGTTTGACGCCCTAAATGTTTCTCAACCTACACCACTGATCAAACCCAATCCAATCCACGCCACACCCTTTACAGCGTCATAGTGTGCGCAACATATATACACCTGTAGATATGAACTATCGTTCCTTAGATACATTATTCTACTGTGCATAAAGTGAGTGTATAATTTTTGTAAGGTCAACAGGTTTAGATTAAGCATGTAGTGCAATGTGGTGGGCGTAGAATTGTGGCGTTGTCCTTAATCCGCCACTTAAAGCCCGAATGAAACTAGTATGGCTGTTTTGTATTGTAATTAATATAACACCACACCTTATAAATACAATCATATGTATGGACAAGTGCCTGTGTGCATTTGACGTATTGTAAAACAATAAGTTTCCTATACTGTTATGTATTTTCATATCAATATGTCAAAATATAGAAGATCGTATAAGCAAAAACATCTTCAAGACTGCACAGATGTGTTATATTTAAGTGATGCACATTGACTATTAAATTTACCAGAGATACTGCAAGCATCAATGCCAAAGGACTTGTTTAACATTGATAGTTTTCACTATTGTCTTTCACTTCAATATCTCAACTCACCACTAGTTGGTTAGTCACAACTTTTCTTTGAATACTGACAGCTGTTTATCTGTAATCTGGTTGAATCTTAATGACTATTCACTTGATTGGTCAGCGATTGCCCGAAAGAGCAAGTCTTTTCACAGTGTAAACCAGGATCGAAAATGTTTCGTGGCGTACAAGTTGCCAATCATTAAGTGAAAATCAAACAAGTCGATATACATGGTTATTTACTCTACAGTATGCTTGCGCAGTTGTGACGTGTCGGTGTAAGTATACGAATCAACTGGTTGTGCAGGTAAAGATCATTCTATATTGCCGTAACCTATCTCAGGAATACGTGCATGAGAAACATAGTTTTTTTGCAAGTATGTGTACTTGCTTGGTCCTCAACTATATATGCATTCTTCGGAAATACTGAGGTCATAAGACCACTATCCTCAAGGTCACACTAACCACTGCGACTACAGTGGAACGCATTTCACGTCTGGAGTCTCTGCTGCCCGCTTGTTTGTATGTACATATCGTGTCTACAAGTAAATTAAGCAAATAGGGTTAATCGCAGTCGTTGCACAACACTTTTCTCGAGAGGGCTATCTATTATGGCCACATCGTCGCACATGTGGTTTTCACTCGTAGTTCCAGACAGAGGAACAATTTTCATGTCCATCAATAGTCTATAGAACACTTGTACATTCGTCCATTTCTTCGCAAGCGCAATTTTACTAACGGCGTCGCAATTTACCAAATCTGGATTCGCAGTTAGTGTCCAAAACGACTGATACGTAATCCCATGTGTGTCACAGAACGCACGTATGGCAGCGTCATGATTGGTCTCCCCGTAGAACCGATTTTGCACTATTGTTGGTTTTACGGTAGCTTCCAAGTACAGCCGTTCAAGCTCAGTTGCGTCATAAATGTTGGAAATTCCTAATCTTAAAATACGCCCGTTGCTTGCCTCCTTTTCCATCTGTCTCCACACCTGCATAGTGTCGGAATGGGATCGCATTGGCGAATGCAACACAAGCGCGTCCAAATAACTATCACTTGACGTCACTTTCAAAGCAGCAAATGAGGATAAAACTGACGCGTGCACTTGTTCAGGCAGGCTTAGCTTGGGATCATATGGCATTCGGTTGTGATCATGTCCATCGACGTTGGTGAATTTGGTTTGCAAGAATAGATCTCGTCGCGTTACGATCTCATGTGCAATTGCTTTTTGTACACCTTCAATAAAATAACAAATGTATCCAAATAAATACGTGCAGAAGTTATTTTTCAGATAGCAAGATCAAACAATCTTAAATGGTTGTTTGAATCATGTTTGAGCCTTTCTATTGCATTCCCTGTATTAATTCAGTAGTGTGCGAACAGAGATCTCCCACAAACATCAGAAATTATGTTAGTTGTGGTAAGTTGAAGATTGAAGACACCCATACACATGAAAAATAATCAATAGCACTGGTGAAAATGCTTACCGTGTCCAACCATATCTTCTTCATAATGTTTTGGTTGGGCAGCAGTGTCTATACCTCGAAACCCATTTTTAATGGCTTTATACACTAAATCAGCCGTGCGATCCTTCTTCCATGCCGTTCCATAAATTAATTGCGGCATTGCCGCAGTAGTGCGAGTGGTGGCCATTATATATTTTCTTTTAAACGCACTGACGGTTTAGATTCCTGGCAAACTTTTACAATTTCGAACTTTCGGTGACAGAGCCGATTGGACATGTGCCCAATCTCTACAGCAAGTGAATGGTTGTGTTTGTCATCGGTTGCGTGGGAGCCAACTCTCTATTTCTACGCAGACGGGGAGGTTATGAGAACGAACGAGAGAGAGAGAGTGAGAGAGAGAGTGTGTGTGTGTGTGTGACGGGGAGGTTATGAGAAAGAAAGAGAGAGAGAGAAAGCGTGTGTGTGTGTGTGTGTGACGGGAAGGTTATGAGAAAGAGAAAGAAAGAGAGGGAGAGAGAGTGTGTGTGTGTGTGTGTATGTGGTGAATAGTGTGCGTGTGTGTATGTGTGTGTGTATCTGTTTAGAATTTGAAATGGAAAGCCTAAAATTTGAAATGTAATCAGGAACTAAATAATAGAAATATTAATTATAACTATGTCGTTCTACCGTCAGTTAACCTAAGAGAGAAGATTCGGATTTGCATTACAAAGTAAAAGCAATACTGACAAAACTTTGGATTGGACACTCCCCCCTCTCTCTATGGAGAATGAAAGGTTGTGTTTCTTGTCGGTTGTCGGTTGTGTGGGAGCTAACTCTACTTCTACGAGGCGGGGAGGTTATGAGAAAGAGAGAGTGCGTGTGTGTGTGTGGTGTGTGTGTGTGTGGTTTGTTTGCGTATGCGTGTAAGTGTGTGTGTGGGAATATATATATCAGTATGTGTGTATGTGTGTGTATACATGTGTGCTGTGTATATATATATATATATCAGTGTGTGTGCGTGTGCCTGTATACATACATCTGTTTTTGTGAACATATATGTGTGTGTGTTGGCGTACAGAGAGATAGATGATCGTGTGTGTGTGTGTTGGCGTACTGAGAGATGCAAGTGTGTGTGTCTGAACTGGTGTGTAGTGTAAAAATTAGTTTCCCAGGCCACTAATTAATTAGTTCTCTCACCATGATATTAATTTCTCTGCGGCTTTTGTTGAACAGATGTATATACACACACAAACACACACATACACACACACTCACACACACTCACACTCTCTCTCTGTCGCTTTCTTACTCTCTTACGCTCACTCTTACACACCCTCACATCGTTACATACATGTTTTGGTGTATACGGACGTGTTCACTTTCGTAAGATCACCTGCTACAGGTATCCCTGTCATAACAATTCTAGCCCTTTTACATCGTCTGATGCGTTCACACCAACGAACCGTTCCCACAACAATCATCAATTCTGTTCTAATCAGCAACACCCATCCTCTGTCATCATTTTTGTACACCCTTGGTGGAATTTCTTGATATTAAAGCATGGTCATGGCCGAGAAATCGTGGATTGAACAGAGTGAGCTCTTAGTTTCCGAATCCAAAACTGCAGGTAACATGTGCGACAAGAATGGCGTCAGTTACAGCTTTGATGCGGTAAGTTTTAAATGGAAGCGTAGTATTCCTTGCTGTATTGTAGGTGAGTGTCAGGGTTGATGGCCAGGTCTGAAACCAACAATTACGCAATTTATTTACACTGTTTGCGTTGGTTAAATATTGTTTAATCTATTTTGCTTGTGTGTTGTTGTAGTTCTCCTCAGTAGCAATAAGATTGCAAGGATATATTTGTTTATTCTTGATATGGTCAGTAAACTATGGTATTCTCGAGATTCGAAAGGTAGAAATACATCAAGTTTGCATGCTTACAGTCAGCCTACTCATACTGGTATTTTTCTGTTTATATGTCAGATGAATTACCATGCATGCGTTATATATACGCAAAGATGTGCACTCACTCACACTCGTCACCGTTTGTCCGAACAAATAGAACGAATTGTCGACGAGTGTTGATCCTGCAGCCAATGGAGATGAAATCTGCGAAACCGAACTTGTGGTTTCTGAGGACGAGTCATCTCAATGCAATCTCGCTGAAAGTTTCAATGCTCTTCAAGTGTCACCTCTGTAAGTACATGTGAATTCATATGTCTTCATGTGTGTTCACGCGACTTGTATGTACACGTGCGATAAACCAACTAGTGCTTCGCTGGTGCATTAAAGCAATCTTTGTTTGTACTGCACGTAAAAGCTTTTATCAATTTTTTCCCAAACACATAAACATAAAATATATATGATATCTTCTTCACTACAGCGTAGCCCTAGATGGATCTATGCCAGCTCCCCTACCTGTTCCAAAAGAACAGAACTGCATATTGGATATGATTCACGACAGTATCGGGCGTAATAAGCATGACTCCACCATAGCTGAGCTTGCATTGGGAGATTGTTTAAATCTTTTACCCAATCTCTTCAATGCGTCAACACTGGCCGTGCTCAACAACCAAGATTTCTTCCCGGATACTACTGAGTACGGATTGCTGACATCTAGCGAGCCTCACTCTCCACCTAAAGCAGTTATTGTTAACGCAGAAGTACCTACATACGCCCCCCCACCCACGCGCTTCACATATATTACGGATGCAGTTGAAGCAGAGGATGATCCTCAAACTCCCGTGTCTTCACCTCGATCAATACCCAAGCATATCCGTATACATACAGATGCACACTCGATGACATCGAATGTACAAATCGACGAACAGGGAGACCATCCCATATCAAGCACTGTCGACTCCACAAATGCGACACCTGAAGATAAATGCAACGGAATGAACGTATCACTTACCAACAGCCCAAATAGGAACATAAAGAAAAGCACTAACACAGCCACATCCACATCCACACACGACGATGACTCTCAAACAAACACATCGAATGGATCAATAGACAGACTTGAGAATCCGTCCACACCACTGTCAAGTAGTCCACCCGCAGTCAAATATGAACACAACTTTTCAACAAGTACATTTAATCCTCGCAACACACAAAATGGCAAACATCAGTTTGCCAGCCCTACTAAGACTTTATCTAAGCAACGACAGGCAAAACAGTCGAGCGTCACTTTACTTCCAAAGAAAGCGACTAAACAGTTCCCTAAGAAGAAGCCCCTTACTTCGAACTCGATATTTACCACTTCAACAAGTCGGTCAAACACAGGCAGCCAGGTCGAACCCAAGAGTAGAGAGTGTTCAGTAACTCCTAATGTTAAGGTTTGTTGTGTTCATTTAATACTATTCGCGTCCAATATATTGAAGCTCAAATATGTATACACGGGCAATTGCTCAATTCATCAAACCCGATCATGTCACGGACAATACGACAAAGTGCAGTAACTTGTATTGTAGTGTGTGGTAGGTTTTCTTTTTATATATATTTTCATAAAATAGCATACATAGACACGCATATGACATGCACATATACATGCGACGACGAATCTACAAACAAAATGTCCAAAAGCAGAGACAGGTTTGCTGGTGCTCCCTTATTCTGTCAGCAATCGTTTCGTTTGTTGTACTACTAATCTATTTGATACAACACAATTGACGCACGATACGATACTGCTCCCTCTACCAATTTAGTTTAACTACCACGTAAAAATATCACATTCTTCACACACTATCCACCCACGAATTTGAAGATATTCCGTGTCTGTGTAAATCCATCTACTCCGCTAAGGGAGGGAACGTATAGTATGAAGACACGAGGAATTCAATACGAAGATTAAGAAAGTTTTAAAAATTCTTCGTTTCTCTGTTTGCTTGTCTATTACCAGTTGTGTTTACTTCCTATCCTTTTTATATATTGTCTAACACTTCTGACCTGTCTTTGATAGGACGTTGATGCAAACAGAGTCTTTCATAACGTAGGAATTTATCCATGAATTTGCATAGTTGTGGTAACAATACACTTACGCAAATTTATCGCCATGTTTGCTAAAACTCAGTTTAAGAAGGGCGACCGAGTATCCTGTGAAGGTAGAACCGAAGGTGCATCGGCTATTGTGCGCTATGTGGGCACTACGGAATTTGCTTTGGGTGATTGGGTTGGCCTGGAACTGCCCGAAGCAGGTGTGTATTCTTTGTAGATCTGGAACTACATGAGGGCACGTGTGTGTATAGATAAGGCTTTATGTGTTTGTATGCTGAATATACATATATAATATATGTGTCCACGCATGCTTGGGTTTCGTTTGGGGATATTTATTTCTCGATGCATGAAACGTGTTATGATAATTGTTGTGGGTAGTTGACACTAGTGTGATTGGTATATCTACGGATATATACATGTGCATATACGTATAGTATAAGATGTCTCTGAGAATGTTATCTATTACTTAGCATAAATGTATCGCGCCCATGTTTTTTGAACTAACCTATGGCTCTATACTTCTCAATTTATGTCTTGTATCCGTTTTGTTTCTTTCGTGCGTGTGTTTTTGTATGTGCGTGCATGTACGTGTTTTCATCACGTAGATGGCAAACACGACGGTACTGTTGGTGGTCGCAGTTACTTCAAGTGCATGGCCGGTCATGGTATTTTCGTTCGGCCAAACCGACTAAGTCTACTATGATTTCGTATCCCCACCTCCTCTGTTCTCCCACTCTACTCTAACCTACAATATCTGTGCGTATTCGATAACGAGGAAAGCTTTGTGAACTCTGATACATATCATTTAGAAAATAGTGATCATCAGACTTGACAGATTCAGGCAATTACGCATAAGCATCTAAACCGTTGTGTGGTTTCACAGTCAAGAAGAACGGCAAGCAGTCAAATGTATAGGAACAAACCTTATCACTCACACTTTGTACATATGCATAATGTTTCTTCACATACACTATTGCCACACCCCGTACAACATCCAGGAACGCAAGGTTTCGTGTACCACGAACAGGTCATGTAATATTAAATAGTTCTAGCATGATCCGTTTGGAGTACCTATTGATTGTTATAGTCTCCGGTGTACATGGTCCGAATATATCGTGGTACCATTATAATACAATTGCCCGGAATTAATCTTGTGCTGAGTGAATGACAGCAGTCCCTTCGCACTGTGGCTCTTCGTCTAATGTCTACATCGTCCACAACACACTTGGTCCTCGTGGTCTCCATGCTGGGTCACTGGGTCAACAGCGATAGACATGTTTCATCGTTCGTCTAATGACTGCTAAGCGCGATTGCAGTTACTGGTAGTAAGTTCTTATTAGACTGGTATTAAGCGCAGCGATTTCCTTTCAAAACTGAGAGGGTTTCGCGTACATATAAATGTAAGCAATGTGCTAGACACTGGTATTAACTGCAGCGATTTCCTTTCACAACTGAGAGTGTTTCGCGTACATATAAATGTATGCAATGTGCTAGACTTGTATGTGATAGCTAAAAAGTTAGGTGAACAGCTGAGCTAACAATGTCGAATAGAAATTCCTATCACCAACTAATTTGTCCTGTTTACGATAGTCGTGGACAAGTTTACTGCCTGCGAGTATGCCCAAGTAATCATGTATATAGCCAAGTATGTGGCCTTACTATATTTGTTTTTCTACCTAATCCGCAAATCTCTGATTGAATTGTGCATCAAGGGTTCCAGAGGGTAGTTTAAATATTGCCCAACACTGGATCCGATACGTGAACTCTGGATCTTAAACTAAATTTGGATTCTAACTTTAAATTTTGGGTCCTAACACTGAACTGTGGTTCTTACGCATATATTTAGATCCTCACCCTAAACTCTAGATCACAACCCTAAACTATAAATTAACTTTAATACCTGACCAGTAACCATAGATTGAAGTGTGAAACAAATATTCAAAAGGCTAAACCTTGAAATTCTTTCTTGTCAATGCATAAGTACTATAAATCTTTATTAGAGATGAACAATAGGGTCCCGTGCTTGTGCATGAGCGTGTCTATTTGTTCAAGTGAATCATCCCCTCTATGACAGGCGAAATGAAAATAAATTCGTGCAATACAAGCTACACTTCACTCACAATGTTGCTTATGGGAAGCGCAGTTTCACTGTGCAACTTGTAACATGAGTGAAAACAATGTCTTATATATCAATAACAATAGAGTCCCACGTGTGCAAATGTGCGTGTCATTTATTCAACAATGACAGGCTAAACGAAAGAGAGAAGACTCGATCAAGAGCATTCCGTTCGTTTAACAATGACAAGCTAAACCCTTAAATGAAGAGAAAAGTAAAAAGTAATCGGCCGAATCCACGAATCGAACGTGAGACCTCGTGCACCCAAAGCGCGAATCATACCACTAGACCAATTCGGACTACGTAAGTGTCATCCGCAATATGTATAAATAATATTACTTTTTGTTTTTTTTTATACTAAACGATGTAGATTTGGGACTATGTCGTTTATTCATACCCAACTTGATGTATTCGAGTTTACGACGTATGAAATAAACAACATATGCCCTGATCAAGAACCTATATGTACAGGTGAGAAGTCCAACTTGTTCAGAAATATGGTGTCTAACATTCCTTCCCGACACATCATGGACGACTGAATTTTGTCTGACATCCGACACGTAATCACTGACGACTTCCTTTTGTTTGAATCCGACACATCGTCACGGACGACTTGGGCTCCGAAAGCAACGTACTTTGTCGTCGTTCGAAAAGGAACTCTCGAAGACATTTTCCGTATCACGTCTTCAGATTATGTACGATATTCTTATGTAAAGCTGCTAGTGCAATCATGATAGCCATCTCCTTGTTCTTTGACGATTATCTTGAACACAGGGAACATCTGTTGTACTACTTGAGCTTAATTCATGTGTGAGTTATCAGTACATGACTCATAGTTGTGAATAGAGTAAAACGTGTACTGTGTAGTTAATAGTACTTGAGTGTATACACAATCAAAAAACTTGCAATTACAATAAATAGCCACATTGATAATTAAGAGCAGTTATAATGTATGAAATGAGGAAAAAGATTTATTGTACTACATTACACTATAAGTTTTTATTCTCCATGAGTCCAAAATCTGCCTCTTTCTATAATGTTTTATGAAATATAGCAAATGAAAATTCGTAGCTAGGAAGAACCTTCGAGGTCTATCTACCCTTCGGTTTGAATATTAATGATCCTACGTGTATGATGGAAGCCTTTGTTGTGTCGCTGACATAAGAGAGCTACAGCTACAGTTGGCGCGAGATCGTGACTTAATTATGATTACCATTGTTTTCATGGGAGACGTCATGCCTTGCAAAGGGTGAATAGCACCTGGCTGTATATCGGAGGCAGAGCAAGCAGCCTCTGTCGCAACGTTTATGTGTTTTCAAGTGTTAACAATTATGGATTGTTCACAACCGGTCCATAGTCTGAACCAGATGGCTGCCAAAGGCTCCGAGTCCACGTGCAGCTAAAAATTTCAAATATAAGTGTATACCCTTCTTTAGCTATCGATACTTGTGCACTGAGCCAAGGAAGGATAAAACGTCTTTGAATCGAATGCGGTAGCATCGAAGAAAACGATGACTTAGCAGAAAAATCTGTGCTTAAAGATACGCAGAATAAGCCAAGAACTCGACCAATAAAACAGTGTGCAATTCAGAATTAATAAACAGTAGTGTACAAGCATCATTTTGATAACATCACAGGTAGACTACCACGCCCTCTCAGCACATAGGTGACTCTTGTATCAATAGCCGAAAGGTTTGCATATCATCTTGCTTTCTTCGCTTTCATCTTGAATGAATTTATTAATTCACACTAGCTTCATCTCATTATTTGTACATATGATGCTATACATGGATGGCCAATAACACGAACAGTGGCAATGAAGATCTCATTACATGCGAGTCGCACATGGGCATCTCTCTATTTGTTCGTTGTTCCATATACTACACAGGGACATGGAGATCAGGATTGTCGAACAAAACTCGTTTAGGCGTGAAGGTTCTTAGATGCGAGTCTCGAGTAGATATTCCTGCTTTACGCTTAACTGGATCACGAAGCATCTTAAAGAGCCCAGTTCCCAGAGAAATAGGGATACCCATCATGATACATTCGCTAGGGCCCGTTATCTTATCGGTCTGTTTGAGTATTCGATCGCGAATGAATGATGAAAGCTCGTATACACTTTTGTATGTGATTAGACGTTTGTGGATGCATGCAAGGCATAAACTACCCATTATATCACACTTATCGAACCAGAATCTGTCAATCCAAATGATCCGAGTTTGTCCATTCATACGCTTATGTCTTTGGAAAAGAAACAGATCGTCCCTCTTCACTAAATCATGCTTATGCACAAATCTCAAAACATACGCAAGGAGAGAACACATACATACATACCTGACTATGCACACTTCCTTCAAACAGATTGTCACAAGTACGCTCGAACGAAGCGAGTGCAAATGTGCTATCTTTCATCTTGGAGATACCATGTCGTTGAATACCAAGAATTTCTCCTTTATAACTCATAAGATCAGCAAGCAACATAAGGTGCCTCGTGTCAACCTGTGCATGTGCAAGGGTGAATTGTACAATGACTTAGTGTATGTGTATACGTGTAACAAACATTCCCATGCTAATAAAGAGAATATATGAGTGTAGTTCTACTCGCGGGCAAATGCACGCATAGTATATGCTATGACCATACATCGCATGTACTCACAACCCTATCACCGTGCGCACTAGCAGATCTACATATACGCATGATGAATATAACGTAACAGTACCTTAATACCGTAACTACTCATAACATTGTCAATCTGAACAATGATGGTTTGTCTTGCGGCTTCAATGCCCAATGTTTTCTCCATTTCCATCACGTGGTTGGATACAGCTTTCTTACTGTCAATTGCCAAAATAAACGAGTTGTCAAGGAGATCAAGCAAGAATCGAGGATTAAATGAGGCGTTGACGTACTAGACGTGTATACATTGGTATACAATTACGTCGATTTACGTCTTGTTTACATATGTACATGTACAAAAGGGCACACACTTGAAGCTAAACGCAAAAGTACGAGTTCAGTGTGGTGAGAACTCTTACGCGTATATTTGTGTACATTTACGAGCAATAGATTGAGTGCATGGAAGTGCGTGCATGTATGCGTGAGTGTAGCTGAAATATTTGTCACATACCTATCTACACCAGGAGTTGCAAGCACAGTCGCAAGCTCATTGCCTTCCACCAGAAGATTGTATCCGTTGATACTAAAATCTTTCTCGGCTTTATTAATCACAGCACGTCCAATCGTAGGAATACCTGCAAATATACAAAACACGTAAGCAAGAGTGTCTTGCCTTATCCATGGTAGGAATATATTCGAGTGCGTGTATGCGCTATGTTTCTCTTGCACATTTCAAGGAGTTAATATTGTTGAAATACACGAAATTCTATCTATGCATGTGTACGCGCATATTGCATATATATATTTTCATGTGATTGCACGTTTGAACTAGCAGTATACGACTATTTTGAGTGTATATCTCATTATACGTGTACGAGAAGATGAGACTACACATACCACACACTATTACGTTCGGCAGCTCTCTCTTCAGGAACTGGATGACATGGAATACACTTTTGGCACGTTTGTTTTTTGTTAACATGATTGGAGGATATACGCGTACAACGCCTTCCTTCTCGAACGTCTGTGTACAGGAACACACAAATATAGTACAAAGTAAAGGAAACAACATATTATCACAATGATTGTATTTAATCGCGCATTAGATTGTGCTTAGTAACATAGCAGCAAGTACAACATCATGCATACATGTAGATGGGCATACATTTTTAGTTCGTGCAAGTAAGCAAACAAAAAACTAAATACTTACAGTGATCAGAGCTGAATTGAGCTTGATCTTCAGTTTCATAGCGTGTTTACTCATGAGCGCGTCTTCGATGTCATAGACTGTCAAATTAAGCTTTAGCAGGCGAATACGTTCCAAGTCCAATTTAATACTAATGTAGCACTCCTTCTCACGGAACACCTCTTGGACGTACTGGGCGATCTACACGTCATTAGACAATGGAAACAGTAAAAAGCAGAGAACAGAAATGAGAAGAGCACACGAACAATTTCGTTGACTGAAAATGCATGTTCATACGAACTGAACTATATAAAACAGATACAACTATCCAAGTCGTGGTTCTTGATGACACTAAAACGTGATTGTTTTCGACATTATCCGTATTGACGTCTTTCACGCAGCACATGTAAATACTGTATACACACATTACCTGTCCCAATCGTGTTTCTTCGATCATACCCTTCACCAGACGAGCGTGTCTCTCATCCAGAGGACTTGTGAGAGGTGCTTCAATGATGGGCGTTGATGTGTTCTTGGTTGCGTTAATAATTTCTTCCATTCGAGGTACACCTAGAGTGACGTTCATAGAAGCAACCTGTGCGTGTGTATGGTTAAAGTCATTGAATGTGACAGTGTATGGATGCGAACTTTTATGCTCGTACAGTCGTGTGTAAAGGAAGGTGTGTAAATGTCACTGTATACATACTCCGGCGAAATGGAAAGTTTTCAGCGTCATCTGTGTTGCTGGTTCTCCGATACTCTGAGCTGCTAGTGCACCTACAGGCGTTGCCGGTTGCTGACGGGCCTCCGCGTACTGCAAAGGGTGCAATAAAATACATGACGTTTCATCTTCGGAATAGTACGTGTGGTCTTTAGTATATACACATTTGTCTATTTTACAGACAGATCATTTCTTCTTCAGGTTTCCACCAAAATATACAGCGTTATGAATAATCAAATCCTTATTGGTAAAAAAGCCAGTCTGTATAAGATATTTCATCAACGTACATCCACATTCACATCAAACAATCCACTGATTAATCCACATGGCTTTGTATGTTACACAACCCCACGCCAAATTATCACACGTACCTTTTTAACGCAAGTGTGCATGAATCGGTCGATCTGTGTGGATGATAGTCGTTTAATACTGTTCACGGCATCCAACAGAATCCTTTGGTCCAGACTTAGTGCTGTAAGAATCAACCATTGCATTATTGCGGGTGCAATCATATGAGTACGAATACGTGTATATTTAAGTCTCGTGTACGTACATTTGTCTTGTGTGGTTGTGGATATAGATAGTAGAACATAATAAACCAATACAGTGATGTTAATAGAAGGACGTAAAAGTAGCGCCTCACATCTGATCATTGGGGAAACGCCTGATTAGTACGTATCTTCTGTATGATCATTGTCATTTGGCCACCTTGATTGCCAGATACTACATTCAATTATATATCGTTAATCGACACTGCCAATGACGCATACAAACAAATTACACGCAAGCACAATCCTCGTATAACAGGGATAGGGCGTTGGCTGCTTTTCAGAAAGATTACCATTTACTTCGTATATGTTACTGCCACTGTAGATAACTCTCTGCCTAGTTGTACGAACAACACAAAAATCTCTTTGTTATGATAGAAGACGAATAATACTTTCAAAGCAGAGAGAAAACGTCTGTACGGTCAATATTTAACCACAATACAGCGAAGTCATCATCTATCTCACAAGCATTACGCACACGTATACACACATACAGTTATTATCGCTTGGAGGAAGGCCTACACTCCTACGGATCTTCTGTATGGCATTAACTTCATTGCTGAAGAACAATCTAATCTCATTTCTAAACTTTGTAAGGCACTGTGAGAACGGATACTGTTTCGCATTGCTAAGACCAATTTGCCCGCGCACAACTTCTTCGCCCTCGCTCGTGTCCTATATATATATATATGTGTGTTTGTGTTTGCAATTGTACATGTCGCGCAGATCGGGGAAGACGAACATTGTCAGTTTATCAAGGAGTCTTGGATGAATTTAATGATACGGTGAGTAGAAGTGAGCTTGATCATATGTGCATTGTGATAGGTATACCTTATGATCGTCCGGAACGTACAATTTCTCATCTACCAGAGCCATGATATCTTTTGGTGAAAGAGACTCTTCAGTCAGAGAAGGATACATAGCCTGTGTGTTGAGCAAAACACTATCAAACACAACTGGTCCATCGTCGTCCTCCATCTATACACGTAAAAAAGGAATGTGAATACACGTCAGCTTGTATTAGCACGGGCATGGTTTGTGCGCGGGATAAACGTTCAGCGCGTAAACATCGTGATGAAACTATATATGCTGCGCAGAGTGTAATGTTTTGCCGTATAGAATGTGGTGGCGACGGCTTCTACGAGAGTGATACTGGATAGTGTGTCGTGCGTGCAGAACAAGTACACAATAAACAATCACACGCACATCTGCATGTTTGGGACATGCATACATATCTATACCTCTATACATGATACTAACCTGTAGAGGGTCTAATCCATCGTCTCCGTATGTGAATTGAATGACTTGGCCATTGCACGTGCGTACTGTGGCATCGTAGTGAATGACTAGGTCTTCCATAGCTTTGGTTACTCTGACGAATGGAAATAACGGAAGTACGAGTGAGTCCAGGTGTGTGTACACAAACAAGACAATATGAATTTTGTGTTATTGTTACTTTTGCAACAGAGAGATGGTGGGTTGTTTGTATGTCGTGCGTCCATATGTTTCTGAGTCATGATGCACGAGTGCTCGCGTAATGGGAATGCCTATGTGTAATAACTCATACCGTCTCTGCATATAACCGGTATTGGCAGTTTTGACAGCAGTATCAACTAGACCCTCACGACCAGCCATAGCGTGGAAAAAGAACTCCGTTGGTTCAAGTCCAGTGTAAAAGGAATTACGCACAAATCCTATATATAGCAGACATACAAACACACGCAACCGTGTTAGGAGTTCATGATAGCGTGGGTTACGTAATGTACTGTGTGCCATCCATCTGGTGTAGGAATGGAAGTGATCTGGGACTGGTGACATGCATACGTTACGAGCGGCCGCGTGTGTGGAGGAAAGCGAAGGCATGAATCATTTTGCAGGACGCGTTTGCAATTATACACATGTGAAAAGAAACTAAACGCAAATCATAAGACACTATAGGTCAAAATTGCTGTGCTGGGGTCCATACGTATTGGAGGTAGATTGGAGTAGCCACTGAATATGGGTGTTGAAAGATATCTATTATAACTGAGCAAACGTTCATTGCTTGTATACCTACACATACGAGTTATATGTATATATTTGACTTAAGATAATACCTTTAGCTTGGGGAGTCTTTGAGAACCGTTCAAAGTGAGGGAGAGATCGGCTTTCGAAACCATCTGGAATACGAGCACCGTTCACCATCTATGCCAATAACAGCAACAGTAGGTATGAGTATTGATTAACACCTACAAGAGAGGGACCAATGACTATTCATAGACTATCTACCGCATGTCATGTATCTACACACATGTATAATGCGCCCAATATACTCATCAACAGCACACGATTTACGATACAAAACATAAGCTAATGCACGTACATACCTGATTTCCTACACAAGCAATCATCTGTGCAATATTATTTTCGGATCCTTTAGATCCACAATTTGTCATGGCCATGGGGGCATTATATCTCATTAAACCTGCTAAACATAATTTTCCAGCCTTCTCACGTAGCAAATTCAGCACACGAGACACCTCAGCTTCAAGACTTTCCTCCGGCGAACAACCAGGAAGCAGCTTCAGTTTATTTTCTTCGAAGTCCGAAATAAACTTGTCGCACTCCATTGATCTGCATATATAAATTGAAATGGTGCGTTAGCGTGTACAAGTCTGAATTTAACCTGGGGATCCCTTTACTGAATGGATTGCGATTCTTCCTGTTTATATATAATCCCGTTCATGGGAGTTCTATTGTGAGGAAGGAGTTTGGCTTTTATCTGTAGCTAGATAACTAACGAATCAACACTCTCGAACAATATACATACGTACGCGAGGCCTACGCCACAAGTACGTCTGAACGTTTATGAAAGTCATAGATAGAGTGAATGTGCGCAAATTAGTAAAACCCCTGTTTATACGTAGGTGCATACGCACATACCCATTGTCACACATATTACTCACAGCCGTAGATAATGCATGGGAAGGGGTAACGTCTTCGATTCCGATTGAGAACCCAGTCAAACCCAACACACGCGCGCACAGCCGTGCAAGCCGAGACATACGATCTGCCACAACCTACAGTATATGTGCGTATATGTATGTGTATTAGCATACACAGGGGGATTTTTTTTGCATGTACATGTGTTTTAGTATATGCATTCATTCATCAATCATGGTATATACACAAAACAGGCTATCATTAACGCACCTCTTCACCATACTCACGAAACAGTTGATAGAAGACAGTTGCTTTTGAGCCATCACCCACAATTTTTTTATCCATTGGTCCACACAGAAGCTCACTGTTTCGAATTACCACCCATCCGTCGTTGCGACACATCGCTTTGCCAATCCCTGTTGATGATATGTCATGTGTATGTGATGGAGATACGTTCGTGAATGTGGGGTGCTAAATAGTACGTACACAATCGGCACGCACGAATGTGTAAGTTCATTATTTGTTTTATGGTAAAATACACCACTCAGTTTACAAATATGCAAAGACATAAGTGAGTCCAGATAATCATTACTTCCAATATTGTGGAAGAAAATAATTTTTAGCTTTCAAGTACACATAAATATATATACAACGCACCCACCCACAAGTACTCGCCAGAGCACACACGAATACACACAGAGGGCGAGAAAGAAAGAAAGAAAGACAGAGAGATACCATTATTAGAATGTGAATACAGAACATGAGCGTTTACCACATACACCCGGACGTACATGTCCTTACCTGAGTATGTCTTGGACTTGGTCGACAAGTTAATGATAACGTTTGAGGCTTTGTTGGGGCGCAGAAGAACATTAAAAACCTGTTTACCTGTCCACAATTCTACTGGCTTCACCACACACGGTGGTGGGAGATCGAGGCGGTATCTGTATGAGCATGTGTATGTTTGTGCGCATTTCAAAAACGTGAGTAAAATATATGATGAATGACGCACTTGTCTACTGGGTGTATAAACCAAGAAACTATGAGTGTTTGCACGAACGAGCGCAATACTAGCGTATGGACCGCTCGGTGTTGTCCAGCTAAGTGTACTACAGTAGAAACATTGTTTTAATTAACCTATCATAACATTTTAATATGCCATACATAGGTGCGTATATATGTGAATAAGACGCACTCAAAAATATACTCATTGCGTACGATCATGTACAAAAAATGTAAAAAAACTACACGAACATACTTTCCATCACAAAAGAAGGAAACCGTCTGAATGAACTGCGCACGATCGTAGAAGAGTCCTCTCTTTGAGACTAGATATGAAGCTGTAATAAAGTCCTGAGTGGCTGCAATTAAGGGCTCTCCGTTACGGGCTGTGCACATATTGGCCTTAGAACCCATCAATACTAATGCTTCCGCGCGAGCTTCTTCAGTCTGAACGAGTATGTGTACATGCGGACGTACGCGTGTAGAGATGTATAAAGTGAGTGCGCTACTGTATATGTACGTGCGCATATGTTTATTTAGCCGTTTTATGAATTTAGAATGATTACCTGAGGTAAATGCATATTCATCTCATCTCCATCGAAATCCGCGTTGTACGGTCCACAAACGCACTCGTTGAAACGAAACGTTCTCCACGGCATGACCTGTCCAGAACATATACACGTATATTCGTACATACACATATAGAGGAGAGAGATAGACAGGAACAAATAAATAATAATATTTGTGTGAATATGAGTGGGCATGTGACACACCCCAAGCATAAACACATCCAAAGCATAAACTGTCTTTCCCTACAAATCATACATGTAGAATGTATGTATATATACTCAAAAGAGTTCTCATGCCAAGTATGGTGAGTACCGTGTGATGTAAAACAATGTATTATTCAAGTAATCTACAAATCAACCTTTGCGTAATGACTCATAATAGAGTTGCGATGCAGCGAGGGCTGACGGTTGAACAACACAATGTCGTTATCGATCATGTGACGCTCCACGATATCTCCAAATCTGTACATGTAATTTTGTGTGTAAATGAGTAATGACAAGGAAACCATGTTACGCCTGTGGTCTGCCTGTCAGTGCGTTGATTGTCAACGTTGCTAGTATATCCGCAAACCTTGGCTAAGCCACTTCATTTGTCCGTCGATCTGGCGGCTAGAACAGTAAAAAAAAACGTATACCGGTGCTACCCGTGCACAACTATATATCCATGTTGCGCCAGTGAGTGAGCAATATGAGTAATCATTTCATTGCACAACACATACCTAAGGGAGTCCGCTTTCTCCTTCCGTCCCTCTGGGGACAACATCTTTAAGAAAAAGCGTCTGTTTATGGCCGTATATTCCACATGTGTAGCTCCTGGGTGCGTTTCTGGGCCATTCATCACAGCTCTTTTAAGTCTGTCTATGTTGTGACGATTCACCCGTTCGGGGTACGTCATACCTTTGGCTACAAGAACAGGCACAGCAACCTACGTACAGCGAGTGTGTACATAATATGTATTTTATATACTTTCATACAAGCATAGGATTTGAAATATGTACTCGATGGCATGTGTATGTTATGACAGGATACAGACTGTACACATAATGCGAGTTCACTTTAAGCCCTTATTTTTCACGCAACGATTATCATATTATGTACATGTAAATGCATTTTGTAACCATCGTTAGGGTAAAGACTGCCCATACAAAAAACTCACAGTCCTATACAAGTCTTATGAAAGGTCTTCTTCTCGATCACGTACTTACATGTGTGCACATATACACATACACACATATACAAATGCACACATACAATATACATAATCAACCATAAATACATTTTAATAAACGCCCGATCAAACCAAAATTGAAGTAGAATGTCTGTCTCGGTCCAGATGATATGCTTCATACGCATACAAATAATATGCGCCCATGTCTTTCAATACATACCTGATCAATGCGTAAGTTGGGGTCAGGAGAAATGACAGTACGGGCAGTGAAATTAACACGCTTTCCACTCAGATTTCCTCGAAAGCGACCCTTTTTCCCTTTAAGTCGCTGTGCAAACCCTCGAATTGGCTTATCTATTTGAAGGGCTTTCTTCATAGCTGCAGACATCTGGGGGATGTCTCCGTCCAAGTACATAGCCATATACATCTGGTGTATGTGGTCGTGTGTGTGGTCGTGTGTATACATATATATATGTGCTTCGATAATAAAGCATTGTTCCAGTTTCCGTGCAATCATGTGCTTGCGTACGTGTTGGTTTATATATATATGAATTTTCATTTATTAGTATATATGGACACGTAAATCAGTGCGAGCGTGAGTGGGCTATATACTATTACCTGTAATACCTCCCAGAGATCTTCAATACCGCTAATTTTGTCCCCAGTCTCTAACTTCGTCTTAATGAATCCATTCATTCGAATCATATCAGCTAACTTCATAGTCAGATCGTCCTCTGTACT
>JAWQFL010000019.1:908187-946737 GCA_033442365.1 Creolimax fragrantissima | reverse complement strand
ACACACACACACACACACACACACACACACACACACACACATACACACGCACACACACACACGCACACACACACATACACACGCATACACACACGTGCGCGCGCTCGTACATTTAGCCCTTGTTATAGCGGCTCTAACGTTTTAATTATGAGCACATCAGACTACAAGTCTGCAAGAGATGGCTTAGTTGACTCAGTACGAACTTCATCTACTCAAAATTTAAATATACAAGATAGCACGAACCGGCGATGTAGTACTGTATCTGCCGATGTGCTCACAAGGCAATCGAGACGTCTGTCAGGTCAATCTCCTTCCCCAACTAAGACTCCACTCAATGCTTCCTCAAAGATTCACTCAAAAATCCAAATCAAAACTTACACAAGTCTGCAGTCCACTCACAATGGTGGAGCGCCGGTATCCACACCTACACGCACACACCGGACTCGACCGAAGATCTCAAATGTGATGTCCGTTAACACAGCGAATAAGGCGGAAGAACTGATTGTCACATCTATACCAATATCCACATCCAAATTTCTAACCCAACCCCCATCCAGTGCTAAAATCACGCCCTCTGAGGTTACTTCTAGAGCAGATTATGATGTCTGTGACGACGTTTCCAAAAGCTTGTCGACGTCAGTCTCTGATAGAGATATTAATATTACGACGGACAAAGTAAGCGCGAGGTCAAATCCCACTTCCACAACCTCATTTACTTCTCCTTATCAATCTACAGTTGTCAAGCAAGCTGTTATTAATTGCGACGAGATAGAGCACGATAGTACTGCTGTTACCTCCATTGGCATGCTGTCCACGAAAACCTCTACGCCCAGTGTTGCGAATTCTGTAGGTATGGATAGTAATAGTTGTGGGACAATGCCAGAGAATCAGAACAACGCAGAGAAAGATACCATGCAGAAGAAGAAAAAGAAAAAAACGAAGAAAAAGAATGATGACACTATGAATGACATGCTATTGATGTATGGGTAAGTACGGCTTAAGAGTACCATGTTTACAATTGAGTGGATGTTTCTTGATGTGAAGTGCGACAATAGTCGGTGAGAGTGTAGCAACCACAGACAGGCAGATAAGATTAGGATTGAGTCACACACAATGGAAAAACGCATAATACTAAGGATCGGATGATAGGATGAATGGTATCTTTGTGATGTAAGAGTAAATAAGTTTTAGAAGATTTATTTGTGTTGTGTGTCAAAGATTGAAACGGGGAATTACTGATGGGTGGGTAGGAAGCATTTCGACGGAGCCCTCTAAAACAAAGACCACGATGACTAGTGTTATTCACAAGAGAAATAATGAAAGCGCAAGAGAAAGCAGTTAAGGACTAAACCCCCATGGATAACACGCCGATTTGCGTATCACCTTCAAATCACCATCTAAACTGTTTCCCCCCGCATAGTACGGTGTTGAAATACTGATATTTCAAAATTGTCTGTGTAGACATACCTTATAATGTTAATATACATATACGTTTATATTATATACACGACTTAATCCAGGGTAGTATCCTATCTCTTTCGTACTCAAAAACACAAAGGAGAAACTCTCAAAAGTAATGAACACGTGTGACTGTTCTTCTTTCCTTTGATTACTAATCCGTGTATATATTCTCTCGTTCGCAATTCAGAGGTAGACCAAAGAGGAAACCGACGAAGTCGAAGACCACAACTATACAAGACAGCGACGATGATGGCGACAAACCCACAAAAGGTACTCACACGTACCCAAGCCATGTATACATATTTGCACACACACATGTAGCCGTATTGCATACCAAGCAACATACAACGTATGCCCATGGTACGTGCGCCCATCCGCAAAAGAAATACTCAGCTAAACCCCTTTGCTAAGCAGAACAAAATACAATTTTTGACTGTATTTTGCTCATTATTATTGAACTGGCTCTATAGTTTCCAAAAGATCTAGGAAACACGAAGAGCCCTTGTTTCAGTCGTCTCTTATGGCCAAAAAGCTGAAAGTGTACATGGACATTTCGTCAGATGACGAATTGGAGGAAGGTGCGTGAGCTGTGTTGTATACCTACGTATGTGTGTACTTTTATAGGGTCTATACAGTATGAATACCGTATATATGCTTTGTGAGAAGTGTATCGAACAATAGTCATACGCGACCTTTTTTTTGGCCAAACCGTACAAATTTGTACACTAGACAATAGTAACTAGTGTCAAGTATGTATATATGCCTATTTGCATCTTGTGTAGATGATTACACAGTCGAATTGCCATGAATAAGTGATATGTGTATTTTATGTATAGCGAGCTACATCATTCTTGATAAAACAGTTGTATGAATATACTCATACTGATTCATTGGTCTGCAAGAGGAACACACACTTACATCTACTGGTGTACTTACACTTCCCTCTTGCTTATCCACGCATATGCGGGCGATCACTTAGCAGGCAATCTATCTAAAATCGAAATATTAAAGAAAAAAGAGGAAGAGAAAAGACGGCAAAGGGAACTGCAAAGGAGAGAGTCTATATTAGCACTAAGCGGTTCCCCCCCGCCAGTCCTTACATCAATACCTTCTAACAAAATTAACGTAGCCGATCAAACAGTGGTGTTTGCCGTTAACCATCAAGGTAGTAATACGTATATAGATGCAGATGCACACACACACACTTCGTACTCATATCTGAATGTACAACGTTGGACCCCTTCACGGCATAGTATTAAGAGAGTGTGGTTATCACAAATATGTATACATACATATATATAGTTCTCACATATAAGGCAGATTCATTCATACTTGTTACTAGATAAACGCTAATACGCATACAGAAACTTACACCCACACATGTACATATTTTATATGAGTGCGTACTTATTGAAGATACGAACTGCTGCCAGGTTACGTCAATAGCCAGTATATATTTAACGGCAAATCACAGGTTTATGTCTACATAAGCACGTAATATCAGTTATATTTATGTGCGTACACATATTCGTATCTATATATCTATGTCCGTGTTTGATAACATATTCCAATCCAGGCACGTTGACGTGATATAAAGGCACATACACACATGAATAACATACAGTACAGATAGTCATGCAAGTTTTTGGGGTAAGCATATTGTCAAACACGTACTTCGTATATAGATATATGCAGATGTGCATGTCGTATCTAAATATAAATGATATTTATCTCACATTTACGCATATTGCAGCTAACCGAACATCACAGTTGATCCGAGAAATTGAACAACTCAAGCACGCAGATGAGGACTGCATGCAGACAGCGAGTCTTGTGCTTAAACTCAGAAACGCTGACAATGAAATTATAAATTTTAAGACGGGGGTTGTAGACACATTCGAGAGCATGTATGAGTGGTTGAATGATATGCATAGTTCCAAAGATAAGGTGGTAGTTGTATGGAGGGATGGATATGCAGATGATTTTCCAATTACTAGTATTTTTAAAACAGGTTGGTATATGTATGGTGTGCTGGGAGTCTGACCAGTACGTTGAAGTTTTTGTAGAGATTGCCCTTGAACTGCGTCTTTTGCAAGTCTGTACGTGTATATGGTAGGATCGTGCACAATCTCGATACAACGTACTATCAAAGCCACCAGCGTATACACATATACACAGATTTACATTTTCGTATAGCTCAGCGATCGAAATCATCAGCACGTGCGTACCAATTAATGGCATCTCAGGATCTCCCACCCATACATACGAATTACAAACGCATATTCTGCCTTATACTTACTCTACTCTAAATTACGCAGGTGCGGGTAATAAGGTCATATATAGATCGGACACCCCTCGCAAATTGAAACTCACGAGCGATACAATTTTGGAATTCCGTCTGCAAGATAGGGAGATTGCGGACAAAATTTTGGGTTCTAAAGTATGTTTCTTTTGTTACAGTGAAGATAAGATTGGCGTTTAGTGTGTGCACATACACAAAAGAGTCTTGGGATGTGTATGCCATAGAATGCATTGTTTCGGGAGAGCCGCACGAAGAATGTATAGTAACTTTGACTCCACACGCGAGCACCATGCATCCACGCACCCACGCATATGTTTGTATGTGTACTGAAGATATACTATGTTGAACTAAACCACCATACTAACATGCATTGATATTGCCACGTCTCTTAGTATGCCATAGAACCAGGCCATATTGAACAGCACACAGACGTAATGACTAAGTTGGCCACAGTGGGTTTCTCATCAAGAAGCACAGCAAAAGCCAGCGACGATGCTGATGTGCTACACATACGAGTACGTGATGGTGCAAGTAATATTTCCAAGTTCAAGGTCAAGAAGGTAACGGGAGTAATATATCAGTGTTTAATATTCAGGTAAAATCGTCCTTCGACAGTGTAAGCGAAGGCTGTGAATCAAACTCCATGCACCGTGCATTTACGTGCAACCACACCAACATTTGTATTGCAAACCAATCACTTACAGACGGACCCGCTCAGCAAAGCACACGAGCACTACTGTAAGAAACTCGGCCTAGTGTCGGCGACGGTGAAGTTTTTTTTTGATGGTGACAATGTAGTTCTCTCTGAAACACCCGAGAACTTAGACATGGAGGATGGCGACCTGTTGGACGCCACAGTTTCAAAATAGAATATATGTATATGCCGTTTATGTATATATATGGGTTAGCGCATTAGCAGTGTGTGTCATCTGCTTGTTTGACACCAATAGTACGGACCTTTATTGGCGACCCTTGACGACAATGATATTGTTCTAATGCATGTGTACACGTGTGTATGTACGTACAAAATAGGTAATATAAAAACAAAACATCAAACAACGTCTCATATGTAACTGCATCAACATGATCAAAAAGGGACTCAAACAATACTGATGGATTTAGTGATATCGCAAAACGAGCTACACTCTCTCCTTGCAAATATCAAATTACGCATGGACTGCTATGAACTGCGCATTTGTGGAGACACTGAACACACAGGCTAGTATGGAAATGCAGCATGTAAATAAAATAAATTCACGTCAACATATCAATCATGAAATAAGTCTTACACCAACCCGAGGTGCCTGTTATCTGTCATTTCGGATTTTTCATGAAGTGACTAAATATAACGTGTCTACACTATTTCAATGTGAAAAAGGCTTGGTGAAAGTCTTTGTGCAAGCTCATTTTATTTTGCTTGTTGCAATGCACTACACAAGAACATGTCTGTAAACAACAAAGGAAATATTGTGCACATATTCTCTGATCATATCAGAGCCCACAATGATATAATAGTTGAAGTATTCGCTATGTATAAATCTTTTAATTATCTTGCAGTACAATAATACAATATGCAACCACCTACAACCTAAATGTAAAAATGATATATGCGTTTACTCATGTTTCTCCCCGAGAGTCATTTCGTCTAGACCTGCGCCAGCAGGTACCATTGGGTATACATGCTCATCCTTCTCGATGATACAATCCAACACAACGGGTCCGTCATGGTCAATAAACTCTTGAAGAACCTTTGATTGCACAAGATATGAAAAAATAACGAGTGGATAGTACCATCAATACCGATGTAATGAATAGTGAACATGTTAAGTACGAGCGAGTACGATCACAACAGACCGATAGTTCATGGTCAATAATGAGCTTTGTATGTGCATGACTGTCCAGCATTAATTTTCTGCATCACAAATCTAGGTCGTCTCAGTTACAGTGTTTGCATTGTAAACAATCTACCAAATAAAACAATCGTTTCCAAAGCACCTTGTTCTTTAACTAATATGTAGATTCCGACACGTTGAACTGTCGACGTTCATTTCTTGAACACCAGATGCCTTGGACAGCTTGGTCATCGTTGTACCAAACATAAACACAATCATATATCCGATCAAATACATACCTTCTGCATATCCATCGAACTGTCTAAAGTCATTCCACGTACACCAGATGCCTCTGCCAACTTCGCAAAGTCTGGATTGAACATTTTCGTTGCTGAATATCGTTCCGCATAGAAAAGATCTTGCCACTGCTTTACCATTCCTTGGAAGTTATTATTCAATAGTAAAACTTTCACGCCTATGTTGTATTCCGCTGCTGTCATCTGCGTATGTATGTATGTAAGTGTGCGTTATGTTGAGTATGTGTTGTGTTGTTTGAAAACATCCTTCCAAGTGGTCGAGAAACATGTTCTCTCCACAACACAAAATAAAGCAGAGTATATATTCCATTATGTCGACAAATTGGTTGTTGATTCAAAACAGTTTCATGATATATTTATAATATATATACATTATTACGTCACTTTACATACCAATTCCATGCTCGTCATGGAAAAACTGGCATCTCCGTCAATATCGATAACGATATTATCGGGGAGCGCTGTCTTTGCACCAATCGCCGCTGGAAGTCCAAATCCCATTGTACCCAAACCTCCACTCGTAATTAAAGTACGCGGGTATCTCCAGCTATATATTGGTCAACGTGAGGTAAACTAGATTAAGGCCTGACTATTGTATGAACATTTGCAACACACGCAAGACCGACACAGTTTAATCCCCAAAGGTGTACTATAAACTAAGTAAAAACCTACCGGATATACTGTGCAGTCCACATCTGATGCTGACCCACACCAGTCGTGAAATATGTGGGTTTGTCTATTTTCTGAACAATAGTATTCAGTTCGTCGATGATATTTTGTGGGCGTAGTGCACCAGACGGGCCATGCGTCTTGCTATAGGAAAAGGGGTGATCTGTCTTCCACCTGTATGGATCAACAACGAACATTTTTAAATAATATATAGCACTTCTATATATATATACCACAACAACGCATAGTTCAACAGGTCAAAAACTGAACCTGTACGATTTGGGAATATACATAACCTTACGTATTCACACATGTAGTCAATTTATACAACATACTTGTTAATTTGATCGAACCACTCCTTACGTTCTGACGATTCAATCAATGGAATGAGCTTTTTAAGGTTGGTCTTCACATCGCCCATTACCACTTCGGTAGACTTAATCACCTTGTTGACATTCTTTCGTGAAATCTCGAAGTGAATAATACCTATTTACATTGGTGAAGAAAATCCTTTAGCAAAATGCGCAATATATGTTCGTTTACTTGATATCCATAACATAAAATGTTTATTCTCTATTCAGTATCTAAACTTGACACTACATACTGTAAAAGCACGCCCATGCAAATGAACACATCGTACTCTTGATTCACGCAACTACGGAATCACCAACAACATATAAACTTGTATATACTTGAACCAATACATCCAACATATATACATAATGGTACCTCCTTTGCCTTCATGAGCAGCCTTGAACGCGGCAGGAGCAAACTTGGCCAAGTTCCCGGTCACGCGGTCATCGAAACGCGCGCCCAAAGCAATGATACAATCCGCATTTTGGATGGTGTAGTTGGCGTACGCGGATCCATGCATACCCTACTCGAATCAACGAAGTCAATATAGCGATAAATACATAAATCTACATATCTGCCTGTATGTGATATAATCTACTGTACTCAAAGCGTTTTGCACTTCGACTATAAGCAACGTTTTGCGGGATACATATTTGGTAGCATAGATGTGTTCATATCATTGATCCATGTATATAACAGTACACTGTAAACAAAATTAGTTGACGAATGTCATATCGAAAACCAGGGGTTGCACAGTCTGTGCCGCACATTTTCTTATATATCTACGTGCCTGATCATGCAGGCCATCAAAGACGCTGATCAGAGTGAGTTGTTGCAAATGAAAGACGATGCATGCAAGTATGCATGCATACCAGCAAACAAGTTTCTAAAAGTGTGGATTCTATTCCTTTTATGGTGGTGATAAAAAAAACACAAAAGACAGACATACCAACATATGTACGGACTTGCTGTCTAGCTCGTCAAATGCACCCATTCCTTGAAGGGTGGTTGTGACGGGGATGTTACCGTTCGTTGCCAAAGCAGTCAGTTCCTTTGTTGCATTACTAGAGATGATGCCCTGTCCAGCATAGATCAAAGGACGCTTGGCCTTGTTGATCTGCGTGTACATATATGTTTACGGATATGTGGTAGTGCGATGAGTCAGTAAGCGGGCAAGTGATAGAGAATGAGTGTTATCATAAATGTAAGTATGGATGATGCAATTACACACACTTTAAGAGGAAAGAGAATTAAAAGTTCAAGATTCAGTAACACTCACCATATCAGCAATATCATCCCACTTCTCTGCTGTCATCGCAAAGCCTGATTCTGGTCGCTGAAAGGCACGGAAAGGTAGCTCGTGACGAGGATGCGGACATGATTTGCATACACCAGCAGTCACCTGTGCAATAGAATTCGAAGTATTAGACATACATTGCAAGTGTGCTGTTTACAAGCACCTTACTATGGTGTGGTTATGACTTGCTGATATCCCTTACACTGAAAGTGCACCACATTATTAGAAACACTTCCAGTCAATATATACTATACGCGTTGGAAGATTCTAGGTTACACGCTTACGCTCCCAAGCAATATGTAAAAAAAGCTGCTAAAGCCGAACGTTTTGGGATCATATGCATCGTGTACATGCGCATATGTACACATGTCATTGGGAAGGTCATCTCAAGCAAAAATCAATTAATATCAACAATCGTGTGATTTTAGGTTTCAAAGGTTTCACCAAAATTTGATAGTCTTGAAACCAGAGCATTCCATACTGTGCAGATTCAAACATACGCACATACACACACATATTTATATATATCTATTACATACATCTTTGGGAAGATCAACTAGTACTGGTCCAGGACGACCACTCATAGCGATCTCAAAAGCTTCATCGATACGGCGAGGGAGATCAAGAATGTCTTTAACTAGAACATTCCATTTGGTGCAGCTTCGAGTGATGCCAAGTGTGTCTGCTTCTTGGAACGCATCACTACCCATAAGGTGTGTCGGTACCTGCATTACATAACATTATATAAGAATGTGCAAGTATGTAATATATGTCCAGGCGTCACTTTTTTGTGTAAAGTATATATACAGCGCGCATATTTGTCTGATGCCTACTAGTCAGTTGTTCACTGGTGCGAATGTGTTCACGTATAAACTCTGGCGCATATTTGTGCAACACCAAGTGTACCGGCGCTCTAGCAAGTATCAATATCCATAACGTGCATCATCGCTTCTTTTCACAACTGTTTTTATGGACGCTTGATGTGAGTGTAAACAACAACCGTACCGACTATTTGAGGTGAGCTGTTTGCATTTCGGCAAACCAGACAGTCGAACATATTGTACAGGTCGTCCACGTTCATACATGCACATATGACATATGAAGCACAGGTATCGCATATTCACGTTTTTCACATAGCAGGCGTGTATATACCTGACCACTGAAGACCACAAGAGGTACACCATCCATTAGAGCATCTTGCAACGGTGTGACTGTGTTTGTGGCACCGGGGCCTGAAGTAACGAGCACGACTCCAGGTTTTCCACTATATGCAAATTGTCAATTACACATAGAATAGATGGTTTCATATAATATTTCCGTATTTATGAAAAGGTTATTGTTTATGTGTTTATATGTGTATAAACTTCCGCGAAGTATTTTAATTTTTATCTATAGCTACACACAAACACGTATGTTTTCCCAGCTACTTGGCAGCCCACCCACTTTCTCAACTACAAAGAGGGTTATCCATTTTAATGAACACTGCTGCCATTCCGCCCACTATAAAATACGTTAATTATCATCTATTCCAATAAATCCGGATGCTTATGTAACCATGCGTGTACACGTCCACATGTAATTGTAAACTCGCCCAAACCACATAGACAAGCTACATGAGCATATCCCATTGTCATCACAAATGCTAACATACGGATACCCGTATTTGCACACATAACACACGCAATAACTGGCCGAAACACACACACACACACACACACACGTACACACACGTTCACATACGTTACACGTGAATATCCCTCGGCCATGTGACCACCACCCTGTTCGTGACGCGGTAGGTAAAACTTGAAGTGTGGGCTGGCATGAATAGCATCAAATACCGGTAGAATAGCACCGCCTGTTATTTCGAAGAAATGATTAAAATGGTAAGTTGTACATATTCATGAAATAGGAGTGCAATTAATAACTCCAATGCACGTTAACAAGTACAGAATCTTATAACTTCCTCACAGGCTTTGCGTTCTAATACTCACGTAAAATAGTCACATGGCACTCATTATGCGACAATATACTCCCATCACTAAGCGCTCTACAAACATGCGTAGACAAAATAATTTACCTGGATAACCGAAGACGGTATCAACCTGGTGTTCAAGCATCATTTCATGGAAAATTTCACCGCCCGTCTTACCAATGAAACGACTGTAATCGCTTGAGATTGCAGGACTACGGCGTGCAACATTTCCTGCTCCTGCCTTTTCATTGTTCCTATGGTGATCGAAGAGATCGCGTTGAACAAAAAGATGGATAGGCAAACAGAATTTCTGAATACACACATGAACCCCATTACGTGTTACGTTATATACGTGGAAGAAATCACCATTGTACAGATCTTCAAGCGAAAATAGCATATATTACCAACAGGACAAGGTTACTTACTCGAACCATGAAGGGACGGCATGAGCTGATGAATTCCATCTCTTTGTGCCCAATGCAGCGCATGTTGGTGCCACAGATACGCCACTAAAGGCTGAGAGCGACCGTCTTGCGACTGCTGTCAGCATGATTTATGCACTGTTATACGTAAACACTTTTCTGTGTCCAAACCTATCTCACACGGTCCACCATATTTCGGGATATAAAAATTATGAGGAGGACGTCTGTTACGTACATTGTTTGTGCGTACATACAAGAAAGCATTATTCGTGCGTATGCAGAAACTTGTCAATAGTGTGTGAATGCAATTTATGTGTCAATACAAGTACACCACCTGTCAAAGCTAGCAAGAATCACAGGCACGTGTATACATATTTCGTGAGGGATAAGGAAGTCAGAAAGAGAAGCCCATTTTAAAATGCAGGGTCCAATTAACCTCATGCATGTACGTACGTATGTATGTATGGACTATACCTGTGTGAACGAAGAACGATAAACGAGCTACAAGCGCGAGTATGTATGTGCAGGTCAGGTCGTCTTACGGTGTCTTTTTGAAGGTTATATATGCGCTCGAACGCATCTGTCAGTACTCGAATGTGTGTGCGTGTGTGTCTGTGTGTGTGTCTGTGTGTGTGTGTGTGTGTGAGGACATGACATCAGACAGTAGACACTGTGTTCACCACAAAAAAAGTGCTCTGGCTTTTCTATGAATATTCAAAATTGGAACCTTGAATATACATGGTTTCATACCATTTTTGAACTACGAAAAGCTTATGTTTTATTCATTCATTATTATTAGTTAGAATTGTTTAGTCAAAGTTTATCTTATTCATCAAGCAAATGCACCTGATTTCCGACATAGTATTATAGTTATTCACGACAGGAACATTAATTAATGTGTTAACGTATCTTACGTATTCGAATGTATATCTTTCCTGATATTAATAAACGTAATACATTTCTAAATACGTAATCCTACAGGCTTTGTTTCAAATGCTCTGACGGCGCCTGTTTTTATATACATTTTCCTTCTCACTTCTATTGGGTGAGAAGAACCGGTTCATTGGCCTATACATTCGTCTAAATATAGAATTCACTGAGGAAATTGTCAAGCAGTGACGTCACTGACAAAGATATTAGTGATAATCCCGTTTAATGATAAAATTCAGATCTTTTGATAATCACCTTTTGTCTGGGTAATTTGATTCTGCTTACCTTCTTTGCGTAGCTCGAACCCCGTCCGCATTGATACATAAGATATCTTTCAGTTCATTCATGTATCGAAATGCGGAGGGACAGGTGTGCCCACCCCTCCCTCTGTTGACGAAGAGTTAGCTTTTTTCAAAATACATGGTTTAATTGCTGTATTCACCTTGTATATATAAATATACATGTGTATGTGTGGCAGACAGAGTACACCTGTGTGTGAACGTCTTCAGTGCAACATATAAACAAGCGGAATAACAGTACACATTCCGTATGCATATCATATGCGTGTTTGATCTCGAACGACTTTTTTGTTTTCTCACATTGAAGAAACTTTGCGAGTGGATGAAAAACTATTACAACTCAATTTGCGTCCCATTATACGAAATGCTGCCCATGCACACCGACCGCATCATGTGATTGTATGTGTGCGCCGGAGGATGTATGCCGTAATTTAGACAGCCAGCCCACAATGTAGGGCAGGGTTTCGCACTGGATAGGGAAAATCCACTGCTGTCACGTCACATACAACATCTATAATATTAGAACAAAACGCGGTCAACGAGTGTTATCGATGTTTATCTCTGTCTTGCCGTTCATCCGCTCCTTCTTTCCCTTCACATAGTACGCGTGTGTGTGTGAGTGTGAGTGTGTGAGTGAGAGAGAGAGAGTGTGTGTGTGTTTGTATGTGTGGGTGGGGTGAAGCTAAAAAACAAAAAACCTAAAACAGAGAGGAAAAAAACCCCCCAATGAAACAGAAGAAGAAGAAAAAACCTCGAATAAAAAAAACCCCTCAACAAAAAACCAAAAACCGAAAAACCGAAAACCAAAAACCGAAACCGAAACCAAAAACCGAAACTGAAACTGAAACCGAAACTGAAACTGAAACTGAAACTGAAACTGAAACCGAAACCGAAACTGAAACCGAAACTGAAACCGAAACCCAAACCCAAACGCTGGCCCGCCTGCCTGCGACCCGGATGACCGGCAGAGAAAAATAGTACTGCTGCCGTAAAAAAACAGTTTTTAAAACACACTACATACATATCATACATACTACACATACATAACATACACACACACACACACACATAACATACACACACACACACACACATAACATACACACACACACACACACACACATACACACATACACACACTCACACAAGTCTGCATCACAGCGCAACACGCATGCAACACACAGTGCAAGGTACGTAAATACTTGATTTTTACCCAACACATACACACACACACGTTGCATCAGTTGTCTTATCGCATAACAATTGTACTGTACTTGCTCTTTCCACAACACACACACACACACACACACGTTGCATCGTTTGTCTTATCGCATAACAGTTGTACTGTCTCTCCCATAAGCTATACTGTCCTCACGTACTCACTCGTGTTTACAAACACAAAAACAGATTTACACAGTCACGACAATATATATATCCTGCTGTCTTCCCCCGTGTGGTCTCCTTTCTTACCATGGCGAACGGTAAAAACGCCAACAGTTATCGGCTTATAGTCATGGGCGATGGTGCTGTGGTATGTATCTCCCTTGTACCTACTTCTGTTCTAAGTCGGTTTTGTGTCTTTGTTTTACGGACCGAAGATTTGGCTCGTCTTGTATGGTAGTTGTGTTTGTATTTCTGTTTCTGCATATGTTATGATTTTATCATACTTGATTCGAAAATATAACAGCTAAAAATACTAGTCAGTTGACGTATCTCAGAGTGAATGTGCCTGTGCTCTTTTTAAGCTGTGGTTTCGCACTCATGTTGTAGGCATACTTGTGGTACTGTAATGTGCTCGTAACGAAGCCGCAACGAATGTAAGATTCCAATCTCGATAATCTAGAACAAAGCAAAATTGTTTTACGCGCACGTTAGTCCAATTGCGCGTGTGTTTGTCTGCTGTTGACGTGTTATGACCGCGTTGCGAAGCAAGCGTCTTGTCAACAGGACAGGAGTATTATGTCAAGCGTGTGTGTATTTCTCTCCACTGGCAATTGCATGGATTTTTACTGTGAGATTGAATTTATAGTTCTTGTTGTTTTGTGCCATTGATTTGTATTCGAGGCAATGAAGGAACTTTGTAACCGTCATCGCATTTGTTTTAATGCGTGCATGTACTATTAGCACAGATTTTTTTTTTACACGTGAAAGAGTGAGTCTTTTTTTTGAAAAATGCAGTACATTGAAATAATATGAATGAGCCATGTAAATTAGATACTCACGTGATGTGAACTCATTCATGCATGGTTTATAGTTGTCTTGTATGGGTACTGTTGCGTTTGTGCACTTTGCCAACTAAGCTTCAAACCATGATCGTGCACTCGCACTATTGCAGGAATTCATCCATGACCTGGATGAGCGTTGTAAGAATCACTCACACGTACATGGACATGACTTTTGTAATATGCTCTTTTTCGTGAAGATATAGCGTGTTTCCCGATTGTATAGTGTCTATCGTGATGTTGTTGTCATTTGAAAAGCACTTCTGTTCATAAGTATTTACACTGTGTTTTAACGCTTGGCTATGTTCATGTCTAACAGGGTAAATCATGCATGACCATCATGTTTACAAGAGGACAGTTCGTTGACGACTATGATCCCACAATTGAAGACGCATACCGAAAGTCATGCAATATTGACGATGAGCCCGTCTTGCTTGATATTCTTGGTATGTAATTCAGTAGTCCAAGCGCGCTTGCAGTTGTTGTGGTGGATGAGGGGATACGGATATTATAGTATCATGAATGCTTATTTTTAAATTCTTCTCGCTATGGACGTACTCATGAACACGTCGCACAATGAATAGTAATAGGGAAAAAATAGACATGATATATAAAGTGTTAGCCTTTCATTATGCGATTGGTGAAAATAGCGTGTGGTATTCCATCAACTGCACAAATCCGTCAACTGTACAAGCAAATCAAGGAATATTTTTATTTAAGTACCATAGTTATTTATTCAGAGGTATGGTGAATTTATCGGCATATTTCTTTTCCTTCTGCAGATACCGCTGGACAGGAAGAGTACAGTTCAATGCGTGGGCAATATATGCATAGTGGAGATGGATTTCTCGTTGTGTATTCTATAACCGCGAAGGTAAGCATAAAATCTGCAATATGCTACATGGATTTGCGATATGTTGTTAGTCATGTAGAAAATCTATCGAGCCAATATCAGCCTGCTAGGCATTATTGGACTGTCCATCTTGCACACCATGCAAGATTTCGCTTTCACTTTAGTTATGTTTTTAACATGTTTGTTTTTGTATTTGTGGCAGGCCTCTCTGCGCGAGGCGAACAAGATAGTAAAGCAAATTCTACGAGTGAAAGACACAGACTTTTTCCCTTTGGTGTTGGCTGGTAATAAGTGCGATTTAGAAGACGATCGCCAGGTGTGTTGTATTCATTTTTTTTTTTGTGGCTTTGCTTTCATCCAATTTGTTGTTTTCTGTCGGAGAGTGCCTCCCTAAAACATTGGCTATTGATACTTGACAGATATCATTTGATGAGGGAAAAAAAGCAGCCGAAGATCTCGGAAATATACCATTTATTGAGACTTCAGCAAAGTTAGGGATCAACGTGGATCAGGCGTTTTATGAACTGGTATGTACTTTTCTTGATTTATATTGATGTAGTGATGTTTTGGGCCCGTGTTCAGCCTCTGTGACGCAGCTGTCTTGTTTGGTAAGAGGTAGTTGTACTCTCGTATTTAATACATGCCGCAGTGTGATCACAGGCGCTAATTGAATCTGTTTGCGCAACAGTGACTCTTTATCATAATCTTTTGACTCTTTCTTTGTCGTCACAGGTTCGGCTTATCCGCAAACAGAATAGACCAAAAGAAGGTGTAAAAAGAGGAGGTAAAAATAATAGTACGAAAGAGAAAAAGAAGAAGAAGCCCAGCTGTATCTTGCAGTAATCGCACAAATGTAAGGGATAGTGATAACGTGATCTGTCGCCTAACCCCTTAATAAACAATCATCAGTCATATTATCCATAATTCAAACTGATAATTATACCACAAAACTTGCAATGTGCTGCGTGGTATATACCAACACGGTAGATTTTTTTTGCCCAACGTTTTGCTGTACTAAGTGTCCTACTGCTCGCAGTTCTCTTAGTCAGCTGTTTATGATTCATCCGGATTTTCCACAACACAGTACAGACACCCGGCGTTGTTTTTAATGTTAATTTCAAATTGCGCACATGTTTTCAGAGGTAAAACCGCCTACCTGGTCCACTTTTCGTACATGTTTGTTGGTAATGTTGACTCTGCAGCACGGATCCATGATACGCAAAAATCGACTACTAACCCGCGACACATTTGAGTGGTGTGTGTGTGTGGTATGCGCGCACATGTGTATTTAATACGTTGTATATATGTACACGTGCAATATCAAGGTACCAGTATATACAAACCATTGGTGGTCACACTTTGATCAAGACAAAGCGATACAGATAGATACAGTATAACACTGGAGATTGCATGAAACAAGAAATCACTTTACCACAAGAGTGAGTTTATTCCGTTCAATAGTACTAGACACGAGACTTTCCAATCCGAACGATATAATCCCGAGTTCAAAAAAAAGACTAGCCTTTACAGCCTAAGCGAGGAAAAGTTTATTCACGTAAACACCGCAAGTACAAGCGTAAATTCTCTACTCACCAATACGACAACTAAGAAAAAAATAACCTGTGCCACGGGTGTGCAATTGTAAACGCAATTCGTTTACTCATATACACATGTCGATTTGTATACACTGTGCCTAATGTTAAGTATTTTCTAAACAATTACAAAACCGAGATAGGACGGGTACGCATACACGACAAAAATCATTTGTCGACAGTTAAGAGTCAATCGATAATTCATCTGTGTTACGTATGTTTGTCTCCTCGATCAAGTAACAGTTCATTAAACTCATGGAAAGCAATGATGTACAGGTATCGTTCTAACCTTACAACACTACTCGAATACGATGATATGACAGTTACGTTAAAACATACAGTGGGAGACACAAAATGCCCCGCCTACAAACATAACCAGGCGTACTTTTGCAACTAACCAGCCAACCATCTTATCTATTAACCCGTTATCCACCACTACCCACCTTCACTGCCTTCTCTCTTTCCTTTGAAGAGATGGTACTTGACGTTTTATATCTGCCTCTGCCTCTGCCTCTGCCTCTGTCTCTGTCTCTGTCTCTCTCTTTCCAAGAGATGTAAGAGATGGTACTTTACGGCATTCGAGGGGCTGTGTACACTTCTTTTTGCATTCGGATCGATCGCGATTCGCATGTGTTTTGCAAAATATAAAAAAAGAAAAAGAAAAAGAAAAGAAAAAAATTGGGTTCGGACGCTGTAAGCTCCACCAATCAAACCGATTTATTTCATTAATATCTCCAAGAAGGTTGAAATGGCTTTGAAATTTTCCCTCCAAAAGGCCCTATAGAAACATACATTTAACCCTCCTCCCCCAACTCCAGCCATCAAATGCAAGACCCCCATCCCACGAGGGGATATTTTCTGGTTGCGTTCGCCCAACCCCCGATGAGCTTATTCAAATAAGAAATGAAAGCTTTCATTTACAATCTAAATAATATTTTGTACTTTACGATACTATGTATATTGAATAAGTACTTTAAATATTATTAAATAAGATATATATTCAAGTTGCCCCTACTCCCCCCTGCCCCCCCCCGGCCTCTCGTAGCCGCATACCCACCCACCCACACACACACCACACACCCACACACACACCACACACACATACACACACACACACCGACCGTCCCCCAGCCCGAGCCCCAGCCCCAGCCCCAGCCCCAGCCCCAGCCCCGGCTTCGGCCCAACTCGGACCCCACCCACACCCACACACACACTCACACACACATATACACACACGCGTGCCAGCCTCTGTGCATGCGTGCGTTCCGAGTTTTTGTTACTTACACCTCTCGATATAACCTTTGTTCCAGACACGCTTCCAGTTCTTTTTTCTGACAGTAACTAGGTCAAATCATCATGGTAAGGATATATGATGGACCTTGCTTATGAAATAATACCCCCCCCCCCTATCTATGCCTGCGTTCGTGCGTACATGCATTCTTGTGAGCCTTTTATTTTGCACCATAGTAAGACTCGGACGTGGACGTCGAATGGAGATTAGCATAGTTATCACAGAAAAGGACATGCATTCCCCACATCCAAAAAAAAACAAATCAAAACACAGCCATCGGAACTTGCATAGAAGACCATTCTTTCGTTCATCAGTAATATACATACAAATAGTATCCACGTAGAGCTCTTTTGTAGTAACTCTGATACGAAAAAGTGTTGAAGAGTAAAAGATAGGTACTACCCTCGCTTCTTTTAAATTGCATTTTGTAATCACGCATTCAACGATTGAGGGATGGACGTTTTGGACGGTACATAATCCTCAAGATGGTCGATCAGCTGCCTATGCGAACCGTTTACCTGTATATTGTAGTGCATGAGATGGAAGGAATGGTTTAGCTATGTTGAATTTCTTGGAACTAACCTTTTCTTGGCTACTTTTTTTTGTAGGGAGAGGGCACAGCAAGTCTTCGGACACGAAAGTTTTTGACCAACCGACTCCTGCAGCGCAAGCAGATGGTATGTGTGTCTGATATTCGTACGTTGTATCGTGTTTCTCATGAATGCATTTGGTTAGTATACCAACTGTACAAGCTCGTGGATGTACTCGCCTGTGTTTCACAAATTGTTCAATTGTAGTGGCTAATGTACAAGCGAGGGAATGGTTTCTAATGTGTCGGTCACAATTGTCACGATTACTAGGTTGTCGATGTCATCCACCCTGGACGCGCCAACGTCCCCAAGGCTGAGATTCGCGAGAAACTTGCTGGTATGTACAAGAGCGAAGTTGATAGCATCTTCACCTTCGGATTCCGCACCGCTTTCGGTGGAGGCAAGAGCACTGGGTTTGCCCTTATCTACGATAGCTTGGACTCTGCCAAGCAGTTCGAGCCCAAGTACCGTCTCTTGAGAGTAAGTATATTGGTTTATGTACGAGCCAACAATCCACACCCTTTGATTGTCATTATTGCACGCATTGTATGTTTGTATTAATATCTGTATGATTAATGACTTAAGAATATATTATGTTTTGAGATAGCGTAATAATAGTCTTCGTGAAGGCGCTCGTCTTCACTGAGAGTTGTAGAAGAGATATTTCTATACTAATGAAACTGTCTATTTTTTCATGTTCAATCGAGTAGCAAGGCCACGGAACCGCCCCAACCGGTTCACGTAAGCAGCGCAAGGACAGAAAGAACCGTGCCAAGAAGGTCCGTGGAATCAAGAAGGGTAAACTCACATCTAAGAAGTAAATTGCTTAGTATGCTGTTAGTTACTTCGAAAAATAAACCTCGGATTTTTGTCCTGCTCTTGTAAACTTGCCCCTTTCTCTGCTTGATCTTCTGTTGTCTGTTGTTCACCCCAGAGGTTTCTTGTGACTATATGTTTGACTGGAAACGAACGTATCATGTGTTTGATTCATACCGTATTCACATATGCAGTTGCTAATTCTTTGTACCAATATACATTGCAGCGTGTAGTATTTGAAAGTGTAATTAGGAAGTGAATGAAGTTCTGAACCACTAACAGAAATACATAATAATTGTATGTTGGTAATATATATCAGTTGTATTCTCTTGCGCTATTTATCATCCGCTACTTGTGAGGATTTTCTCTCTTGGAGCCAATTTTCAAAAAGCACTTGCACGTGCGTAGACGAAACAGGACTGTTTTTATGCTTGTAAATACTGAGTTTTCATCTTGTGGAGTATATGCAAGTACAAGTGCATTACTTTGAATTCTAAAATGCCGCCGCTACAGAATTTTTTAATTTTTATTTCTGCCATTTGAACGTATGACACCTTGAACACTTTAATGTTGGCATGAAGCGGCACACCATACAAGAGTCATGAAATCATTCCGAGATAATATGTAGATGTATGTAAATATTTTAAACAAGTACCCTCTACATGTATTCCTTATTCCATTATCATCATGATGTTTGGTCACATCCATGACGGAAATCGCTTGTAGATAAAAAAAAAATTCTTAAAAGAAACTCTACAATTTCTTGAATACTTGAATACATCTACTTTTCAACAATTTACAAGACTGGACTTACTGCCTAGTGGACTCTAATTGTGCAGTCCTGATAATTAATTAGCCTGCCAATTATCCTCTCATTCGAATATCCACCTTGCATGTGTGCTGACAATGTTGCTGATTCATTCTGTCTTTCTAGAAATACTACGTCTTGTGCTATAAATTGCATTCACATGAGAAATGTATACTTTAAGTACTGCACAAGGTATTCAGTACAGAATGCGCAAGCAAAGAATGCCACTAATACATTTACTAATTATATTTTATTTTGTTCATTTTCATGATATTCATAGCACATGCTCGCCTAATGAAAGGAGAAGACTTACAGTATTGCATTTCAGAATGTATATATCCACAAGTGGAGGCACACTCGCCGTCCACTGTTACGCAAATCGCTTGATGTGTATTTGCCACCAACGAGACAGACCTTTAGATAGGACTCGAATACCTTCGATAGTGCCGGGGACCCCATGTACCATAGCGTACGACGGGCAAACAAAACAGTCCCAATGCAATATAGTCTGGTGTTTCATTCTCACACTCCGCATGAGGTTGGTGAGTGCAATTACGCGTCCCCTTCAAGCACTTTGAAACAAACAGGAGTATACTTTTTTTGTTATTGAACTTCATTCAGCAACGGTTTTCACGAGGAGGAATTGCTTCCGAAAATTTTGTGGACGTTCAATCCATATTCCCATCTTATTCCATCTCAAACATTATGAAAGAGTCTGCATCGGATCTGTTTTAAAAACACAAAGAGAAACTTAAAAGATGCGATCATTCGACGACTATTTGCACAAGCCTGAAGAGCAAGCCATCAATCACGCTCTTATATACACGAGATAGTAAACACACCCTTCGTACGTCTGACTGATTCTAGGTGACCGTCCCTCGCTTATCCATTTTGACTGGGGCTCGTGCTTGTTATTGTATTGGCGGCGTCCATTCCAATCCGCTTGAAGGGCATGCTTAACATTCAAATCTTTGCACACTTCCCAGTTACTATCGTATTTGTTATCATCCATCGATGATAAATATCCACGCCTTGTCCAGTCTTGTTCGTACCACATGCGCTTGGAGAATGGCATTTTAGACAGCACCGACTTCAAGTACTTGTCGTTGTCACCAATCATAGTGTCTATAACTCTTATACTTGACCAAACAGAAAAGAACTAACTTTATGAGAGTTGCGCAGGTTTTAGAAAATGAAGTATGCGAGGAGGAAATAGTGAAGACTATATAATGAATTGAGTGAAACGATCTCTATAATGAATAGAATGAAACGATCTCTTCTCTCTCACTCTGTGTATGTCCCTCTTGCGTGTGTGTCTCTCTCTTGTGCTTCTCTCTCTTCTCTCTCTCTGTGTGTGTGTGTGTCTTTTCTCTTCTCTCCTGTCTCTCTTTCTTCTTTATCAACTGTCAGACAGAACAATAATGGGCATGCAATCGAGCATAAGCATTGAGTAATATAAGGACTCCCCGTGGGACACACTTTACACCGTACAACACGGGACGAAGCATCAAATCGGGTCGATGTGGTGTGTTTGTGTGTGTTTATGTGTCTGTATGTCAGTGTGTGTTTAACCGTACGCGGGACACACGCAATCCGTCCGTCCAGTCGAATGTGTGTTTAATCATACGCGAACATACACGCAATCTGTCCGTCCGATTCGTCGCCCAACAGACCTGTTAACCGAATAGATGGCCACGAGATAAGAGGCCCGTGCATTGGTTATGAGCGGACGTCTGGTGCGTTGAGTATATAAAATACATTGGTTTGTTCTAAACCATTATCTTCACCTATTGGTTCATGACTTTTTTTAAAAATATCACACCAAACAGAAGCCCGTAGAAGAGCACACCTTTCACTTGTCCGTCCGTACACATAAACACACATACACAGGCACACACAAACACAAACACAAAACACACACACACACAAAGAAACACACTGCGCCACGCTAAGACGAACCACACACACACACACACGCATACACGCTCTAAACGATGTTTTGTCACCATGAAACTGACCTGTTTCTGGCGTTTTCTTTTTTGGCCATCCCCTCATTTGGAGCGACAGCACGAAGGTAGGACAGGAAATATACATACTCCAAAGAGTGTGGTGGAAACAAGAATTAGGTGTGCTCGGAGGCATGTGGATTCAAACGCCACTAGGGCGCCACCAAGGCGCCACTAAGGAGTGTATAAGCAGTAAAGGAGAGAAAGCAGGAAACAGCATTTCCTTCTACTCCTAACATCACAGCCACTTATTTCCCTTACCTAAATGTTGGCTTCAAGAATTTCCTGTCATATTTAACTATGTGATATACCCATTGAGCGTGACTTACATGGTTTCAAACGGTGTTTTATTGTGCAATCGTGCTCCACCAACGAAAGGGTTGCGTTTGACAGCATGCAAACGGACGGGTCTGTAACGAAACGATGTTTTGTTGAACAAATAAACGACGTAGTATTTGTCATTCCATAGCGTTTAGTTCTTTTTTCGAATACTTCGTTGGATAGAACAAAAGGAATGCAATGCGTATGTCAGTATTGCGGACGACCGTTGTCAAGCGTGGACCTACTTTTCCGCTATTAAAAGAATATTCGACACAAGAGTTTACATGCATGGCAGAAGTTGAAACCGCGTCAACATCAAGCCACATAACGCCGGATATGGCTGGCAGTGGTGATCATCTTATCCATCTTTCCGCAGCGGACATGGCTGATTTGGACTTTTATGTTATTAAATATGATATCTTTACTTTATGCTTTAGCGTGGTTGAATTGAAAACGCCATATCTCACGTTTGAATTCTTGCGGAGCCTGTATGTAATTACTACTAGCGACTCGTATATGTGCAGAGGGGCTTGGGATCTCCTTTTGTCGCTCGAGGGGAGTAGTAGAGTCCTTTCTTCTTATGCTCGTACACTCTCCAACCGAGCTTTCGTGTAGTCCGTTGAAATCAAGTGACAACTATTACCTGTTTGATTAGTTGTTGGTGGTTGGTGCCTCATGATTAAATGTCTTTTTATTACATGGTGTTGCTTACGGACAGAAGAACGGGTTTAGGATTCATGTTTGTGGGTAATGTTTGAAGTTGTCATATTTTCATGCTATCCTCGGCCTGAAAGTCAAGTGATGGCGTATGGGGTGCCTGAAAGACGGAGCGAACGAACATTCTTATGAATATGACATCAATGAATGAATGAATGATCCTGTCAAGTTCAAGTATATGACGCTTGGCATCTAAGCATTTTTACGGAACAAACTGTGTGTGGATATGTGGATCTGTATGTTTTAACCGTGTGCTTGTTGGTTGTTTGATGTTAGTCGCACATAATTCGCACTGGATACAGAATTCGGTGGTTGCATAGATGGATGTTTAATTCTTTTTTTACTCACTGTTACGTAGTAACTCAACATGTCAATGAACTGCTACACGTACACTGTGAGCTTTCACTGTTTGTTGTGTGTTGCTGTATAACTTCAACGAAATTTTTACTTTTTAATGGTAAGGTTTGCAGAAATGGCAATCTATCGTTCAATCATTCCACGCTTGTTTTGGCATAAAGACAGCATATATTTGTTAATGTATTTTATTATAGCGAGATTAAATTTCAAATTAGATTATTTACACAGTCTATCTCTTATCGTTCGACAAGTCTATCTGTTATCGTTCGTAGGTTCTTGATATCTAATTACCAGTAGACAGGAAACCTAGCTTCGGCTGGGTTGTGTCTGCTTGCGATTGCAGAAGAGTATCAAGGCTATGTAGTAGACGAGATCCTATTCTGCATCCAGACTTCGAAACAAGAGATATAGGAGTATGGATTTGAATAATACGAGATTTTAAAACTGCATGCGATGAATTAAATAGTTTTGAGTTGCTAGCATATTGCTGTACCACTGTTGAGTACGTAGAAATATTTATGTCTTGACATTTCAACTATTAAAAGTGAATGAAAAGAATGCGCATATAAAGTGTATATGGAAGTACTAATGTGATGTATAGATGTTGTTTTACTACTTACACCGTATAATCCTAGTTGAAAGTTCTAAGCAACCTATATGCGTTGATTCACATTTGCATGCCGCCCATGTATATTCCGTGGAATAGATTATCGTATCTTGTATTGTTGTGGACAAAGATACTAACTAGCCAGGTACACTCCAAGTGTACCTATACACAAACATGTAAGTTCGACAATATTTTACATGTCATACAGAGACAAAACTCGGTGCAGTGATGCATACCTCAATCATCCCTTGCATTGCACTTGGGTCAAAGCTCCCTGCTCCACTCTTTTGTATAGCGCACACATTTCCCGCCCGATTGATGCCCATCATAACCTTGGCCATCATACATGACTCCTCTTCCATGGTCGCATCCACAACGTGAGTTTGTCCAACCTTGATACATTTAATAGTGTACACGTATACACGTGTGATTATTTTTAGAGGTGTATATATGATCATATGAACTTGTGCACGCAAGTGTGACGCTTTTAGCCGTGAAAGAATAAACTCTACATGTCAACATGCGAGAATTTTGGCGTATTCATACATGGAAACAGTAAATGAAAAGTATGTAAGTAATTTTATATTGTCTGCATGTCTACATAAATACAGTCATCAACTACAGTGATCCAAATAACACGGTAGTCACACAAACATAGGCTAGTACACTTCCGTACCACAACCTCAACTTTCCTCTACAGGTATCGGGTACATCCGCATGCACATATATGTAAACTTGCATATAGATAGGCACATGGTTCACTATGCTCTACTTCACCTTCGTAAGGGTGATCCAAATGGGAATATTTGAAATGTCGACAACCTCGCATTCATTAGGATCGTCGGAAACTTCCATCTCTTGGATACCATCGTTATCCGTTATTGTCACGCGAGGTATGCTGTTCACCGGAACAGAAATGCATACGTATTAGAGAGGGAGCGTAAATGCCATTGCGAGTATATGTAGTTGTTAGATGCTACAAATGAAAATGTACATCGGTGTCATGACACGAACTACCTTAGATTGGCCAAGTCTGCATGTGCACGGATTTCATGAGATTGTTAGAGTACGAGCTTAGAAATGCGCCATTCAATGGTGCTATGCACGGTGAGTTGAATAGAGCATGCACAGCCAAACTGCTTATGCAGTCTATCTTCATACACAAGCGTGATAGTATGCAGCAATACTCGGTGTCTTTCAAACAACGTGTAGCAATGCAAATGTACGAAGATTCAAACATACAGTCTAATAAAAATCATATATACTCAATTTTTATATAAATATATATGGCCTGAATGAAACGAGTGTACGCACTTAGCAGTTAGTCACCTGATCATGCGTTAGTATCGTAATCAAAGTCAAACTAAACATCTATCAATAATCTCCACACTAAGGAGAGACACAGATGTATATCCCTGTGCAAGTGTGCAGTAATCTTTTCTTCTAGGTAGCATACGTGACTGGTATGTATGATAGCTATGTTTCCTGCGTATGCACAAATATAAGGTAACACACCTTGTGCTGGATAGAGCCGCACGCACAGCCAAACTAATCGAATCGTACAGATTTCCTCCATGCACCAGCACGATAACATCCACGTACACGTGCCAAACTTTTTCGCCGGGCAAAATGCACAGGGCACTAGTGTTGAAGGCTTTAGAGCGGACAATCAAGCGATCGAGTGACATCTTGAGCTCTGTGGACAAGTCCTCACCTCCGCGACCTTCAAACAATGGTGATGCACTGGCAGAGCTGTGTGTGTGCGTATATATATATGTATAAGAAGTTCTGCATATTGAGTGTGTGTCTGTATATATCTACGTGTACGTGGATGCGAGAGTGTGTAAAAGTGTGAATTAATACATCCACAACCCCTGTATAATGGCGATGTATATGTACAGAAATATACAGTACATTTTATGGGATGGAAACACAATTTTGTTTGTGGGTGCGTATGCGCATACCAATCAACAGAGAAATGAACTACACCATCATCCGGACGTCCGTGTACAGGTTCGCCAAGATCTACCTTTACTCCAACTAATATGTCTGTGTTAGCCTACATAGCACACAATAAGTACAAGTCACAAACAAAATATTTACACGTATACACAAACAAAACACACAGATTTAGACAGACACAAAATGGAAATAACCATTAGTATAAGCGAAGGAACATTAGGAAAGTGGAAATTGAATTGCATGAATATATATGCTGTTTAACTTATCCATGACAACTTGCTCATGAAAGGATATAATCATTGTATCAGAATAATGTGCTTGTAGAGCATATAAATGCTATGTGTACATACGTATACGTGTATGTATATATGATATAAATGATGTATGTTTGTATGTATGTGCGTTTGTGGCGTGTGTGTAGGTGTGTGGAGGCACTCAAAAACTTACTCCAGTGTACGCTTGGCAATCAGATGCTACGTGTTCGCGAGTTCTAGTTGTGCACTATTTTTTGTTCGGTTAGTCTTGAGTGAACGTGTACACATCTGATATATACAACTATATACATCCATATCATACATGTATTCATGCATTCTACTCGCAAGTTGCCATTTGGGTGTACGTGCTTGTGCTACATACGTGCGTGTGTCTATGACACATACTAACGATAAAATTAGTGTGCATGAGTATATGCATATTGCACTAGACGACTTACCAGCTGTAGTCTGGCCGAGCCATCTGTATTGGACAGTACACCAGTTTCCAATGTTATGTGTCTGTAATCTTGACACGTACGCCCGTCAGCCCGAATGTCGTGTTGGATTCCACTTAGAATGTATTCTTGCTCAGGACGAGAGAGCGTTATAAGAGACATGGTGTCGGAATGTGGTCGTATACGCTCGAGTGAGTGAATCTTTATATTGATGCTGGTGCAAGTATGTTCCTTTTAGTGTGTGAGATTGAATATACAGGTGCGTTAAGAAGAAAAGAGAGGGAGACAGACAGAGAAAGAGACAGACAGAGAGAGATGTGAGTGTGAGTGAGTAAGTGAGTGCGTTCGTGCGTACGAGTCAATGAGTGTGTGTGTGTTATCAGTTCGTTTCAAATGCTCAACGTGGCGATGGCAGGTTAAATCATCAATTTCGGGGGGAGGTAAACACACATACATACATACAACACGCACACACATACACACCAACACGCACAACACACACACACACACAACAAACACAAAACACACAACACACACAACACACACACACACACAACACACACAACACACACAACACACACAACACACACACACCTCTCTCTTCACCACAACTCCCTGCAGCTACTACTGCTGCTATTACTGCGTACTTCTTGTTGTACTGTCGTATATGGACTTTTAATCTCCTGACCGTATGATAATCACCTCATCATTTCCATATTCCTGATTTTTTATCGTACATGCGAAGCAATGAAGTATTGCCAACAGTGCAGGACCAAATTCTTACAGTCCGATATAGAGATAGCAGAAACTTTTTTACCATCCACAGAGGCCTGTACAACAACTTTGAAAATTCAGATAGTCATGCTGAGGAATGAACGGATGTTGCCTCTCTCAAGAAGTGATCTGTACGAATGCATCTGATATACTCCACAGTATGGACTAAGTGATGACATACAGCACGACGACTATTGAAAATAACCTGGAAATGTATACAAGACCTATTGCCCTGTAAATCGTTCGATTGATAAGATCATGATTAAAACGAGATAAAACGACAGACATTGTCTAAACTGACTTTATTGTCTGGACATGTCTCTCGATTCGAGTTCGTAGGTGACATTTCCAAAAGACACCTCTTTCTGCCCTTCATGTCAATGATAATCTTTACAACCCAATGAACTAACTTTTATCCATGTTGATGTTTTGATACGTAATGCAAATGCGCATCCGTAGGAAACACTCATAAACTTTGGCTTGTAGTCGGGGACGTCTCAATTTTGTAGTGCAGAGATACTATGCCAGAAAATATTCAAATCGACTTGTTGGATTCAGGTTTGTGTTTGACCAAAGACAACTATGATCTACTAACATTTTTATTGAACTTATTGTAGGAAGGACCATTTTGTACACTGTACATGCTAGTATAACAATTCTTGACAATATAAAATCAAATATAATATACTGAGAAATGAACTGATATACACCACTGCATGAACAAGAGATGACTTGAAGCTTAATGACCATTATGAATTGACATGGGAAAGAATATACAAGACGTATAGCCCTGTCAAGATACATACACCGTCATTCAACGTTGGTTGGTTTCTTCTCAAACGATACTTGTAATCTTCATTCAGCCTCTCAAGCTGTTTATCCAGACTCCCTTCTCTTGTAAACTTTAACGATCTGAACGAAAGATTTATCCCAGAGTTCATCTATCAATCAGGAAAGATGCACAATCGTGAAAATTGTATTGAAACCCAATAACAGATCGAAAGTATATTAGATTTATGAACAATGAAAGAAAATTGAACTCAAATAATCTCATGGGGAGGAAGTGCACAAGAAAGTACAGTGACCACTCCTTTAGAGATTCAAAGATGTACACTTGATATTGTGTCAGACGTGCGGTTAGGTTTCGTGATACTACCAATTAGCTAAGCAATCTGACTCTCTTGTTGTATCATATCAACCAAGATGCCTTAACCGAACTTAAAGGTCAAGTTGTTTGGCAGTTTGCAATATTTAAGCTTCTGAAGGGATGCAAAAGACCCTTTGTCTACGCGATTCTGCATATCTACGTCTACACGTCCCACTACAAGCACTTCCAATGCAGGGAAAGCGCGACCAATATTACGCAAAACAGATTCACTCCATGCAAGGTTATCGATCTTCAAAACATGAAGAGATGGCACAGGCGGAATATCCAGCACTTCCTCTTCAAGCCCACAACAAATATACATCTCAGTCATTTTTTGAAGACGGAACAACTGCGGAAAGACATCCAAGCAATCTGTCTGCCCGTACATTAATGGAATCATAAGAGTTTGGACATTCCGCGGAATAACGTAGTTGCTGTCAGTCCTTTCTATTCGACTTGCGAGATCGCCAAAAATATGGTTCTGGCTTAAAGAGCCGAACAGATTTACAGGTTTAGCAGGGACTGTCTTCATTCCAAGTTCGAGTTCAGTTCGGAATGAGAGAAATGAAAATTTTACAGGCCTGCTCACTATGAAACCGACAGATCCCACGCAAGTATCGTCTAGTATCTTTCTCATTTCAACCAGCAATTCGTTGTTACGTTCATATAACGTTTTGTTATGTTCATACAGAGTTCGTATATGTGACCCGGCCTTTTCCTGTAGATGATCGTCTATGTTGGCACGAACAACGCGATGCCCACACCCAGCTGGGCACATCACGCGTGCAAAGGAACACGTGCCTTCGTGTATGAGCATTTCTCTAATAGTCATGGACTCATTACAAGAAGTTAAACTTGATTCTGTGGTACCAGCTGACGAGAACTTATCATGCGCTTTAGGATTGACATTAGATGGTTCCTTACTTGTGACCTCCATATGAGCTTGCCTAGCTGCTGACACGCTGTTGTTTCGTTCACTATCTATATTGTCTTCCGATTCAGGCTTTCTGTCACATCGTACTTGCAAATTGAGTATCTGGCGTTGTAGGAACAAACTAGGCCGAATATCGTTAGGGCTTAACTCGGTGCGGCAGACTGGGCATGCTGGTTCCATGGAAGGATTTTTGAGCCACACTTGAAGACATTCCGAGCAGCACATGTGGCCACAGTTGGTCTCTACTGCATCTCTTGCTGGAAGAAAACATACCGCACAACAAAAACACTCGAGAACTTGACTGACATAGGTATAGTCGTAGCCGCCTTTAGACACATTGTTAGAGTTTTTCCCTCCGAAGGTGCCGCTCTTTACTGCTTTTGAGGAACTGTTGATAACCATGGTAAAGAGAAACAAAAGTGCAACTACTGTCATAGATTAAGTTTTATATATCTAGATTAAGTTATACATATCAAGTTTGGTGTTCAAAGCTATCGAGAGCTCTAACCTATTATGGCAAACTTTCGTTCCGCATTAATGTTTTTGCTACACATAGTAAACTCCCCTAATAAACTATTCGCTTTGTTATGGGCGACGTCACGTTTTCGTATGGAAGAGATAAACAGCGCCAGAGATGTGCAAAATCTAACTTGTTCGATTAGGTTGACATAAAATGAGTTTCGGTTCCGTGATAGTGTTCCATGCATGCATTGGCTGAGCCATTTTTTTTAGCACCATTTGTTTTCTTTTCCTTTCTTTCCCTTTCCCCGTTTTGCCTCGTTCTTTTTAAAAGGACAGTTTTTATTGTTGAAACTATTTGTACGCTTCGTTGTGGACTGTTGAATTCATGAATTATAAGGACTCCCTTATATTGTGAACTTTAACGGTGTGAACGAAGGACTTATCCCAGAGTTCATCATCCCAGAGTTCATCTATCCAACAGGAATGAGACTTGCATAATGGTGAAAATCGTATTGAAACCCAATAGCAGATCGAAAGTTTATTAGATTCATGAAGAATGAAAGAAAATTGAACTCAAATAATCTCATGGGGAGGAAGTACACAAGAAAGTACAGTGACCACTCCTATAGAGATTCAAAGATGTTATTGTGTCAGACGTGCGGTTAGGTTTCGTGATAATACCAATTAGCTAAGCAATCTGACTCTCTTGTTGTATCATATCAACCAAGATGTCTTAACCGAACTTAAAGGTCAAGTTGTTTGGCAGTTTGCAATATTCAAGCTTCTGAAGGGATGCAAAAGACCCTCTGTCTACGCGATTCTGTATATCTACGTCTACACGTCCCACTACAAGCACTTCCAATGCAGGGAATGCGCGACCGATATTACGCAAAACAGATTCACTCCATGCAAGGTTATCGATCTTCAAAACATGAAGAGATGGCACTGGCGGAATATCGAGCACTTCCTCTTCAAGCCTACAACAAATATACATCTCAATCATTTTTTGAAGACGGAACAACTTCGGAAAGACATCCAAGCAATCTGTCTGCCCGTACGTTGATGGAATCACAAGAGCTTGGACATTCCGCGGAATAACGTAGTTGCTGTCAATACTGTCTATTCGACTTGCGAGATCGCCAAAAATATGGTGCTGGTTTGGATTAGTCATCGCAGGGCTGAACACAAGGCCTTTTTTGGTGGGACTTGGACTTACAGGTTTAGCAGGGACTGTCTTCATTTCAAGTTCGAGTTCAGTTCGGAATGAGAGAGATGAAAATTTTACAGGCCTGCTCACTATGAAACCGACAGTTCCCAGGCAAGTATCGTCTAGTATCTTTCTCATTTCAACCAACAATTCGTTGTTATGTTCATGTAACTTTTTGTTATGTTCATACAGAGTTCGTATATGTGACCCGGCCTTTTCCTGTAGATGATCGTCTATGTTGGCACGAACAACGCGATGCCCACACCCAGCTGGGCACATCACGCGTGCGAAGGAACACGTGCCTTCGTGTATGAGCATTTCTCTAATAGTCATGGACTCATTACAAGAAGTTAAACTTGATTCTGTGGCACCAGCTGACGAAAGCATATCATGCGCTTTAGGATTGGCATTAGATGGTTCCTTACTTGTGACCTCCATCTGAGCTTGCCTAGCTGCTGACACGCTGTTGTTTCGTTCACTATCTATATTGTCTTCCGATTCAGCCTTTCTGTCACATCGTACTTGCAAGTTGAGTATCTGGCGTTGTAGGAATATACTAGGCCGAACATCGATAGCGCTCAACTCGGTGCGGCAGACCGGGCATGCTGGTTCCATGGAAGGATTTTTAAGCCACACTTGAAGACATTCCGAGCAGCACATGTGGCCACAGTTGGTCTCTACTGCATCTCTTGCTGGAAACAAGCATACTGCACAACAAAGACACTCGAGAACGTGACTGACATAAGTATAGTCGTAGCCGCCTAAAGACACACTGCTAGAATTTTTCCCTCCAAAGGTGTCACTCTGTACTGCTTTTGAGGAACTGTTGATAACCATGGTAAAGAGAAACAAAAGTGCAAACTACTGTCATACATTATGTCTTATATATCAAGTTTGGTGTTCAAAGCTATCGAGAGCTCTAAACCTATTATGGCAAACGTGCGTTCCGTATTAATGTTTTGGCTACACATAGTAAACTCCCCTAATAAACTATTCGCTTTGTTATGGGCGACGTCGCGTTTTCGTATGGAAGAGATAAACAAACAGCGCCAGAGATGTGCAAAATCTAACTTGTTCGATTAGGTTGACATAAAATGAGTTTCGGTTCCGTGATAGTGTTCCATGCATGCATTGGCTGAGCCATTTTTTTTAGCACCATTTGTTTTCTTTTCCTTTCTTTCCCTTTCCCCGTTTTGCCTCGTTCTTTTTAAAAGGACAGTTTTTATTGTTGAAACTATTTGTACGCTTCGTTGTGGACTGTTGAATTCATGAATTATAAGGACTCTCACATGTTGTGAACTTTAACCAGTGTGAACGAAGGATTTATCCCAGAGTTCATCATCCCAGAGTTCATCTATCCAACAGGAAAGAGACTTGTATAATGGTGAAAATCGTATTGAAACCCAATAACAGATCGAAAGTTTATTAGATTCATGAAGAATGAAAGAAAATTGAACTCAAATAATCTAATAGGGAGGAAGTGCACAAGAAAGTACAGTAACCACTCCTTTACAAATTCAAAGATAGACACTTGATATTGTGTCAGACGTGCGGTTAGGTTTCGTGATAATACCAATTAGCTAAGCAATCTGACTCTCTTGTTGTATCATATCAACCAAGATGCCTGCCTTAGCCGAACTTAAAGGTCAAGTTGTTTGGAAGTTTGCAATATTCAAGCTTCTGAAGGGATGCAAAAGACCCTCTGTCCACGCGGTTCTTTATATCTACGTCTATACATTCAACTACAAGTGCTTTCAATGCAGGGAATGTGCGACCAATATTACGCAAAACAGATCCACTCCATACAAGGTTATCGATCTTCAAAACATGAAGAGATGGCACTGGCGGAATATCGAGCACTTCCTCTTCAAGCCTACAACAAATATACATCTCAGTCATTTTTTGAAGACGGAACAACTGCGGAAAGACATCCAAGCAATCTGTCTGCTTGTACGTTGATGGAATCACAAGAGTTCGGACATTCCGCGGAACAATGTAGTTGCTGTCAATTCGACTTTCGAGCTTGCTTCTGGGAGTCGACGCTACAGTGTAGTCATAGTACGGACGGTCCTTCACATTCCCTGCGGAGAAAAAATATACCTTTATTCGAAGTCCGACTTCATCTAGGAATGAGAAAGATGAAAATTTTACAGGACTGCTCACTATGAAGCCGACAGTTCCCAGGCAAGTATCGTCTAGTACCTTTCTCATTTCAACCAACAATTCGTTGTTATGTTCATGTAACTTTTTGTTATGTTCATACAGAGTTCGTATATGTGACCCGGCCTTTTCCTGTAGATGATCGTCTATGTTGGCACGAACAACGCGATGCCCACACCCAGCTGGGCACATCACACGTGCGAAGGAACACGTTCCTTCGTGTATGAGCATTTCTCTAATAGTCATGGACTCATTACAAGAAGTTAAACTTGATTCTGTTGTACCAGCTGACGAGAACTTATCATGCGCTTTAGGATTGACATTTGATGGTTCTTTAGTTGTGTCGTTCATCGGAGCTTGCCTAGCTGCTGACATGATGTTGTTTACTTCACCATCTACATCGTTCTCCGGTTCAGGCTTTCTGTCACATCGTACTTGCAAATTGAGTATCTGGCGTTGTAGGAACAAACTAGGCCGAATATCGGTAGGGCTTAACTCGGTGCGACAGACCGGGCATACTGGTCCCATGGAAGGGTTTTGAAGCCATGCTTGAAGACATTCCGAGCAGCACATGTGGCCACAGTTGGTCTCTACTGCATCTCTTGCTGGAAGAAAACATACCGCACAACAGAAACACTCGAGAACTTGACTGACATAAGTATAGTCGTAGCCGCCTTTAGACACATCCTTGGAATTTTCCTCTCCGAGGGTGTCATTGTGTGCTGCTTCTGAGGAACTGTTGATAACCATGGTAAAGAAAAACAAAACTGCAAACTACAGTCACGGAATATGTGTTGATATATCAAATTGGGTGTTCAAAGCTATCGAGAGCTCTAAACCTACTATGGCACTTTCGTTCCATAATATTGCTTTGACCACACGACGATGAAAATGCATGCATAGTAAACACCCATAATAAACTATCCGTTTTTGTTGTAAGAGATCACGTTTTCGTAGGGAAAATTTAACGCCAAAGAATGTGCAAATCGAACTTGTTGGATTGGGTGTCTGAAGACATAAAATGGGTGTCTGAGCTTAATTCACACCGTACACACTGGGTTTCAGTCCGTGATATGTGATGTGCCAGTTCCATCCTCCGCGCACTGGCTGAGCCATTTTTTTTTGCGCTATTTTTCTTTTTCTTTCTTTTCCTTTCCTTGTTTTTGCCTCGATTTATTATTGAAAGAAACAACGCATCGTCGTGGACTGATAAATCCATGAATTATATGGACTCCTTTTTCTTGTGACCTGTAACCGATCTGAACGAAAGATTTATCGGGGAGTTCATCTATCCGAAAGAGACTTGCATCTTGTAAAATGTATTGAAACCCAATTATAGATCGGAAGTTTATTGGATTCATGAAGAATGAAAGAAAATTGAACTCAAATAATCTTATAGGGAGGTGCACAAGAAAGTATAGTTAGTAGCCACTCCTTTAGAGATTCAAAGATGTACACTTGATATTGTGTCAGACATGCGGTTAGGTTTCGTGATACTACCAATTAACTAAGCAATCTGACTCTCTTGTTGTATCATGTAAATCAATATGCCTTGAATGAACCTAGATTGTAATATTGAAGCTTCTGAAGGGATGCAAAAGTCCCCTTGTCATGCCTCTTCAAGCATACAACAAATATACATGTCACTCATTTTTTGAAGACGGAACAACTTCGGAAAGTCATCTAAGCAATCTGTCTGCTTGTACGTTCGTGGAATCATAAGAGTTTCGACATTCCTTGTAACAATGTTGTTGTTGTTCATTCGACTTTCGAGGTTACCTGTAGGAATCTACCTAGAAATTGTTGTGGCTTGCCGTGTACGTGGTACTGCACAAGGAGCACTTTCACAGGGGTCACTTTCAAGTTTAACGCCGAGGTCAGTTAGGGATGAGCGAGATAAATTTGCTGGTGTGCTTACTATGAAACCGACGGCTTCCAGGCAAATATCGTCTAGCATCTTGCTCATTTCAACCAGCAACTTGTTGTTATAACTTATTGTGATGTTCATACCGAGTTCGTATATGTGAGCCGTCCTTTCCTGTAGATGGTCGTCTATGTTGGTACGAACAACGCGATGCCCACACCCAGCTGGGCACATCACACGTGCGAAGGAACACGTGCCTTCGTGTATGAGCATTTCTCTAATAGTCATGGACTCACTACAAGAAGTTAAACTTGATTCTGTGGTACCAGCTGACAAAAACTTATCATGCGCTTTAGGATTGGCATTAGATGGTTCCTTGTTTGTGTCCTCCATCTGAGCTTGCCTAGCTGCTGACAGGCTGTTGTTTCTTTCACCATCTACATCGTTCTCCGGTTCAGGCTTTCTGTCACATCGTACTTGCAAATTGAGTATCTGGCGTTGTAGGAACAAACTAGGCCGAACATCTTTAGGGCTCAACTCGGTGCGGCAGACCGAGTATCATGGTTCCATGGAAGGGGTTTAAAGCCACACTTGAAGACATTCCGAGTAGCACATGTGGCCACAGTTGGTCTCTACTGCATCTCTTGCTGGAAGCAAACATACCGCACAATAAAGACACTCGAGAACTTGACTGACATAACTATAGTCGTAGCCGCCTTTAGACACATTGCTAGAATTTTTTCCCTCCGAAGGTGTCATTGTGTGCTGCATTTGAGGGACTATTGACAACCAACCATGGTAAAGAGAAACAACTCTAAACCTATTATGGCAAACTTTCGTCCCGTATTAATGTTTTGACCACACAACGATGAAAATGCATACATAGTAGACATCCATAACAAACTATTCGTTTTTGTTATAAGGGACGTCACTTTTTCGTATGGAAGAGATAACGCCAAAGAATGTGCAAAATCAAACTTGTTGGATTGGATTTCTGAAGTCATAAAATGGGTTTCTGAAGACATTGAATGGGTTTCTGAAGACATAAATGGGTTTACAATGTATCGCTTGGATTTTGTTTACAGAATGCTTGCTTGGATGGTATATTCCCCGGCTTTCCAGGCTTTGTTGTGTTTCTACAAATTCTGAACTCACTTTATATGTATGAACTCATGTGTTTCCTTTATTCTGTGTATCACATCAACCAATATGCCTTAAATGAACCTAGTTTGCAATATTGAAGCTTCTGAAGGGATGCAAAAGACCCTCTGTCCACGAAGTACTTTACATTTCTTACGATTACACGTTCAACTACCAGTACTTCTAATGCAGGGAATGCGCGACCAATACTACACAAAACAGATCCACTCCATACAAGGTCATCAGTCTTTAGAACACGAACATATGGCACTCGCGGAATATCCAGTACTGCCTCTTCAAGCGTACAACAAATATACATGTCAGTCATTTTTTGAAGACGGAACAACTTCGGAAAGACATCTAAGCAATCCGTCTGTTTGTACGTGGATGGAATCATAAGAGTTTGGACATTCCGTGGAACAACGTAGTTGCTGTCCATTCGACTTTCGAGCTTCTCTGCAGAAACCTGCCTAGTAATTGTTGTGGGTCGCCGTGTACGTGGTACTGTACAAATATCACTTTCACAGGGGTCATTTTCAAGTTCAACCAGGGATGAGCAAGATGAAAAAATTGCTGGCTTGCTCACTATGAAACCGACAGCTCCCAGGCAAGTATCGTCTATTATCTTTCTCATTTCTATCAGCAACTTGTTGTTACGTTCATATAACTTTTTGTTATGTTCATACAGAGTTCGTATATGTGAGCCGGCCTTTTCCTGTAGATGGTCGTTTATGTTGGCACGAACAAAGCGATGCCCACACCCAGCTGGGCACATCACGCGTGCGAAGGAACACGTGCCTTCGTGTATGAGCATTTCTCCAATAGTCATGGACTCACTACACGAAGTTAAACTTGATTCTGTGGTACCAGATGACGAAAACTTATCGTGCGCTTTAGGATTGGCATTAGATGATTCCTTGCTTGTGTCGTCCATCTGAGCTTGCCTAGTTGCTGACAGGCTGTTGTTTCTTTCACCATCTACATCGTTCTCCGGTTTAGACTCTCTGTCACGTTGTACTTGCGATTTGAGTATCTGGCGTTGTATAGGTGCAAACAGACTGTTGTTTCCTTCACCATCTACATCGTTCTCCGGTTCAGGCTTTCTGTCACATCGTACTTGCAAATTGAGTATCTGGCGTTGTAGGAATAAGCTAGGCCGAATATCGTTAGGGCTCAACTCAGTGCGGCAGACCGGACATGCTGGTTCTATGGAAGGGGTTTGAAGCCACACCTGAAGACATTCCAAGCAGCACATGTGGCCACAGTTGGTCTCTACTGCATCTCTTGCTGGAAGCAAGCATAGTGCACAACAAAGACACTCGAGAACTTGACTGACATAAGCATAGTCGTAGCCGCCTTTAGATACATTCTTGGAATTTTCCTCTCCGAGGGTGTCATTGTGTGCTGCTTCTGAGGAACTGTTGATAACCATGGTAAAGAAAAACAAAAGTGCAAACTACAGTCACGGAATATGTGTTGATATATCAAATTGGGTGTTCAAAGCTATCGAGAGCTCTAAACCAATTATGGCAAACTTTCGTTCCGTATTAATGTTATGACCACACAACGATGAAAATGCATGCATAGTAAACACTCATAATAAACTATTCGTTTTGTTATAAGGAACGTCACGTTTTCGTAGATAAGATTTAACACCAGAGAATGTGCAAATTTAACTTGATGGATTGGGTTTCTCAAGACATAAAATGGGTTTCTGAGCTTAATTCACACCGTACACACAGTGCCAGTTCCATTCCGTGATAGTGTTCCATGCATGCATTGGCTGAGCCATTTTTTTTGGCCTCGTTCTTTTTTTACCCCCTCAATTTTACATTCATTTGTTTCTTCATTTTTAACAATTTCAATTTTTAGTTTTAATAAATTTTTCTTCTTTTCTCTTTAATATATTTAAAATATATATATTTAACTTGTTTAAATTGGGATAGCGCCCCCCGCCCCTGCCCGCTTCTTTCCGTCGTTAAGTCATGCGTATGAATGTCATGTACACAACCGCACACTGCACCCGTGCCGGTGTTACACACACGGAATCGCATCTGAACGCTCGAGCTGCGATCGCTTATATTGTTCATCATCATCATCATCATCATCATATCATCAGCATCAATTTTTTTTCTCTCTCTCTCTCTTACCCCCCC
>JAWQFL010000019.1:808292-908070 GCA_033442365.1 Creolimax fragrantissima | reverse complement strand
CATATATACATTGAACGATACAGCTGCGATCGGTCATTCATACATTACTTCATCGATTATCTTCGACATCTACATTATCAACATTATCATAATAATCTCTCTCTCTCTCTTTCATTCGTTCAAACCATACACCCAGCTCTTTGCGCGCAAAAAAGGAGTGAGTTCTACAAGCAGAGGAGTGCTTTACATGCAGATTGGTTGGTTTACTAACACGCCGAAAGGGGTGTGAACTGCACCTACAAGAAAGCACTCACACTTCACTGCTTCATACGTTACGTGTAGAAAGTGAATTACACACGTACGCGTCCGTGCCCGTATCTTTTCTGGGCGTGATTAAATAGCATTAGTTCAGGCTGCTCCTACTCGTCCATGAAGAGATTCGTTTATGGGTAGTAGATCGTTTCTTTCTTTCATAAACGACAAATGTGGTTCCCAGTGTCTGGCGAAGTCCTGTACTTACATATGTAGTTTTCCACTTAAGACACCGACGCACACGAGCTCTCCTACATATCATACACATAGACGAAAAAATATCACGTCTTTCACATATATATATATAATCATGCCAACTCTAGGCAGAAACGTTGTGAGGTTCAAGAGTAGTGATGGACATCTCTACGATGTCTCCGAGGACATCATTGACATGTGTCCAACGGCAAAACACCTTTTATTACAAAAACGTACTTGGTTCAGGAACGCACTGGGTGGCAGCGTATTTTCCATTGAAGGGTATGCGTCACACTCAAGTTTACTGTAGAGATCGTGTTTAAACCGCGCGTGTACACATTTGTGCGTGGATACAAGCACACACTCAGACACTCAGACACCCACACCCACACAATAGACAAATAATCATTCGTGTATCCACTTGCACTCGCGTTAACAGTACACACATAGTAAAGCATACCTACACCACACACACACGCACACGCACATACGCACACACGCAATGAACACACACGTACACCCACACCCACACACACGCACACGTACACGCATACCCCCCCCCCCACACACACCACACACACACACGCACACACACGCACACAGACACACACGCACACACACACACATACACACACATATATACACATGCGCCCTCTCCTGCATACACACGCACTCACATACGCACATATACACGCACACACGCACACGTGTACATGAACTCACGAACACACACACACAGAGATTCACTTTATTCATTCACACGCGCGCATGTATGTATTCAGTTCGCATGTGATTTTGAAGAAAGAAGGGAGAATTCTAGCTTCTTTGTTACAAGATACACCTGAAGAGGCAATTGTATCTTTACCTGAAGTTTCTGGAGAAGCGCTGGATAGAGTATTGGCCTTTTGCATGGTAAGTTTCTTTCCCAGACAGATACTATCCACATACGATGTACGCATGCATGTTTGCTCACGCTTATGTTCACCCCACATGTGCACTTTTGTGCACTCAACAGTTTATGCACGTCAATATGTAAATAGAAAGATACTAGTTACGCTGCACAGGAGTGAGCGCGCACAGTCATTCACCTACACAAAACTTTCAACATGTCCATAAGCTGATACTACTAGTACTATGTTACAGATGAGTAGTACTGCATGTTACTTGTAGGTTATCGCGAATTTACATTCAGTTATGATACCCACACGCTCTCGCATCCGCATACACTCACGTGCATACTACACCTCCGCCACGCCCGTACGCACAGGCACATGACCACACTCAATGCCCACGCGTACACGTACAAGCGCCCACCCACACTCACATGCATAACACGTAACCTACGTTCGTATGCGTACATTTGTAGGCGTCCATTCCTTCAGGATCCCAAGACGACGATCATGATCATCATCTTGATTGCAATGCGGCTATACCGCGAGATTGGGAGAACGAGGCTATGGCTTTAGAACAGGGCTTGCTGTGTGAACTTGCATCAGCTGCTTATTACTTAGATATCAAACCGTTGGTCAATTTGACCTCACGAATTATAGCCTCGAAAATTTCAGGTACGTGTATGTACCTTGCTTAATACAACCGCGAACGCGTGCATACCTATTTTAGAACGGAGCGTGTATCAACGCGTTCGTATAAGGTCAACACAATGGTTAATCTAATCTTACATACAGCGTACGAGTATATATAGATATAATACAAAGCGCTTATGCGTACGTCACTGTATGAAGGCAAATACGAATATGTAGGTTCTCCTAGCGCATCAATAAGTTTGTACAGAAAAGCCCAGCAAATGGAATGGGTTTGTACGTAGCTACATATTTGAAACACAAGAAGCATAGTGAAATATTTGCTGATTAGAGCACGGGGTGTAGAATAGAAATTTTATACAACTATACAATTATCATCAACACCTAGACTGTATTGTGCTGACCAATTATCGAAGGAGATGAATGCAATGATTTATAATCAATGAGCGCATATTTCTGATTTCCGACACTCAATCTCAAACAGGTAAATCTACGGCAGAGCTCCGTGAAACATTTGCTGATTTGAGTGTGGACGGCGAGGGATTGGACTTTGATGTGTCATGTTTGAGTACGAGGTTAAGGTTGCAGCGTAAATTAGCTGTACAGAAACGTATAGACGATAAAGAATCTCAAAATCACATGCCACCTCCAGGTATGTATATGAGTAAGTGAGTATTTTGTGAAGACACATAACCACTCCAACACACAAACTCGCACAAACAGACACGCGCCCAGCGCCTACATCGCAATCAATACCTGTGCCTTTTGTTTTCTTCATAGCAATAGAAGATAAACGAACAGTGGACGAGCTTATGGACTTTATTGATGGAGTCAATCGGACAGATGCAGAGAAATCAACTAGTGCAAGCGCTGCAAGACGTATGAAAAGGAAGAAAAAGAAACAGCAACAACAAAAGCAAAAAGAAAAACAAACACAATCCGCAGTTACACATACAGCTACGGACCATAGCGATGGTATGAATGTGAATGCAAGTATACATGGCTTGTCTGAGACCAGCCAATCTAACCAGAACAGTAAATATAACAGTGAGAAGAACTGTAGTCCCCCCTCATATACACCATCAGACCGGAAGACGTCAAGTATTGCAATAGAGTCGAGCGATGAGAAAGTACACTACCAAGCACACACACACGTGCAAACGCACAAGCAAGAATGCATGCGATCACCCGCAAGCGGAAATCCAGAGGACCGCTGTAGCTCTAAATCACCTCTCCAACTACCACCGGACATCACTATACGGCTGTCAGATCGAGTAAGAATACAACAGTCTACTAAGAACAAGTCAATACTTCCTTCTGCTGATGAGGTATATATATGTTTACGTTTGTGCATGACCATACGTGTTATGCGCGTAGCATTTGCGTTTTTGCGTAATGCTAATGTATGCATGTTCTCATAGCACAACTCTTAATAAGATCACATATCCTTACTTGTCCACACCTATATTTATACACGCACATGCGTAAGTATGCGTACGTAACGTGTCAATGCTGCTTAGGTTTGTTTGGTTGCACAGCTACATGTTTATATGCGTGGGTGTGCTTGATGCTGTATTGCGTTTGTTTATAGTGTTCCAATTCACGGACAGCACATACAAAATAATATCCTCTAAAATAGTTGTGTTGTGAACTTTTTCGCGTTTGGTGTACATAGGTGGAATGGGCGGATAGTGATGAAGAGAATTTCGATGTATCACCTGAACTAAGGGCAGCGGTAGATAAAGAGGTCGAAGAATTTAGACGTCGTCTAGATTCAGTAGGATACCTATTCGGAGCAGTATCATGATAATTACGCATGTATATACTTTCATTTATTGTCACAGAGAGATTTCATGTATGTGCACATATACAATATGTCACACCTATGTACTCTCGTATGAATATCGCACTATCATTCATTATCACGTATAGCATTAATATATATTATACATAAAAATGAGTGATTTGTACATAAATTTAATAAACAGTTCTATACATACATACAGTGTGGCACTATTGTTGATAGTTTTTGGGTGGTCTTAACATACATAAACCTACGCGCCTACTTGCGGTTCCACTGATTGATCTTTGCAGTACACTTTGACGTAGGTATGGTAACATACATAAGAGAATATGTGCTGACAGTATTATTTATTGGAGTGATAACATTGGAATTAGGTCCTCTACGAGAGATGTAGAAGGTACCGAATGAACAGGTTCTGCATAGCGACTTGTTTACAAATTGTGCATGCCGATTACACTCGTGGTTTTGTTTTCGAATTAGTGTGTGTGTGTGTGTGTATGTGTGTGTATGTGTGTGTGTGTGTGTATGTGTGTGTGTGTGTGTGTGTGTGTGTGTGTGTGTGTGTGTGTGTGTGTGTGTGTGTATTGTTGTGGAAAAGTGCGCCAAAAATGCAGCGATTCTATATTAGGAAATATGCGCGGGCAAAAATATGTATGGCAATGTGTATAAATACATGCCGATGATGGCGATTGCATCTCACTTTCACACTACTTACGTTTGTTCAACATACATTTTAGAGCGTCATTACCTTCCCACGCAACCTGTATTTAGGGAGGCTATGTTGACACGACATTTTTCGTATTTCTAAAACGTACGTAAATATTTGTATAGAAGGGCTACCGCCGTGTACGTGATAAATGACTAGTGCTTGTATTTATGTAATACCCGTACTATATGTTCTACTATCTCTGCATACAGAGATTGTGTTTGTGTTGGCGTGATAGCTTCACATTCATATTCAAACATAGATTTAGGAGTACATAATAAATAATTTGACTAGCATGTGCATGTTTCTCTTCCGTGCATGAATGGAGAACTTGTACACGCCGTTAGTTAGGCAATCAGACTAATGTCCACATTCACATAGCACAATAGTTAGTCACACGAGGTTGAATATATATTATATGCTTTGCAATGCCTCTTGTCTTCTTATCTGCAATGCCATCAGTTGCGTAGAGGACTTTGATAAAGTCACACTTTCACGTTGCACACATGCTTTGAAAACACATTAGACATACTCACACACGCACAAAGGAGTTCACAAGTTCAGGTCTATCCTTGAATATATGCCGAGCATACATATCCACCATAAATATAAACACTCTCTCTTCGACTAGTTCTCCTTTACGATTGTTCGAGTTTGTAGTTCATTCGTACATACATGAAGGTAAAGATGTACACAGGTTGCACCAAACTGGAAACCGCAGTTTGCTTTATGTGACAAAATATGTTATTGTAGAGATTGATTACATTGCATGTGTCGAACTTGTACTTTAAGAATGCAGTAAGGCAGGGTTCCTTGGGATACCTGCATACTTTGTATCTGGGCACCATGTTTTGTATATAGTGTTACAGATATGACAAGTCGACGTACATTATTTATCCTATATTCTTGCATAGTCTTGTGATCGACCTAAAGTGAAATGTATATAGTTATGAAAAAGTATACATACCTCGCCGCATTTTCCAGTACAGCGTACGCCTACAGGATAAGAACAGAAACTATTCGCAGAGGATATGCCGTCCGGGCATCCCGCATACGAAGAATTTAATCTTCAGACCTACAAGACTATCCGGTTTAAAAGCGTGTTTCTTCTGTGTAGTTGCTTATTTTTGTATAATGGTAGTGGTACAGAGCAACACAGCAGCATGGCTGTACGAGCATGTTAGTATATTATCGCAATTGCTATTAGTTTCGTATTTGCGGGAAGGTTACGGAAATCGGTTGGTATACTACGTATTCGTGTATAGCTATATACGTATTAGTCATGTTGTTTGGTCTTAATATGGATGACAGGGCGACTGTTTCGTTGTGCTTATTAAACGGTATGCGCATGCCTATTGGGCGTTATATACTTCATTTAGTAGTATCTCTGAATTACGGACAGCTGTAAAAACCTGCATGGACATCTATATACCTATGTATATCTCTATACCTACAAACATGCTAAAGATGTAGAGAACATAGAGCGTACAATCCCAACTGTCCGTTCTATCATACTGCGAAGGAAAAGCGTCGGTGCACCACACACCACAGTTATACCGCTCAGGTATAGATAGATGTAGAGATACGTGTTTGGTGTACATTGTACATGTATTTGCTAGCACAGCCATGCGCACAAGTATATAGACACATACTTGCGTACATCAAAGAAAGAGGCTACTGTAACGCAAGGCTGTTGTACCGCACACTCAATCAGCACGGAATAATCAAAAGTACGCTGGAAGATAAATTTGACACTCGTTGAGATTATAAATTCGAAGTACGTAGTTTCATATACACCACACACATACGTAAATACATGGACATCCACCGTCACCAAATTATGGTACCGTACATTTATGTATGTCAATGTGTAGCCATGTGTACAACTGTATGACTCGTCTAAGAAGACTTGGAAAGTCCCAGAACAATGCGACAAAGGTGAACAATGTGAGCAAGCGCACACCATATTGGAAGTAAGACACACTTAATCAGACACGCGTATATATATATACTCTCACCACGTGCATGCATGTGTATGTATAGGATACACACATACGCAAATACAAACACACTTCTACTAATTTAGAGCAAGTATTACATACTATAACCATCACGAGCAATATGAACTCCACACTAAGGCTGACATACTCTTATCCAACACACGACTGCTCCTGTCGAAAGGACCGATTGAACGTCAACGCAGCAAGTAAAAATGCTTGAAGGAACGAAACAGAGTTACTCACATTTCTTTTCATGATTATGATTGTCTTCTTTTCAATCTTTCTTTGTATGGTATAGGTCCTGTTTCATCCAAGGACGTATAAGACACTCTCATGTAAATCCAAATCTTGCGATCGTGGAGACTTCTGTGCGTTTATCCATCGCGTATGTCTGGCGTTGCATGCATGCACACAAAAACATTCACGCAAACAAGTGCAGATTGCTGACCCTCAATCGTACCCATTGATGTATGTAAACATACAGCATTAACATCCAAGTCCGATGCGTTCAGTTTATACATATATACTCCCGCTACCAATCGCACGCATATACACATGTCCATCCACCAACTTATAAGAAGACAAAGAGAGCCCGTCGATTTTATTCTTGACGGAAAAGTGCTCACACATTACTACACAAACGTATGCAAACTCTAAAAATTACATACGGCTGGATTAAGAATACTACATTACACTATATATATTTATGAACTGAAGAATGAAGCCAAGCTGTACCCACGCGCCCTTCCAGCTAGAGATTTTCATAGCTATCCTGCGTCCAGTCAACCTAGCCTTGTGTCAAGCCCGGAATGGTACCCACGCTCCGTTGTGAATTCTCCGGCACAAAATGAATTGCGCACATGGGAACAAGAGTCACATCGAAGCGTGAATGTGGATGCATCTTGGAAGACTGAAAACCGTAAGTGGTATAAGCAAACAACTGCATGTCAGAGATACTGTCGAGAGTGGTTGCTAATGCTGTCGGGGATTAGCAGAAAATTACCTGAATCTTTGTGTCTTTCTCCACACAAAGGCACGTAATGCTGAAAGGTTATGAACACGTGATGCTTAACGCAATATAAATAGGTATTAGCGTGCGAGTGAGTGTAACGTGTAAGAGAGCGAAATTATGCACTAGTGAACGTTTGTATTTATCAAACGATCTCACTGCCTGTTAAGAATATTGTCAACATGTGCAGGACAAAAAGCTTCAACTACTTGTATACAAAATACTGATGTGAATTCTGGAGTAAGTGGTAATGCCTGTACAGAAAGCATTATTTAGTTAAGATGCACGATTTTCATACTGGTGCTCGACTGCAGATATTCGTTTGCGCGAGCACCAGACCATTCTGGATGTTCTTGCCACAATTATGATTCCAAGGAAACCTATTCATCTTCCTGGTTTACGAGACTTTTGTGTGAGTCTGGTATGTTTGTACGGCCGGTTGTTTTTTATTTGCGTGATGAGAGTGAAGGTTTATGAGAGAGTAACAAGATAAACAATAATATGTGCCTTTTGGTTGTACATTTGAGTCAATATATACATGTGCGTACATTCAAGTGTATAACGTTTGGATCACTTGTAGCATTCTCGTCATGTTTACTTAGAGAGAGTGTATCTACATGAGCTGATAAATTATTAGCCGGAAAATTGATTAATACTATTTGTGTGGTTCGAATGTACAGTCGATGTCCTCACACAGGATGAACTCATAAACGTTCGTGTATTCCATATCAATGTCTGATTGTTTCTTCCTATTGACTCGACCACGCACGTTAACACCGTAATGGTGTAACTTAAAGTCAGCCGGACATTCAGTCTCGAGTCATGAGGTAAAGAAAACAATGGCATACACAGATCAGGCGAACAATACAGAAGGAGGATATTCCTTGTTTGCGTATAAGGCCAGTACAGTTACGCGAACAAATCCAGCTGGATAAGGATGGTACGGTGATTATGGTGTATTTTTGCAATTTGTATATATATTGTCCGCATGTGGTTCCATACAATAATATACGAGCATGAGTGCTTAGAAACAGCTTATGTAGTATGCGTGCTTCATGCACACCGATCATGCTCAATACATTGTGACCTAAACCTTTTGTCATACAAATGAACACACAGGCGTTTCGGTACAATTGAATACGCAAACTAGTTTCTTATGGTGATACTTTAAAATTAATTTTTGTATATCTATCACACAGCTTTACCATTTTACCTGATATTCTGGGAGCGACTATCTGATACTGAAACATAAGCTAAACTATCTGATCGGCCGTTGTGCTATAACATTTCAGTACCTCCATCGGGTTCACCCAACCTCAACTCACATATGTTATGTCTAGTATCTGGAGGACTGTATATCTTCAACAGTACAAGTCCATACTTGCAAATTCCGCATACCTTCGGACGTTGGTAAACCAATAGTCTTTTTCTGGCGGGCATCTCAAAGATAGAATGAACGAATACATGCATCGAAGTGCATTAGTGCCTCAAACCTTCGTACGTAAAATAGTTTAATACTAGAAAGCTTAGCCCACTCTATATTTTCGCAACCATTGCACATTCCTTGTGGTCAACTCAGGCATAGAAACGACTGGTGATATTGTGTACTTATTCCCTACTGCGGGTTCTTTTTGAACACGATCGCCTTAACGTTTATAAATATATAGTGGTATGAAGTGGACGTAAATGTTGTTAAATAAACATCCTTTTAAGCAACTAGTACAGTGACATAAACAGATCAATATTAAATATTTCGTCAGTGTTCAACGATTATGTCAAATTCTAGTTTATTAGTCACTCATTGTCATGCTCAATATGTGAGCATGATGTTAGATACGGCTGTAGATCATACATGTGGTGTATTCCGTATTTGCATTTGCGATACGGGTTGGGAAATCGCAGAGGTATACGCACTTATAGTATTGTCATCCTGAATGACGGTTTGTACAGATACGTTGCACGTACACTGACAATACGATAGTGTGCATAATGAAGACATGAAAGTAGCTAACCTTTTATACATCGGTGCAGAATGGGCTAGGAAGTGCTAATGCGGGGACAGAAAACTACACCACATTATAGATCATCCGTAGTGCGCCAAAATTTTACTTTCGCTTGCTCATCCGACGAAACAGGCATACTTACGCAACAGTAAGTGATGGTTGAATATACCCGAATTCATGGTATGAATACCTACCACATTTATTTCGCTCATGTAAATGTCCAACATTTTTACATGAACGTGTAAGTCTCACTGAGGTTAAAGCAAGCCCGACTACTCATACTCATATCTCCATATAACATATTGTAACATGTGCATGGATGTGTGAATATCAGTTGACAATGACAATTTCCATACGTTTTTCAAAGGCAACGGAACATAAAACAGGGTTGAAGTATGTGCATGATTCACGCGCTGCAAGTACACTTCATGCCATACTCCCAACGATGAGTTTGTACATTGTACTTATATACTAATACTTAGACACGTACGGGTAGTCCCAACTGTGTCAAAACACTACTCACCCGCTTTTCTAATGATTCGAGTGTGGAAACGGCTTTCTTCCTATCGGCCTTCAACGCGATAGGAAGATAAAGCATGGTAGACACGTCCGTGTATAGGGTGCTCAATTCAACTGTCAATACCTCACTCAGCGGTTCACCAGTTTTCAAGGTACTGCTCTGGAATGTTTGCACCGTCCTGAAGAAGATGGATAATATGTGATTAGCATTGGCGCATATCTAAATATCTGAATGATTGAATTGAAATTCGTCTTTACAGTACTATACGTACGCGCAATGAACAAACACAAGCCATTCACATTCTACTCTACATAGAATTACTCGACAATTAAGAATCAAAAATCGGTATGTACAGAACGCTTAAGATGCGAGGTGTCAACCAAAAAGAAGAGTAATGTACGTGGGGTATATTTGATCACTTTTCGGGAACGTTTGTTACTTCGAGAAAATATCAAGGCGTACCCGATGATGCCCTGCAGTCGGCCAATTCGCTCGGACAACGGAAGTATTTCGTGGAATCCTTCATTGAAATATTTTTTAAGGCTCATGTCATCTTGTCTACCAGCAAATACACCTTCCTGCAAACCAACCTGTGTATTAAAAACATGTAAAATAAATATTAGTAGCCATTTTTCAGTGCGTACGCCTAAAAGTTGTGCAAACCTGATTAATATATAGAATACATTCGCACAAAAGATAAGAACATGAATGGTTTCCAGCGTAAGGACTGGCACACAGACACACGAAAACAGAAGCACACACAGGGGTATAAGTACACATGCACATACAAACTTGTACTAGATATGTATCCAAAGCACAGTCGTACTTTTTTGTGGTTAGATGCCAGGGTTGCCCAATGCTTGTCGGCAATGAGCTTCTCCACGTCGACGTTACAATCAAGTTCTGCGTCTTCCATTATGTTAGTTATGTTCCATCAGACGCAGTGACGAGGAGCTTCTTGTATATGTATGTGTATGGCTATAAGATACCGTTGAATCACTGCGTGGATGTGCCTGCCTTGGTACATTTAAGCAAAACGACACGTGTACGATAACTTCCGGTTTCGCAAAAAGATAACGTTATCATTCTTGCAAAGTCTTGCACCGCAGGTTGCATCCATCGGGATACCTGTTGTCACTGCCACTCCCCCCCCCAATCCATATTCACTCATCCGAGAAGCCGTATGGCGTAAAGAGGCTGTACTGGAGTGTTATATATCATATAAAACCCGATATGATTGTTAATAAGTGTACCAGCATTCTTTAAACAAATCAATTTCAGTATAAAAGCAAAAAACATGAGATGCAACAGCTTACTCTTATTTTACTACAATGAAAATCACGTTCCCAGCGTAAGATCGACTTCTGTCAAGACAGTAAATCTCTTGGACTGATCAGATCAGAAAGTTTCGCCCAAAATTCTACAATGCAATCCAGTAAAAAGTCGGCTTCCACAATTTCAACCTTGTTCAAAAACAATTGAAGTAGTTCCTTATATTGTTTATTTTACAATGGTGTACTTTACACATCAAGTATTACTCTGTATTCATTCAAGGATATTTAGTTCAATTCAACCATGAATCCGCAGTCGTGGGCCTGAATGCCTAAGTAGCAATCTTAAGCAAAGTCCACTTAACAGCAAGCCATGTTGGTAAATATGACATGTGCAAGTGTCTCTCAAGAAAGAAAGCGAATTCTAGTCAACTATTTTTTTTTTGTTCGCTTGTAGGAAAGCCTGCTTATGCGAGTGCTCCAGTTTCTGTAAACCCAAGTTGAAGAACATGAAAAATCAAACGTTGAATCGATAATTATAATACGCTTCTTACATTTCGTTATACCATTTTTACAGAACGATTTCACGATTTGTGTCAAGTATACTAGTGTATGCACATATTCTCAGCCCTCACTAGTTCTCTCTCTCTCTCTCTCTCTGTACATATATATATATATCTGTATTATTCCATAATTCACCTTACATTAGCAAAGCTCTGGACAAATACAACCTACGAAGAATATATTATGTGAATGAAAAACACTTTAACAACTTACACATAGCCTAGTTTTATAAAATTAATGCAGCACAGTTTAAACACACAAACACAACACAAAATTATAAGAGGTCACACAAATTTAACCAATGAACAGCAGCTGTATGTATACATGAGATTTGTCAAAACGTGCATGTAAAATAACCTACGATTAAGTACAGCGAGCGAACGACCTACCGTTGATAAGAACGGAATCTTGCACAAACGTAAAACCTCGCTTTGTCTTGTCTCTCTGCTGCGAGAACTCGCTTTCATGCATTGCGTCACCTTTTTTACCTTCGCGTGTCTCCTACACGTGTACATTGTTCAAGCGGGATTAGTATATGGAGGTAGTACCATGTATATATAAGTTCAGTCACGTTTACTTACATGATAAAAAATAATGTTTGTATGAGTACAAGTGTTCAAGATGCAGGTCTATCGAATATGAACAGGATCATTGAAGTAAGTGCAACTAGTTGAGGGACGCACAGAACTGAGGAAAAGAGAGAACGCAAACACAATAACATGTTAATGCATACGTCAACGTCCACAACATTCATAATATATATAAATATATTGATGTTAATTACATCTACCCATTGTGGCTGCACTGTGTGAATCCTATACGATAAACGCGAGGAACTGAAATTCAACCTCATGCATACATTTCCACAAGAGGTTGTAAATATATACGGCAATCAGATTGGCAAATAGTCACCACAGCCGACAGGTATAATAACCGATAGATTAATTCGACAACAACAACAGTATGATACTACCAGACGCCCATACTGCACTAGAAATGTACCATAGCACAAACGAGAGATGATGACATGCATTCGACTGACCGAGTTTCCCGATAGTTTTAACAAATACAAACGTACAGTTATATATCCATAAATACATGATAATAAATAAAACAACTCTGGCCATTTATATGATTGTTTACAAGTGTATAAACAAAGAACAGAGATTGGAATCTACTTCACCGTTCGTAGAGGATATTAAAATGTGCAGACGAAGCGCAAACAAGATGGAACACACAATAATATGCCCCCCCACCCCGCGCTCCCCCCACACACATTAAAATATATCGTATGTAATCTAAGAATATGCCAAGGGATTAGTATAGGTTATAATCTATCTTCCAATCACATAGTCTACTAGAACGACCACGTCAAATTGGTATTCACAACACATTCAACAATGGTGTATAATGTACGTCTTTAGGGTCTTAAATAACGAACTACGAATACTAACTCATCAAAATACATCAATGAAGCAAATTTAAACCAAGGTGCACTTACCCGAACCATACCAACCCACCGAAGAGAGGTCTACTACCAAACATTACCAAACGCGAGAAGATCGAATTTGTGTTATGCACGTACTCGGATACGTTCCAGTTTAGTGCTTACGATATATAAGGGTATGTACGAGGCAGATGCAGGTGCGAAAACTCTTCTGCTCTAACGTGCAAGTGAAGTGTGTGTGTGAGTGTACGCGTGTGTGTCCGTGTGCGTAGTTGTGTGTTTTGCAGTATGTGTGGTGTGAACGCAGAAGTAGACGCGACGTGTGTGTGTGTGTGTGTGCATGACACGCTCGTGTGTGATCTGTCGGACATTATCAGGACATTTATAGGACATTGGTAGGACATTCATAGATGTATAGGACATTGGTATAACATTGGTAGGACGGACACTAGTAGGACATTAATAGGACATTAATAGGACATTAATAGGACACTATTAGGACATTTATAGGACACTCTTTGGACACTTCATAGCGTTTCACTATCTAATCCCAAACACACACACACACACACTCACACACACACACACAGTAAATCTGATGCAATGGCCAAAGTATACATGAATAAGTCGCAGTCATAGCTTGTTTTCGTGCACATATCGTACATCCAGGGCACATCTACGTACACAGTACTAGTACATACCGCGAAACATAATTATATATGCAACAAGTGCAACAGCAAATATAATCAACCATTGCACTCAAAGTGTTTAGATACACTCACGCATTTATCGCCAGAGCACTACAGCATTTTCGCGAATCTTGCCATAATATCTACCAAGATGGGAAACACTATTTCGTCTGACATGAAGTACGTTGACCTCACAGGTTTCGTAAGCATTGAAGGATTCGACATGTGTAAGACTGCTAGGGTATGTTGGTCTATGGTTTCAAACAGTGGATAAGTCTGGTAGTACTTTTGTTTACTCCTGTATGCTCTCATATGTATGTGTGCGTGAATGTGTGTATCTCATACGTCCCGAATCTTACGTCGTATACTTTTGTATGTCTGTGCCATCAACAAGTACGAAAAAGAATATGGAAACATGTACTGCAAATTGACATTGACACTTCTATATATCTTCAGAATACCGGAAAGACTAGAGATTTTCAAGTACCTCTCAAGAAAGTTTCGATCGGAAACTTCCTCGACATGAACAGAAATGATAATATATTACGAGCAGAAATAGATGGTAAGACCTATTCACTCCTTCTCACTTAGCATGTAAGCTTCGTTCGCATGTGTTTGAGTGAATATGCAAGTAGGTAATGACGGATGTATCAGACTTGTATTTCCTTAAACTTGCGTGACACGTTACAATTTCGTAATTACTACAACAGGATGTCGAATAATACACATGCTTGCATACTTTCATATACACGCGAGTGCGATATTATGAAGGTAGTGAGCATTTATGGTGCGTTAGTGCAAAGGCAAATTTTTTTCTCGTGTAAACTCTTGTTAATACAAATGTTGCTTTTCTGTTCGCGAATGTCGTCATATTCAATCATCATGTCATGCACGCATCTGCCATATTTACCCTCCAAGTAGACGATTCGTCTCGTACGTACTGAAATCAACGCCCAGATAGATAAACATATACATACACATCGCAGTGATACATACTGGCATATATATTGGGCACGTTTACACAGAGAGGGTGCACACAACACGCACACACGTACAGACTCGTAAAAAATATATGTTCAAAACACTAAACATGCATATATACGTATGCCAATATTCACCATTATGTAATGGTAGAATTGATGCAGTTCAAAATACTTCTCAAATTGAGTAGCGGAACGGAGGCGAAGGAACTGCAAATGAAAACTTACCACGGCGTAGATGTTTCACCAGCTGACATCCCACTGCCTGTTCAGGGTATATAACAGTTTTGTGTATTTTTGTATGTTTAGCTGTGTATGTATATTTATGCATGTTTGTAGCAGAGGTAAGAAGATTCATGTGCTAATTATCAGATTAATGCGCTGTGATGTATCTTTGCATGATGATAGTGTAGGCAAATGAATATGTATTGATTAGTAACGCTCTTAACACTAGGGTAAATGTGATTGAATTCAATCACTGGATCAGTCTATACTCTAAAGACCACGTAGATACGAACACACAAGCTTAAATACAACATATAGAAGATTATGAGGTTATACGTATATATATAAGTCGAATCGTTACAGTCACTGCGGTATAACGCAACAACACTCTAGCATACAATGGAAGCAGACATACACAAACCATACACACGACAAATACGCCCAAGGACGTAAATGTCCAATGTACTAGTTTTGTGTACTGCATGAGCATACACATATGCTCACTCACACTCATTCACTACATTACGACATACTCTTTACACATGATCGTAGAATACTCATATTCTCCATGTTTAATGCATAAATATGTATACCTGATACAAATTAATTTATACTCATACATAATATACACGTTGTATAGGTCTATTTCCGACGCATCGCCTCAAGCATATGTTCGACGAGGGTATACTTTCGGACGAAAGTGTGCTGAAGTTTCATCCGGATCCGTCCGGAAAGGTAGCACCAACGTCTATTGTCATACATTCGCTGTGCGTGTGTGTTCATGTATTTATGAAGGTGTATGAGTACGAGTATGTGTATGTATCTATGGGTGTTGTATATATATATGAGTATGTTGCTGTAAAGTTATATGGGCAAACACATGTAGAACAGAATTGAGATCCCGATTTAAACATGCCACCACATCAAAGTCATGCTTTGTGAATTGCGCCACTACATGCATACACCCACACATCTATACCTAATTTTGTTAGTTACATCAACTACAGGAACCTCACCATGTGCGTTATGTTTTACTCTCATACACAAGCAAACGCACACGTACGCACACTCACGCACTTATTCACAATCTGTGATAGGTGTTCAGAGGTACTTCAGCGACGATTGACAACCGGCTTCATCATGTCCCGGGTGACGAGAACTCCGTGTTCGATGTCATGTCATATATCATAGATGAAAAACAGAGGTAAGAAATGGAAGGGGGATACACACTTACACACATACATATACACACCGCGCACACATCGCTAATACACTTCGAATAGGTCATATGAGCACTTAGGAGAGGTCATATGAGCACTTAGGAGTACAGCCACGCGCAGCTACACAAATAGATCTCATCATAATCTCAACCAACGAAATCTACCACTGACGAAGTTCAAGTTAGACAACAGTAGATATAACTAGCAAATACACTGTGGCGTGCTCATCAACTCAGGATATACAAACTCACACGCACGAAAGTTGGTTGCGGTCGTAACCAAGTGCACACCGATACATTGGCTCACGCACATACACATACTACGTACGAAACAAATTTTAACAAGTGATTGATTATATTGTACAATTGTATCAGAGTGCATCTGATCATGTATTGTCGACAACAGATTGTAAATACTGATCTTCTATCGTCTCCGCCGCCTGTTGTGTCTAAAAAAGACGGTTTACACACGAATGGCTCACAGAGTATATCGTCCAAGGCATTTTCATCCTCGCAGTCAGATCAGAATTCGACTGCTAGATCACCGTAAGTACATAAATATATGTATACATATGTGTGTATTCGTCAAAGTACATCCGTGCTGATGGTTTTTCTGTCCAATACTGTTATAGCGCAGTTTCATATAATATCCATGGGCTAACATTTTTATATAAAGAATTATGGATATCCACATATGGCCCCAGTTTTGTCACACTCGCGCGTCACTCATGTGTTGTTATTTTTAGCTCATGTGGTGCCTGTATTCAACCATTCATGCATTCATGCCACCCTAACCATACCCACTACAACCACACCAAGTACGTGCACATACACGAACACACCTCGCACATCCGTACGATTAGACGCATGCTTGCAAACCTACACTCATACGTACAACTACGTACTCCCTAACAACGTCCTAGGCACATGAACTCTCACTACTTCGTACCGATAAATTCACATGCACATCCACAAATATAAACATTTATATTCAGCATGATCGGAACGAAAAGTATTCCGGTGATCAAAAATACTTCAACGAAGAGCCACGAAGATCGAGTAGAATTTTCGAAACCACACAAAGTGCTTTTCTATATTTTGTTCCTGGAATCCTTCTTGGTTCTGGCTTTATTTAGGTTGGATTGTTTGTGTATTGTATGAACTACGCGTGTTTCATGTATTTGCCCGTTTATGTTTCCATCCTTAACGATATGAGTTTACATGTTCGTGAATATGTATTTTGTGCATATGGTGGGAGCCATTTTTGCAATAGGATTTGCGAAAGTATGTGTTACTGCATGCCCATACTTCGGTGCGTGTTAGTACAGTGAGAATTATCCATATGCGTATATTTCTTAACAGTCTTAGTTTGAGTTCAATTTTTATACGTACGTGTGTAACAAACACGTTGCTATGTATTTTGGGATGTAGAGGTAGTTGTAAGAATTTCGTAGAAACTGTATTCAACATTCCCAATAGAGCTTGACTGTACTTTACCGCCTCAGAATCACTTTAAGCTATCGGGCTACAACAAACACACACAACACATGCAAAATCTCTCCCCCCCCTACACAAACAGATTATATTGGGAAGCGAGGAACACGATTAGCGACCAGAACCTCCGATTATCTGCATATGGTAATGGTGCTATGGAAGTATGCAAATATCTGTTCAATGACCCCACACAAGACTCGACCTCTTTCGCTTAAACGTGCACATACTCAATACAACTATGCACATACATAGCGCACTAAATATATTTATGAACGCACATAAGGAAATACGCACTTACATGCATGCACGCTCACCATACACGAGGATACACTACATACTCTCTAAACTGCTCTCTCTTCAGAATTTTGTTTCAGTGCCAAGTGCTCTACGTCATATAGCGAAACGAAAACATCCTGTATATAATTGTATATACGACCCACAGGGTGCATGTGTGGAGATGTGAGGTGGTATGGTTGTTGTTGCTTGGAGGTTGTGCCGCGCATGAGTACCATGTTATGTTTTTGTTTGAATCTTGTGTGCACTCCTCAACACATATGAACGCACACACCATTTCAAACGATCAAGTATAGCTATTTCTTATGCACAATCTATTTACCATTGCCGGCGCTTTTTAATTTGTAGAACATATTCAGGTTAAAATAAAACAACACAATAGGCTAAGTAAGCAAATAGAACTAAAATATAAAGCCAGATTGGTATTATGAAATCTCGTAAAAGCCATTTTTGCGATATGTTTGTTTTGTCGACAATGTGCGTTCGTGCGAGAAAAATTCAGCAGACACATTCAGGTACATCACTCTATCGTCTACAACCAAAATTTCTACACATATATGCATTTTTGTATGCACAGTCAACCGTATATAGGTATATGCGCGCGTATGCATACGTATGCCTGCATGTACATGTACATCAAATTGAGAACGTATATATCTTGCCAGGGTAAGTTATAAGACGACTAAGACGACGCCTGCTTTGCTGAACTGCTTTACATATCTGTACACTTTATAATCTTACCATAATTCATGTGCAAGATCTAGTCTAACGCATGTAATACAAGTTATTATAGTTGATACATCCTCATATAACTAATTTCGATAGGTATGTGCATATACGGGGACACAGAACTCTGTGAATACTCATTTGTGCATATGTAAGTATAATACTTGGACGTATTATAGCTTTTCACTAGAACAATACTCTTGCTTGAAGCGATAAAACTTGTCTCGTTCGAGTATTCCTATCATCTCTCGTTGCACAGTATCGAACATATCCAGACTCACTTTCCTCGAGTTCAAAAGTGCCTGTGGTATAGATTCAACAATATAATTAATCTGTGTATTGAAGAACTTGCAAAAAATGAACCAATGAGATATCCTGTTTTGATTACCAGAGAATATTTCGAACCAGTAATGGGAGAGAAAAACGAATATTGGATTTTAAGTTTACAGTCCCTATCAGATGGAGTACTAATATCAACCATGGTGATCTCAATGAATGTTGCTCCGATTACATTATAAACCCAGATATGTACGAGGGTTTAGCAAAACGCTTTGTGAGCCTATTGAAAACAGAAGGGGCCCAGATGTGTTTTCAGGAAAGGAAAAATAAAAAAATTCCTGCATTACATTGCACTCTCACTCATGCACGCTTTCACACGTGCAGATCTGTTCATACTTTACATCAATCAATGTCTGTGTGTTACCGATTTGTAATTGTACAAATAGTTTCTTACCATACACACCCACACCAACGCATATGTAGATACGTGTTCGCTTGTATACCTGGATATCCTCCAGCAGTGCTTGTGCTATGTTGACTTGTAACTTCGCGCCAGGTTGTATAAACGTGTTGTAAATCTCTAATGCTTGGTCCTCTAGATGAGCTGTTTGTATGCAACAACAAAGCGGTTGATAAACCAAAACATGCGAAATAAAGATGAATTAATTTGGAGATGCACGCATTCGTAGATTTTACTCTTGGTCTTAATTGTGCAGCGATATATAAAAAACGAAGCAAGGTTAGTCTGCACCAAAGTTCATAGTTTGAATAGACAGTAACGCTTAGTAAAGAAAAAATATTTCTTAATTCTAGCAACCAGGAAGTACGTCAACTACGCACATTGGATGCACATGTTCATTTATAAACAGGAAACATACTTTCAGAGTCTACGCCCTCTTTAAAGTTCTCGACAGTCGTGCAGAACAGCAAAATCTCCTCACAATACTCTCTGTTTAAAAAGGTATACATAGCCTCCACACCACAAACATCATGTAGTACGTCAGTTACTGTCTCCCATACCACAACCTTTCGCGCAGAAAGACTAGAGATGTTCCGTTCTAGATCGCGAGAGGTGCCCTATTCGATTTTGTTTTGGTTAATTCAGATTATTAGTCAATATGTGATAAGCCTTTTCTGACAACTTTTTTAGTAGCGGTATGAGTCTCTAAAGTTTATCAAACTTGTGTTATTCTTAATAAGCATACGTACATCATAGGTAGTAGCGTATCAAGTTGTACACTGTTGCCGTCGATTTACTACATGAATGATACTTTCTGTTGAACCTAATCTTCAATGTTAGTACGTACATAAACACGTGTATTAAATAATGGCGAGTTTGTGAATCAAGGCATACACTTATCCTAGTTGTGTCATTCAAAAAGTGATCCTAGTATGTAGACTACACACGGTGCGATTATGCACAGGCGGTATAGGTAGATTAAGACTATCACCTATATATACATGATACAATGACATACTCCTGTTTCTGACAAACAATCAACCGTGAATGCAAAATATGAGTCCTCTTTGAACTTTTGTTCGTCACAAGAGGTGTTCCAAATCATTCCAGACAACACTAACAGGTTCCCAATGTCGATAACCTCACTTCGTCTGCAATAATGACATGTTAAGTTCGTATATATTCAATTTGTAAGTTTGAGTTTATGTTCTGAGATTGTGTTTAAGCTTGTACATTATATACATTCGTATCTTTTCCACTTTCGTTCACATACTACTAGATAATTCCTTCTAGTTTTCAGCTCGAGTATACATTAAATATATGGCACGTGTCAGCATTGCATTTCTTGTCACATATGCATGTAAAATATGTAAACATATTTATTGAAATACCCCTCACGTCCCGGTAGGTTTCGCGGATCAGTCCCACATCACAAATACATACTGATACATACAAAAAGAGTAGCTTACTTTCTGTCTTCGTCGAGCATTGCCCACTCCATAAAGTCCCGGCCTGTGAAGCAACTTGCGGTCACTCCCGGTCGTATGGTTTTATTGAGCAAGGTGAGACTCTCCTTCATTTTTCGACAAATTACGTCTATTGAGTCATTGCTATTTAGGCTATGACGTTGCTCCCTGGCAGAGTGATTACAACTGTTAGCATGGTACACATAGACATTCATTCATGTATGCAAAAAGTGCACCTCTATCTATGTATGGGCTTACCTGCACATTATGATGGTTGTGAGCACAATATTTCTAAATAAAAGATGTACACATGGTGTTATATATTGGCAGGTTGTTGGTATGTCGCTCTTACGTAAAATTGTGATAGTACATACACAAAGATTGTATTTTTCCAACTATATGTAGGTGCACATATTTAGGTATGTGTACGTTTGTTGGCAAATGCACTTTGTAGACAAACGCATTTGTACACGTATGTGGGTGTTATCGTACCAACGGGTGCCTCGAAGATTACCTTATGCTTGTTTGCACATGTGGTTCAATCTTTATGTTCACATTGACGGGATTATTAAAGCATTTGAGCATCCTATTTGCGTATCTGTTTAGATGTTATAGATACAGTGTAATGTTCAAATTAGAACAAGATCATTACATTACGAGGGTCAAATGGCAGCATATTACTTTGTCACTTTGGTTTAAACACGAAAACTAGCAAATATACAGTTCACATATATCTATACGTAAAATCTTCACTTTCGTGCAAACGCACGCGAATATCTAACATCAGTTTATGCGCACCGACGGATCTGTATTTTTTCATGCATAAGAAACTTGTCGTGTTGGTTCAAGGAACCATTCCCCTTAGTATAGTCAATCTGATTAAAGAATGAGTTTACATTTGATGTCTAGCTTATCTTGAAAAATGGTCAATATTCATATTTATAAGCGAGTACCTACTTTTTTTTAAGCAGTGGAGCTGCTCTATCCTTCTTCTCCAAATACGTTGCGTGTCTTGGTGATTCATGCACACTTCCTTCTCTCTGCGCAGCCAATCCGTCCGTGGGTAGAGACGAGTACCCAGAATTAGTGCACACGGCAGCACTGGGTGCCCTTGCTCGCCGTTTCGGAGACCGACTACGATTGAACGGTAAACTTGCCCCATGTATGCTTAAAAAACACCCACACGAATTTAACTTCTTTGTCTCCTCCGTTCTTTCTCTACTCTTGGCAGGTCCACTTGCTTCCAGTATGTCGTCACATCCACTCACGCACACAGACATATCATCGAAATGGTTACTACTATCATGAGCTATGAGACTCACTTTGTTGAATGGCACTGGTGTGTTCATTGTGACATGCACATCTGACAGTGTTTGTGAGCAATGCTTGTTGGATGTCTCTCGGAATATATTCTCATCAAGGTCGCCATGTGGGATGTGTTTTTTCTGTGTACTCGGACTACATGATGTGGGGCTGAACTTCGGACGTATTGACGGACGAAAGAAGTTGTTGAGCCCTGTGTGTTTTAGTACGAACAGAAGAAGAACATAAGTATTATGTATTATAGTATTTGTATGTATGTATCTGTGAAACCTGAGAAACATACATACTTTATATAACGTAGGTATAAATATTCGTATACCCGGGTACAAGATTGTATTGGGAAGTCGACGGGTAAGTGCGTGTAGATATGAGCCAAGTGATAGGACCGCATGGGATGAAACAGAACCTTGATATCACCGCATGCATACCAATGTATACAAATTAATATACATAACTATCGCACTCTACGCATACGCAGGCTCAGTGGCACAACTGTGGCACACGCATATTAACATATATACTGTCAAATATAACTAGTTTGAATCCTTCCATGCAAATTTGATTTGTTCGTATTTGTATACAGTGAAACAACTTTTTGATCTCTGAACTTTGCACCATACCACACGAATCAATACATGTAGATCGTAGGTGAAATCATTATAGAATACAAACACATTATACAATATATAGTTATATATATATTTCGTGTTTACCTTTTCTTTTTTCTTTCTTGTTGATTAGAGTAAAACTGCGTTGTTTTCTGTTTATTCGATTACCAGGTTGTCCAAATTTGAGTTTAATGTTGTCGTCAAATCCATATACGGTATTTTCTGGTTCAATCGTGGTGAAAAGGCCTCGTCGAAGCATCTCTCTACCTACATTCATAAACATGCGTTGAGGGATACATATATGCACCCAATCATGTAATTATTTATGAAACGTGCACACACGCGCATGTAAGTCGTATATGCGAGTTTGTTTGAATATACAAATAACACGCAGTAGTTGATAGATCTGTCAATGTATGTAGCTATATACACCCAAGTATCCTTGTATGCCTGTGGTATTTATATTCATCCTCTACTCAATATCAAGGAAAGATTGCAAACAGACGTAGTATCACACAAGCTGTTTGTGCGTACTTGCACATGCAAGTGTATGTACGTATAAACGTGCTTAAAATGAATATATAAGCGTGCGTGTTGAAAGAGTGAGCTCACGTGGAGTTAATTGTAAATCCGAAATTTAATCTCCATTTCCCAGCATACGGAAACACGCTGGCAGCGATAAATTCGATGTACACACACAAATATATCTCGCACAGTCCTAATGACACTACCATTTGAGTGATTCTTCGAAAAGTACGTACACCACAAGGCATTTCGTTGTATGCACGAGCGCAACGCATACCTAGCCGCGTTGTGTATGTCTGATTTCCTTCTACGTTGAACGCTGCCCACTGTGACCACTCATAACCCATGAAACTCCCTTCCGTGACATGAGCAGATGTCTGATCGACAATCACAATATCACTTTCGGTAGATGGTGAGGAGGTTTTGCTAATATTAGTACTGACAGTGTCAAGCATAAAATCTTCAAATAACTGAAGAATGTATGCCGAGTCCGATCTACTCTCTGGGCCTAATGTAGATGAACGCAGTGTGACTGGATTTGGCTTTAACTGTTGAGAACCTGGACGTCGTTTAATATACAGAATTCGGTGCATGTCAAATCCCGCCATAATTTGATATTCATATGAGCTTGTATTGTTATGTTGATACCGCGCAGAGTATAACCAAGTTTACCCGTGGTTTGGTTGAAGTATTACAAACTACACTAAACTAACATGGTAATGTAAGTTTTGTATTTTCTAATATATTTGCCTTTATGGATGGGGTTGCCAGTGTAAGTTTGTGTGTGTATGTGCGAGCGTATGAGCATTTATATGCCTATGATATGTCCATGGGGTGTAAGTGTCCGTAAGTTATTGAATCACATCTGAGTTTGTGAGAGAAGATATATTTACTCGTATATGTGTGTATTGTGCGCCCGAGAGAGAATTTTAAGTTTCTGGTAGGAATATATAAAGTGTGTGGGCGTAGTTTATATGTGGCGTATGTGCGAGTGTGTCAGCGAGAAAGGAATATACAGTGAGTGTGTGAGTGTGTGAGTGTGAGTGTGTGTGTCTGTGTGTGTATCAGTGAGAAAGGAATATATAGTGTGTGGAGTGTGTGTGTGTGTGAGTTTATATGTGAGTGTGTGTTTGTGTATCAGTGAGAAAGGAATACACAGTGTGTGGGTGCGTGCGTGTGTTTCGGTGTGCGAGGGTTTGTATATGCGCGTATGTGTAGAACATACAATGTGTGGGTGTGAGTGTGTGTGTAGGTTTATGTGTGTGGGGGGGTTTATGTGTGTGTATAGGTTTACGTGTGTGTGTAGATTTATTTATGTGTGTAGTTTATTGTGTGTAGGTTTATAGGTAAGTGAAATGTGTTTCCGTGAGAGAGAGTGAACATTACAATATAATCCGTCGCTATAATTGGCTACTAAATATTTTATCAGTTCCCATCGTCGCACGTGTGCCAACAACAGTAACAACAACGTCTCACACGAATGAAAATACCCTCTCTTACTTTTTAACAGCATTCAATTTCATACTTTCTGCCACCCACCACTACCATTTTCCACATGAAAAAAACAAGAAAGCAATAACTCCCACTCCTTGAGTTGCATCTCTCGGGTTACATCATGGAAATGAATTGAATATGAATGTCGGTTGGTCACCTATCGTAGCTCTCATCTCCTACTGCATACAAATCGTTAGGGATGAGGTACCAAGCCTATAGGGAGGGTATTGGACGTCTCAATTGAATTTTTAAGACATCATGTGTTTGAAACTACAACTCTATTCGCTAGCAATAGTATACGTCCATGGTAGATGTTGAATTTTACTTTTATGTGTATGACATAGAAAAAAGTCCTATTATTAAATGGCAACCAACCTCATATTTTTCAATTCTAACTTTTTATTCTTGAATGACATTAATGCCTGTGAAAACAATAAATCGAAATCCCGAGTACAGGGTAAAAGTCATTGTCTACATTCAGTACATAAATTCATCAATCTAGTCGGTTTTTCTTGTAGCGAAATAAAGATATATAAAATGTGAGGATTAACTTGGCGTTTTTAGATTGTGGTGAGGTGAGTGCCTGACTACGACGAGTTTGGGTATTCGTAACTACGCAGGAGATTCACAGGTACCATCCATTCCTTCGTATGTTATCATCATTTCCTATTCCGCTATGTTGGATATATCGCATGCAACTATCATTGATGATCATATTCATAAGGATCACGATGAGATCCTTTATTCTATTCTAACACTCTTTCACACGAATATATACATATTTAAAAGCTATGATACATTTCATCCAATGGACCTCTACAATATATCGCGTTCCTTGGTTTAACGTGTGTATCAGGGTTATACAGTTAAGCAAATCAGAGTAAGTAGACCAAGTCTTCACAAAAGCTTCATCGAGACAGAACCAAGCCAATAAGCTAGTACATCCAAAAACAATTTATTGTCGATATTGTTGAAAAACATACATATCATACTTTTTATATAAACTACGGGATTTTCCGTTACCATGATCATCACGACGTGTAACATTGTAGTCGAGTACTGCCTATGACGACCGGTACCAAATTTAACTCAAGTTTTAACTGTGTGAACTGAAATAGATTAAGCAGTGGTATCATTTATGGTTGTGTTCACGTCGACTTCCTCGATGTATGGAGCAGTAACATATTGTACATCTAGGTACGCCCACACCAATTCAGACACAATGCTTTTGTCCGGAACAGCTTGGGCCAAACCGTAAATAACTCCAGCACCTACAACCGATTGAAATTGATAAGTTAATATGCAATGCCGCACATGGGTGGTTACAAATACGCTGGAATGGAAAAGAGCTTTTCATGCACATACCTGTTGTTACTGATTTGTCAGGTTCTTGCATGAGCTCAATAGAGAGTTCCTCGATATCCTTGGTGAGGCGATCAATTACATCAGAGTCCACGTGTAGATATGTAAAACAGATGTGGAAGCTACAACCGCAATTGCAGTGCACACAATATCCATCAACGATCAGCAAAAACAAAAAGATGTTTAAGTATATTAGTATGTCAGATGAGTTGAAAAACTTCGTAAAAAATAAAAGTACATAAAGCCGCAACGCAAGCCATTGAAGACAAAAGTCCGTACGCAAAAAACGCAACACAACATACTACACCAATCCCAAAACCGTTCCTTCTTGGCAACACATTTTAAATTTGGAACTCACTTACACTCACATACCAAGCAGGATGCTGGAGCTGATTAATGAACCATCCTCTCGCTATCAGCGCATTTCCCAATCGGTAGATATCAAACTCATCTGATCCTATTGCAAGAACGGTGGCGCCGGGCTCTCCGACCACCTTCAAACCAGCGATAGACTCCACCCTAGGAAAGCATACATGTAGTCGGTGTTGGAGATATGCAATAATATGTACAGATACGAACAATGAACTCGAATACAATATGTGAGCGGTGTCGGTCAAGATTTCCAATTCAGGCGATACATTGTAAATGAATTACGTGCCCGTCTACATTTGTCAGCGCTACTGTGAGTCTCGACTATTTTCTAAATCACATACTTTTTCTGGACTTTAATTCGAGCATTAAGGATCTTCTTCGTGCACTCAACGTAACCTGAATATAAACGGAAAAAATCAACCTCTTAGAAACACCTAGTGTATTTTTCTTTTCACGAATACATCTGTACATGTATTATCGATTTATGCGCATTCAAAAAAAATTGTATAACATACATATAGTCATATACCTTCTTGTCCAAAGTGCATCATGGTGGCCCATGTTGTGGCGGCAAGTGCACCTGGGCGACTACCAGCCTGTGTTGGGGTAGCATAGATACCTCCGGGCCATGAATCCTGTGCATAATGAATATTAGTTATACTTCGTAAACTAAATTGTGAGTACTTAAGTGCACCCGACATGAGACAGATAGGGGGCGAAAATGTGTCTACTTAGGGTGGTATTTGTGGTAAGGAGCACCCTGGTCACACGGACATGTGACGATGAAGTATACTTCTACATATGCATACGTCTTTTGCTGGGGTCGGCATAGACACCTCAGGCATGAGTAGAATTAGGCAATATATAGATACGAGTGAGTTCTTCGTTGACTTTCGTGTAGGGGTGGAGGGGGTGGAGAGAGTGACATGCAAGAACGCGTCTGCGGTTATGTGATGGAGTACTACCCATAGCAGACATTGTATAAAGCAATATAAACGTATGCATAAAATTGCACACAAGTCCTTCGAGCTATATCACCTAGTTGAAGTAATAAACGTACTCCTGTACACATCTCGCAAGATACCTGAACAAAGTATTGGTAGTGACGAAGCTCCGTGCTATGGTACAGAACGACCGAGGTACCTTTTGGTGTGTAGCCATACTGAAATAGAAAGTAAGATAAAATAGTGAGCATCACTAGTTTTACACCGCAATAGTAATTACAAGGCCATCTTACAACCACTAATAATATCTGAACAGCAGCATTGCGTGCACTTGAACAAAGTAATTAGGATGATACAGGTAAGTATAAAATGATTTGTAGTTACACGGATGTACATGTACACGATATGCATGCAAACGATGTACCTTGTGTGTGTCTACAGACATCGATGTGACACCCTCCACTCTAAAGTCGAAGGGTTGCACTGGAAATCCGGCTTTGTCCATGAATGGGACAACAAACCCACCCAAGCAGCAATCAACATGCATACCAATGTTATTTTTACGTGCAAGTCTGTGGGTTATGTATAAGCATATATAGAGTACAGGTGTGCGTTTGAGTGTCAGAACCAAGTGACAGAATACATGCAAGTAATCGCATCAGTATATCCTGAGTAACAACTTCGACTACACCAAAACATATTCATCTGAACATGGCCCACTCAACACACAGGTTTCCAGTACTATGGATATAGCATGCTTGGATGCACAACATACTTGGCAATACCCTCAATGTCATCAATACATCCATGAGGGAAGGATGGGGCAGACCCCACAAGCATGATCGTGTTTCCATCAATAAGCCTAGACATACTCTTCAAACATACACGTCCAGTATTCTCATCGACTGCCGCATGCTTGATTTTGATCTTGTAATAATCACACGCTTTATCGAATGCCACATGAACCGACACACCAACAACACTGAAGTGGTAAGCAGGTTGGCAAATATCGATTTTATTAGAAACTCACTCTAGCTCATATTTTACTTTGTAGCGAAAAGTAAAGCATACATAAGAATATATGTACTTGCTTAGTAAATAATCAACAAGGTTAAGTACTATGAAAGTATATTAAAACATACATTGCATGCAAAGGTCATACACTACGAAACTCCTTCAACCTACTGACTCTTTAATCAGTGAACGTAACGACATAAAGCACATATGCGACTTACTCGTATATTACAACATCAACTATATGCGTAAAATTCTAATGTTTGTTCGTATCTTATATGAGCTTACAAAGCTATCAGATTTTATGAACAAACAGGTCAATGCTAACTTGCATACAAACTACCAACCATCATTTCATAGCGATATCCATGTGAACGTACATTGATTCTAGTCGAACACAAAGATGTTAACAACACACAGCGTGCATTCACGCAAAACATACAAGTATACTACATACGTGAATAAATATTGAGCACAATTTCACAAATCATCGAGAGGATTCCTCGTGAAGAGAAACTACGGTTCAGTATTAATGCACACAGAATCACACTCTTCGTGGCAAATGCACTGGACAATTTCGCACATATTCGACTTCGTTGGTATAAATCACAAAAGGACAGATAGCCGTCAATCCAAACATTTACATACATGTTTGGATACTCAATTCCTTTCACGTCCTTCGCCCACTCACGGTGAGCACGCACGGCCATGCAGATCGACTCAGTTCCACCGGACGTCATACTGCCACATGCATCCTCCTTTCCGTTCATTATATTGGCGCACATCTAGTGTTCGTATTATGAGAGTATGGTGAATGTTTTGTATATAATTTTACATATACACAGATTCGCACACACACTTTGTCATAGGTACAGAAATTACGAACGTTTTTGACACACCTTGATAACTTCGGCTTCCATCTTCATACATCCAGGAAAGACATCGCCGTGTAGAGGATTCTCCCACACAAACATACCGAACACCTGTTAATGTGAGTGTGAGACGTATAAGTATGTATGCAATATGTATAAGTTTGTTTTGTGCTTGTTATCGTACCTTCACTTAACATGATATTCGCAATCACACTTCCAATGCACATAACTACACACGTTTTCTTTACCTACATTGGGAAAGTACACATACAACACATATAAACCCTCGAAAAATGTTGTTTCTCGCGTATATGTGAATTCCGTCACACATGTATGTGTCCATATTGAACTTACATACCTCTTTAGCAAGGCGCGTAATGTCATCACCACCGTGATAAACAGTTCCAGAGCAACCACCCTGCCTCCAATCAGCCTTCGCACGACTCATATCTTGCATGAACTCACAGTCTTTGATCACCTTAGTAGTAGAAAATATTTTTTCTAGGTCAGTTACATTAACACGTAAGTAATTACCGGGTTCACACGCTACTGCAAACAATTATATACATATAATGTACCCGTAAAATACATTAATACAAGATTTATTACCTCATCAATCGGCTTTCCCGTGAAAGGCAATACACTTGTATACTTTTCACCTTCAACTGGCACCTTAAAGTCTTTCATCATATCTGTGTACATCTGGGGTATGAAAAACCATGATTAAGTGCCATGTGCATATTAACAATCACGCGTATGTACATCTTCCCATTAGACAAACAGAGCACATTGTGGTCTTAGATATACATTGTGATAGATAAAGAGCGTATCAGAATCTCAACCGATTTCACACTATCATCCAATCTACCCTGCATCACTTATACACTCTCGAACAGGTGGAACTCCGCGTAGAGCGCATGCTGACACACAAGAATAATGTGTATGTTATTGTAGTTCTTAGACATTGACGTTCCGTAGAGTCTATGTACGTTTGTTACATAAATAACTATTATGTGCGTACGAGCAAAACATCAAATCCTCATATACATGCATAACCGTAAAAAAAAAAACAATAGTTTCGTGTATATATTTACAGAAAAGTGCGCGATACCTTATCTTTCGACTTTTCTATCTCTTTTTTAATCGAAGGAATGAGTCGAGCGAGCTTGAAGACTTTGCGCTTGACCTTTTCAATCGCCCCTGTACACACGAGTAAAAAACATTAGGAATGCACCACCTAGACACACAAATAGAAGCGCGCCAGAGACAGCAAGTTAACGAAAGACACGTTGCAATACACAGGCACAGGTTCATACATGAACGCAAATTGTCATATGTGGATTTCATAACATTGTACATACATGGGTCTGCGTACAAACATACAGTATTCACAGAACAACTTCAACAGTACACACACCAATCTCAGAGCGATGAGAATTTTGAATAGTTTTCAAAGTCCACATTGCAACGGCTCCGTAAGCAACAAGCTTCCAAGGCTCAGTTCCTTGTAGATATCCATTGGCAGCACCAGTTAGAGACCTCCACGCGGAGGAGAGGGATGCGTCGGACATATTTGTGATTATTCGAATCTCCAACTCTATATCAAACTAATTATGTTTGTATTCAGGTTCTACTGTTGGCGTGAATGGTTATGATGCGGGGGTGATATATTTGTTGGGATGTACTTTGTACGATCCGTACGTTGGGCTTATAGTTCGTAACTACTACGAGTGTGTATGTGTGTTTGTGTGCGTGTGTGTTTATGTATGTGTGTGTGTATATGTGTATGTGTGCGATGTGTACATATAAACGACATAAAAACACCTACGTTTTGTTGATATGGAAAAGAGTGAATATTAAAACACTCCAATCACCAACTGTCATTTTATTTTTAGAATTTCTCCAATTACACTCTGTCGTTATATTTATATAAATGCCACAGATCTAGTCACGTTTCGTTCGAACTCACGCCGTGTCGTCACTCCCTCAACTCGGGAACACACAGACACACACAGACACGCATACACACAACTACAACAAACACAAACACAACACACACGAATGCACCACACCAAATGATCAGAAACGTGCTTGTACTCTCCTAAATTCTGTATGGGTTCTCATTTATGTTCTTTGAGTGTTTATATGTGCAACGAATGAATCGTATAGCTCGCTATGTAATAGCCGTACAACGCTCCTAGTGTTGGTACGCTTAGCTCTAGAAGAACTATCTCTATTTCGGCATAGTAAATACACTCGTTCTATTCTGGAATGGGCAATAAAACCGTAACTCGGCGAGGTTCAAGTCTAGGACACCAATATGATTTTCTTTTTGTTTTAAGCTGGTGCTGTTGTGACCCACTATTGTAGTTGAGTTAGAGGCCGCATCTGATTCTTTCGTTACATTGAGGTCCGATGGTTGAGGATCTGAAATTGACGATATGTGTTGACTTGAGATGTAGAATTTGCCACAATACAAGCTAATATGCACAACTATAAAAGTTTTTTCTTTGTAATTATAAGAATAACGTACAACTGCATACAGTAGAGTTGCCTGTAGAAGTGACAATATATTGTTACATACATAACAATCACATGATCAATTCACACCAATGTATGTTTCTACCTTCATCCGCGATTATACTTAAATTTCGTTGATCTCCAACAATGGGATGTCCAATGGAGGCCATATGGTTTGCAAACTGATCCTTTTTCATTGTTTCATCGTATTTTAATGTTACAACGCTCATATTTTGTGACGGGATGTACGTGGCATTCGTGAAATAAGTCACTACTTTTGGAATAGTTAATTTTCCTGAGCGTTTCCTGTTGAATGATATTTGTTTGTGTTTGTTAATGCAGTGCATAGTGACACACACACACATAAAACAATCAAACACAGCAGATCTCGTGTGTATTTTTAGCTATCCTCCTACAATTCTTATAAGCACAAACGTGCAAACACATACATCTGTATATCACAAATACATACTGTTTAGCGGTAGATTCACTTGTGGAGGTCTTAGATATGGTGCGTGACTTGGAGGTTACATTTCCGCTAGTAGGGTTCATCTGCCCGTGTACGCGTGCGATGTATCTAGCTTTAAAACGCCCTCCCTCTTGGATCTACGTCGGTATCAATGACAAGGGGTGCAGAACTTGTTAGCTTGAATGCGGGTAAGAGGATAAGCATTTCACACAGGCATGCACATACGTGCGGGGCATACAATCTAATCATACAATAGCACTTTATACACCGTCATGAATAACAGAAACGCCCGTATGTAGTAAAAGTAAAGACACACTCGCATGCGTGTTAGTATATATAGACATAAGTACACACCCTTGTACTCAACTCTGTACACACTAATGCTCACAACTTCTCCAACTCGCAAAACGCACCATCTCATACACGCTACATGAACACACATGCACACGTTCACATGCAAAACGAATTAGTATTTTCAACGCAGATAAATCCTCAGCAACACAAACAAACACCACAAACTTCAAACAAACCTCGGCAAACTTTTGTTGAGCAATTTTCGTGTGAGAGACTACCGTCAAACCTAGTGTAAAATATGGTAATGGTAAGCAGTAAGTTTTACATCCAAGTTTACTTTGCATTTGTGATCTAAATAAGCACATGTGCACAAAATCAATAATCGTATCATCAAGGATATCGAAATCGCAATATGATGCACTAAATGCACAAGAATAATTATTTCTATTACCGAGTACCGTGCATATCATGTCCACAGTAAGACACTAGAAAGGGTGTACATACAAATCCTAATTAAGGTATCGACAACGCCCAAGGCAACATCTTAATAGACACGCATACGTCAATCCATCACATCCATGCATATATACAAATAACATCTAACCAAAACTATTTACCCGTTCGCACAATGTACAAATGTTGAGGAAACGTGACGTCTTCGCCCAATTTCCGGTGTGTATAACTCTAGCTTTGTGCAGAAAGTCTATTCCAGACTATACGATAAGCAATAGGCGTCAAGTATTGCTCAAGTATACATATAAACAGTATACATATATAAACGTGTATACATACCTCCAATATTAAAATCAAGCGGGTTGACGAAACGAACATCCCTTTTAGGCAACTTGCGTTGAATTAAACGCTGGAGTGTGTGTATATCACCAACTTTTGTGCTCATACCTTGCATTCCAGGAGGCTTATACCACACACTGTATCTATACAGCAGTGGATCAAAGCGAGGGTTTAACTCGAGTCATTCTTTGTTTGTAAACTCAATCAACACTGAATCTCGTAATCAAGTTCTCACACAAACACGTCCAGCTCGAAAAGGTTTACACAAACATCCCTATTCAATTATGTTTGTAGCACACGCAAGCACGCATTCTACAAACCTGTGTGTATATTTATGCAAGTCAAACCACATACAAGCATTCTGCACGCATACGCAACACTACGGATAGCTTACAACATACTTTCCAGGCCCTTTATCTGCGAGCATTACGGCGCCTGGTGGTGGACCGTGTGAGTGGGCAACACTTCTATCGTAGTACATGTATGCCTAGTATAAATACGGTCAGACATATCATCAAAGAATGAAACTCCCTCCCTTCCCAATAACCCAAAATTCTAAGCAACTCAAAACGAGCATATGATCGGGTGTCCAATACAATGAAACGAGAGTATCACATACCACATCATCGTTTTTCAGTTTGCATGACTTCACATTTCGTATCTGCTTAGAATTGACCCACACACCACCTGCAAAGTAAATTTGACAATATACATTGTAGTATGTCAAAATGCGATATTGATAGCAAAAGAAAAGATATACTTTTACGAACACATGAAATGGAAAGTAAACAACTTGACGCACAAAAAACACATACCAACTTTTGCCGCTAGAATCACATCTGCTTGCGATATCCGCGCTCTTTCAGAAAAGTACTCCAGTAACGTTAAACTACTCGTTGGGGGTTCTCTGCCAGTATAGGATACATCATCTGTTCTTGACGCTACCAAGTCTTGCACGGTCACACATGTAACATCAACACGAGTAGGGCCGAGTCGTTGCACACGTACCTTTGATTTTAGTATTTTCTTGGTCTTAACCTTCTGGTTTCTACATTTAGATGAAATTTTGGTATTGATGATGAGTGCTATTGGCGATAGAAGCACTTCCGTACTGGAATTATGGCTCTCTAATATATCTATTGCGCTAATACCTCATGTGCAGCACAATGAGCATATATACAGACTTGAAATTTACTTCTTATTAGATGGGGTTTTCACGTCACTAGGTTCGCTGTGAGACCGTTTTGCTTCCTTTAACGGTTCAACACTTTTCTCTGTTCGTTGGGCAGCGGCACTAAGACATCGTATTTTCCATTGTCTACCACTAGGAGCTCCCATCAACGACAGATTCCCTAGTAATGACTACAATACGCATTTCATATTAGCACACAGTTAGTACGAACGTACAATGAACGTATTACTTGTAAGTGGTTATTAATTATATACACCTCGATAGCACAATGAAAAAAAGGCCCACGCATAATCATGGGAGTACGCGTATGCAGGGCAATTTCTTACCTGATTTGCGCATATTCTAAAGCGAGCGAGACAGTTCATCTTCGATCGGCCAGAGGCATGTATATCCAAGTATATATGTACATGTGTATACAGATACCAATATTTGTGTTTGGAGTATTTATATAGACATGTCGTACAAGTGTATAACTCTAAGCAAGTCTCGTTCCAGGGTTTATATTTCTGGAATCTACTCAAACCCAAGAAAATGTGTGTTTGTACAGAGCGGAAGTGAACGTCTATGACATATAGATGTGTACATACACGTACAAGGCAGGAAGGTATATATATGAACACACAAGGAGACAGTGTTGGTGTGGTTACTGCAACTCTGTGTGCTTATCGGGAGGGTTCGCACACAGCCCATGTGAATCTAAAAATAGCTTGGAACATGTAGCGTCCACCAACTGAATTACACTATTTTGACAAATGTTAAAATACAGCCAATAACATATGTGACCACCTGAGCCCTGGAAAAGCGGTGCATTATACCGAAAATAATCAGGATGCAATTGATTTACCATGAATATCCAATATTTTGGAGTTTAAATAACATTTGGGTGTACATGAAAAAAAATTGGAATTTTCCAATACTAGGTTTTAGTAGTCGATGGTGGTGGATGATCGCCAAAATCAGGGATGATAAATTTTGACAAAAAATCCAAATAGCGAAGTGTAGATCCAAACAATTCGGAATTTGCATTCAATTTTGTTTTTTGGGTCGGACGGACAGTCATCCGACACGCACACACAAAAGCACACTCACACTCTCTCGCGTACACACGCACACACACACACACACACACATACACACACACACACACACACACACACATTCTCTTAGTCATACACGCGCGAAGACTCATACATACTTTAAATCATCCGCAAACAATCAGTTTAATGTACATACACCTACGAATATTCACTAGCTCTTTTCTCCACAACATACGGTTCTTCAATACACAAACGTCCACTCTTTTCATATGCATACTTGCAAAGTCACACCGCTACATGTATACTTTTGAAAGCTTGCCTTGTTGAGCATAGTATGTATTTGAACGGTTTGGTGTAGACATCAAGTCTCGTAAGTCCCTATGTTAAAATTCTTGTATAATCATTAAATAAGAAAGGGAGGTGTATGCTTGCGTGCACCACGCATTTTTGAAGATGACAAGACAAACGAAGAATTTGTCAAGACGGCCTTCGGGGCCGCCCGCAGTATTAGATTACAAAGTAGGTGCAGATTACATGTCCGTTATTTTGAGCGTTATATAGGGTTTAATATATGTATCTGTTCGTATGTACTCTTGATGGTAGTTAAGGCCTGTGTTTCGTTTATTTCATATTGTCTCTCGTATATGATTGTACAAGGGTTGTACTGTATGCTGTCCATGTTTTGTACAATTTATAACATGCTTTGTTAGGGCGCTATTATACCTCACACGACAATAAATGAATATCTTTGGCGAATGCGTACAATTTTCTATGCAATAGTTAGTGCGCTTCACTTTATCGCCCCATTTCTGTATTCCTCAATTTTCTTCTTCATCCGTGCAAACGCATGCTCTGTATTTAGTACCTTTAAACCATCACTTCGTCTCACCCACGCACGTACTTGTTAAATTCTAAACCCTTAAAAATCCCGACCAAATCATACAGGAACTCTCAAGTACAGATGACTGCGTTAATCACACTATCGTAGACTCTTTGTTGGGAATTATTACACATAAAATGGCGCATCCGTTTCAATCGGGCCTAAGTGCACTCGACCTGAAAGTTGTTACTAGTGTGGCGGTGAGCGTGTGCTCCGGAAAACGCACCGTTTCTGAGGGTATCCAAAGACTCAAGGGCATAAAATACCTGAAGAAGAATCGTGACGCATTAAGATGTGCTGAGAAGAAGGTGGCTTGGAAGAATTCTTGTGCTGATAGGCTGTTGTCTGTGACTTGTGTTCTAGCATTGTGTGTGATATGAGTGCGTGGGTAATGATTGGTGCTTTTAGCTGTATATACTTTGGTGTGGATGTGATTGGAAATGAAAGTAAATGTGTTTGGATGGATGAGTAGAATTTTTCAGTCTGTGTGATAGAAAATGTATTATTACATCGTACTTAACTCTATGCTAATTCAATTCCACTGTTTTATATTCGTGCACAGGCCCTCTTCGATAAGCATTTACATCTCTTTCTCAGTATGTTCTCACCTGAGGTATGTATGTATTCAAGAGGAAAGTATAGTGTACTCGTATGTATTGCTGTTTCGCGTGAATTTTTACGTGCATTTTGCGAGCATATGCAAGTTTGTATACATCAATACGTTTGTCTGTACGCGCATTATTTCAGGCACCCTGGTGCTTATTGTTACTTTCTCGTCTATACAATACTGAGGTCTATACAAACATGTGAATGTATACAAAAAGCACGCACCTGTTTACGTTATGTATGTATGCATGGATTTAAAAATACATGTGCACGTAATTTACGTATATGCACGTCCTAACGCTGCCTCACAATATCCAGCAAGAGAACGAGCCAGATCTACATCTGTATACTATATTTGGCCTTCTCAAGGGCTATGTAAACACTCAGAAACAAGCGAAGCAACAAAATATTATTCTATCTAACTTGTGTGTCTTTGCTATGATTGTATTTTAGGCCGGAGTGACGCTTTCAACTGCTGTACGTTATCGGACGGGGAGACCTGAGGCAAAGGTTTTATCCACAAAGCACTGGAGCACAGATGATATCATCACCGACCTTATGGGTGTAATTGCAGAGATCCCACAGGGGGTTGAGGAAAAGTTCTTGGTAAGTACCTATAAGAGCATATGTGCTTTCGTATCCGCGCGCGCATTCATGTGTTTGTGCTGTATGCATAGCCTTCTTTGCAAATAGTCGTCGTTGCAGTGAGGCACCCCATATGTTCCAAACTGTTGGGACGTATTTATTTGTCCCTACCGATATCAATACATTGTATGTGTGTGTATACGAATACGATCCTCAGCACGCGTACTCAACCTTTTTGTGCTCAACTCTCCAGAACCTTGGACAGAACGACTTTAGTGTAATGTATTCCACACGGAAAGCATGTGCACAGCTTTGGCTTGGTCCGGCCGCTTACCTAAACCATGATTGTCGACCCAACGCACGAATCATACCCACGGGAAGGAAAACTGCATATGTAAAGGTGTGTGCGAGTGCGTGCATATTGCGCGTTCGTAATTATGTGTATTTGGTGTACTATCCTAACATCATGTGGACACACGAATATAAGCACACAACCATATAGGGGACTATGCGTAAATAGTTACGTTTAGATAAGTTTTTAATTTGAGTGTCCAGATGCTTGCATAGTTTGTAATTCTAATATATACCTAATCTTGCGTATATGTACGAACTTGATTTGAACCTTTTCCTACTGCTGATAGGTACTAAGACCAATCGCACCAGAAGATGAAGTATTGATATATTATGGGGAACATTTTTTCGGATACAAGAACGAGTACTGCGAGTGTGCAACTTGCGAGTACAACGAGACCAGCTCATTCACCGCGCGTATGCCAGGAAAGAGTGATATAGTTGGTATGTTTACGTATCGTGTATTTATATATGTGTACACATATATATGAATAAACTTTGTATAGTGTCAATAACGTAACAAAACATATACTATCCCGTACATTGACATACAATAGGAAAAGAGAATGGTACAGAAAGCATAAACCAAAAACAGTGTGAGGAAAAGAAATATGAACTGCGGCCTCGTCGGTTTATGGACATAGACTCTCCCGCCTTGTCACCACGGTCTATACCAGAACTATCCGATACCACCAACATCAACATCAAAAATAAGCATACTGGCGGACTCTTGATTGACGCTGTACGTGAAGGACGGACTGACAGAAGTACAAGTATGAGCAACAGCTCGTACACTACGCGGTCACGCTCACGCTCACATTCGATGGACGTGATGGGGTCGTCGGATGTAGATTTGGAATGGGAGGATGAGACGTCTTTTATTCTATCAAAATCTTCTCAGTATGTGAGTGTGAAGGGGAGGACGTCAACAGGGTCTGCGAAGGTCAATATACTACATGAATGGATTGTGAAACAATTGATTGAAGAGAATGAGTATGTGTTTCGGTTGAGAATTGTGTCGATGCAAATGATGTATAGATTTTCGATTGATTTGTTTGACATTTTTGGTTTGCAATGTCATAGTGTATCTGATGTTAGTTCACTGGTGCAGGCCTTGGTTTTAACTGCTTTATGACGAAGTACATTTCATTTTATTGTATTCTGTAATTCTGCAGTACCATAAAATACACTTATCAACGCACCCACGCATGATCGAGGTCCATACCCATGATGCAATAGCCATACACACACCTATGACCCATTACACACACAATCGTTCAGTCGTATCCACAGAGTACGCCACATGTAATACACTTACTCTAAACGATGTCAAATCACTGTGTCTACCATACAACTACATAGTTCGAATTCCAATGGTTCCGACTCCGCTGTAGACACAAACAACTCATGCAATCATCGAGCTTTCACCAAGCTAGCTCCACCAGTTTATCAGGGCGCTTGGGTGGAGTCCTGGTTGAAATCCAATCCCACTCGACCAACTGTCGTCTATGTGCAGCCCATGGTAAGTATATACGCGTCTGTGTATGCATACATGTGCGTATCTTTGTGGATGTCTAAAAACGACGTTTACTTTTCATCAGTGTATTGAAGGACCTGTAATAAGAATTCTGCACAAACGATACCATAACATGAAACCTCTTGCATGTTCTTTCTACTTTGCACTCAGTGTCTGTGTCGAGCACGTCGTGCAAGGATAACCAAATCCAACGTAGATGGTATCGGAGTGAAACAAACAGCCGTTCCAGCCCAGCATAGCTCACATGTGCGTGGTAGCATCTCTTACAATGGAACTACACTGATGAGCTCTAATTGTACAAATCTGTCTTGCGGCGGAACACCGCGCAGCGGAGGTGTGAATTATAATGAACAATCAGCGAAAAGAGGAGTTGTGAGCAAAAGATGGTGGTGGAGATTGGCTCTCTTAGTACCCCCACAACTTTCACAGCCAACCGAAAAAAAAAAGGTCAGCCACGCTCTCTATAATTCTGACTGCGAATCTTCCAATACCACGAGTGCATTCTCTTTACCAAAGTTGGTGAAAGTGCAGTATCTTGACGGAGAACAGGCGAGTAGAGAGTTGGATATAAAAAACTTGGGGAATCTGGAGAGTGACCACGTAGAATTGAATAGGGTTGTCCGCTTCGATTTACACGCATGGCCCCATACAGAGTACATGTTTAAACAGAGTCAGGACTTGGACTTGGGTGTGTCTGTGGCTAGTGTTGGTGTGGACTTGGGTGGATTCGTGGGGGGGGAGGTTGGTAAGTCCCCCACACATACTGCCGATGTTCAGAATGCACATGTTGCACCCCCGTTAATCACACGCCCTCCAACGCGAACTTCTTCGCGAACCTCTATGCGATTGCGGAAGGATAGAGGAACCCTTGCATCAAATCAAATACAGACTGGCAACGATTGTGACTCACAGCCACCAAAATTCGGGCCTTTAGTTGGTATGAAACGTTCCCTGTCGAATCCCCAGCCCTTGCAAATGGCCTCACGTAACCCAATGGCGTTAAATGATTGTGACACTGCTCCTGCCAGTAGAAATAGAAATGTTACTCAAAGTGTTGCGATGACGACTGATCAGTCTGAAATCAATAACGTGGATACTGTCGGGGACAATAATCAAAACATGGACGCACATACACACGCCGCACGCACGTATGCACGAACATGCCCACGTGTACACCCTGGTAGGCCATCACGTACATGTTACCCATCCGCTGGTGCGAAAGATCTGAAACGTCGCAAAATTTACCCGAGCTCTGAAAAAGCTATAGGTGATGAGGGTGTAGGTGGAGATGCGCAAGCCGCGGTATCAGACTCATTGGAAGGCCTCTATTCGTCTAGCATTGAGGTTCAGCGCGCTATTCGCGTGTTCTTAGCAGGAACATAGACTGTCGATGATTCCTTCAACCAGCTCCCCTGTGTTTTTACGAAGTTCAAGTTTGCTCTTGCATAGTACGTAATACTGCGTACTGGTGAGGTATTGTTTTTAACACAAGAGTATTCTGACGTCCTCCGGTGCGAGGCGCAATTTCATTGTCCGGGTGCCTCATTGGTCAGTGACTGCAGCAGTGTGTATATGGTCATTCATCCTTCATTCTTCATCTGTCCCGAACATAATGTTGGCTGCATCACAGTCCGTTTTAGCTATTTTCGTATGTAACATGGTAACCCAGCGCGATAGAATGGGCTGGTTGCTTGGGATTTTGGGGAGGGAAATCTCAGATTAGACTTCGGCATGCTAACGTATGACCGTTGACGGTCACTAGTAAGTTCATACGTTCTGTTTCCATGAGTGAATATTTTTATCACTAATGAAGGACGTAAAAAATGCCGAAATAGAATTGATTTAGAAGTTAAATATAATTAAGAATGGTATCTAGACTTTTAACGTGCACGTAGACTTGTAAGAATGCATCTTGAGAGGTTGGGTGGAGGGGTAGTTAGGGACTGCCGACGAAAGAACTATAAATATCTTCGTATAGTAGATGTTTCAATACACAAAAAGAACCTCTCTGTTATCATATTAACTAAATTTGAATACACATCCGGGACCTTTCTTCTATAGTAGTATTCTTCGTTAATCTGCATAAGCGAAAGGTGATAAATGCAAGTCGTGTTAGTGTGGTTCCATTAACTTTCGTTAAACCCGAGGTAATTCTTCACATGATGCAAACCAAAACCGCGGCAAAAGTAAGCAAATAGATCAAAACGTGCTATGTTAAACAACAACGAACACTGTCCACGTGCCACACCTACAGGTACATCACAAAATCACTAACAAACAGTACAACCATATACAGCTGGAGTCACTTACGAACGCAAAGCAAGTCTCGACGTTATTATAACATAGAACTGCGCTCAAGAAAAATGCTCTTACCATATTTATCCTCGATGTGGTCGAAAGAAGTGAACTAAAATGTTGAACTGCGCGCACATTGCTTTGTCGCCACTACTATGACGATTCGGAATATCGCTGACCAAAAGCACCCTATACTGTGCGCTCCACTCTTCGGTTGTGATGATGTGCTTGCTGACACTGAGCCAAATGCACACAGAACTGCATTCAACTTAGCATTCAAAGAGAGAGGGTTTCGCACGGTTTGGGATGAGGGGCAATACGTCAATTTATTGAATACGGGCGGCGGCAAAGAACGAATTTTTGCGTACTGGAACACTGTCGGGTGGCCAATAGGGTATGATGACCAATATGAACGAGATACGCTTGTGAAATCTATTCATTCAAAGAAGACTGAAGTATTTGTGGAGTTAGTGAAGTGCGGAAAACTTTCTTTGAGGTCGTCCTGAGGCTGATGGCGAAGACAAGAAGGTCGACAGTTGCGGTATGTAGCACTCTGTAGAAGCGATTGTTGGACATAACATTTTTGCAGGGATATGATTACGAAAAAGAAACCACATCCCGCTATGTACGACCTCGCTGCCCTTCTAGTGTATGCGGTATGGCAAGGTTTATTTTGTACTTATACAGACATAAAATCATGTCTAGATATGTCATTAAGAGTGAGAGAGTATGTGTCTGTATATGTATGCACTTCGCATTCCCACTTCACACTCTACAGCCAATTACGAGACAGCTTGGGTAAGTGGACGTTATTGATATAGGATACTAGGGTAGTTAGTTACATTTTAGAATGGAGGCTGCACAGTGACATTGTTAAATCCAGTAACTGACTGTGACCAAGAGTCTAGTGTGTCCATGAAATAATATTGTAGGCATCATCGGCACAGATATGCAAGTGTACGCATTCATGTGCAATATTTCATGGACAATCGTGCACATATAAAACACAAGTCATTCGCTGGGTATATAGTTGAGTATTGTATCTTTCGTGGGACATGTAGCTTTAGAGCCATCGTATGTTCAAACTACATAAAGAAAAGCCTACGTGTATGTGATCTGTCTTGTATTCATTCTTCGGCTGCGTGATTCACAACCATAACTGATATAGTAGTTATGCCAACACATGACCTCAAACTTGTTGCAAATCTATGTATCCGGTATCCTTATTGTTTGCAGAGCACTCCCACAAAAAGCACGCAATTGGTTGTGGTATGCATGTGTTGCTGTCTACCTGACTATGAAGATGATCATATATTTTCTGTGCTTGCCTGACACACATCGTTACAACGGAATACATGAACCCACACCCACTTTTTACTGGGAGAGGTATTTACTGGTCACGCAAACATAACTCCAGGTTCTGAAAGCGAAAGTTTGGGTTTACGTTTAGAATAATCAAAGTGAGCATATTCGCGAAACCTCATTATCGAACTCGAGTATAATATACACTGAGAATTCTGACATTTTGAGCTATGCAGAAGAAGAGTTTCTTAAACTCTGCTGCCACTGAACAACACAATTCTGCCATTTCAGATGTTTGTGTTCAGTTCGCAATATGTGAGTACAACTATATGATCAAAACAGAGGTAAACCTGCACATTCATGTGCGCTGAATGGTGCTCGAATATTGCAAATATTCGTTAACAAATGAAACTATCGGAATATGCATTTCATATGAGAGTTGTGATATGATATGTTTCCACAGTATCACTGTATATACAACCGCTAGTCTTCGTGTTCAATCTCTCAAGAATGCTGGAGTTTCTCTACTACCATAATAATATCGTAGCTTGTATATCGTGAATGCGGCAACATGCCCTGCTCTTATCTCGAAATGAACACTTTAGGTTACATGTGAGGTTGTATACATGTGCCTACTCCCTCCATGCCGTGTCTCCATATATTACCAAGAACACGCAATATGTACAAATATATCGCAACATAGTTCATGAACAAACCTGTGCCCTAAAATATAGGTTATGTGTTTGTTATATGCTGGTATTCAAACAGTAATAATCCCAATCCCAAGTCCGTTTTCTTTCTCAAACCCCTATACGACCTCACATTATTGATTTGGAACATCAAATGTCAAATGTTCCATTCAGACAGAGTGGCGTCCGACTAGGTATACAACCAAAGTGTATCGACGAAGTCCATCACCAAGAGATGCAAAGAAGAACAGATTTACAGTAAGAGGACCGTAATAACATACAAATTTCTTTAAATCGGGCTTCAAAATTTCTCTTTCTCGCTAACTCCTGCACTCCTGAGGGCCTAACATGTACACAATGCAGTTAAAACATTGTGGACACCTAACACACCATCAAGTTTTGAATTGCTGGTATAATTTACCGGTCAGCAAGTATTTGAGGGGTTTACTCTTGAGAACAATCATATTCTGGTCACTGGAGATCGATCCTTTATTCCCTCTAGATAGTTTCTTAGGTATTTTTTGCTCGATAAAACGCTCTTGCTTGCTCCGGTTTTGCCTTTTGGGGTTTGCCTGGTTTTGTCGTATTTTGACACAGGTTTTCCTTTCCAACCCATGTTTTTCGTTTTTTCTTCTGAACGCGTTCATAACCTTCGCATGGCAGTAAAGCCTATGTGAGTGTACATGTTGCTATCAACGCAGTTACAACTCCTATTTTGTAATATTGTTACGTACGTTTCACTGACATACACACGTTGGGCATACTTAAAGACACACCTTTTACATAATTCTTCACTACATATACATACGTATATACTGTTGCATTGACGCGTCGTGCAGGAATGATGTATGAAATTCCGGAAAGGCTGTACATGAACATATATGTATCATCAGCGAATTTATCATAATCCCTGCTCATAATCATAGGAAATAGTCGAAACTCGCACACATGTATACTGTATAGTCTGCGGGCTGCTGTTATTAGTAAAACGTGAATCGCAACATCTAAGTAAAGTCATTCTTTTGGTCGTCAACGCAAAGAGCAATTATCATGGACGGCATTAACTCGACACAGAACGGCCTTACAGCAAAGTAATTATACATAATATAATTGATTGACTATATATATATTGTATGTATGTATGTATATTCCGTAGGCCAAAAAAGCACTTTCTACTGTAAGCTCATTGTAAGGTTTCGTTTTAGCGCTTTCGGAATGGAATAAGAACAGATTGGCTCTTAGTTTCGTATATACTCACATGCACTCACATTCACACCAACTCGGAGAAGCTTATGTATATACAACACACACATACATTCATACATACATACATACACACACACAAAAGCGCGCGATTGCACATACATGCAACACGCACATTAGACATAGCTAATCTGATGAATATTCTTCGTTTTCATATTAGCATGAAGGAGCAGATCGCTAATATAAAAGAAGTAGAAAAGCGTCTGAAAACTGTTGAAGTTCCTGAAGACATCTTTAAGAACAACGAGAGCGCAAAGCAGGTATCGATAGCGAATGACGCTGTGTCGTGTTGTTCTGCACTTCAATTACTCTTACCACCTAGTTCATGGAGGTTTATACATTACCATGTACTGGATTTCATTATATGTTAATTTATATACCCTAATGTTGTGTACAATTCTTTGTTTTCGTATATGCATTTGCAGCACGAACAACGTAGCAGTATTTTCCAGGCTCCTGTGTTTTGTGTATTCGAGTTTGCACTGAATATGCATTCGTTTATGTGTATATATTATGTATGTCTAGCCGAATGATACAGCGAATTCAGTAAGTGCACTATTCGGATACTTTATCTGATCTATGCTCCTTTAGGACTTGCTCGAATGATTATTATTGAATTGTTTGCATGATCAACACATCCCTAGCTCTATACTAGGTTTAGTCTAGTACAGTCATTCAATAGCACTACTACTACCTGCTAACTATTAAGGTGTAAGGTTTACACTGATTATTATTTTCGTTCTCATAGGACATTGTCCGAATGATAATTCAATACCTGGGAGACGAAGGGTATGTTGGGTCTAAACTGGTTTTACAAGATGAAGCTAATGCAAAGACAGCAGAAAGACGTAGCTTTAACTCACAAGTCAAGAAATTAAAACGATCAATTCTAGAGGGCAGGTATGTACGTGTAAGCATACATATACATGCATGTGGAGACCCATAAACGTATATTGCACGTATTGCGATACTCGTACGCGACGTACTCCCACAAATTGAACTTACACATTCGCAACAGCGCACTTGCTCACATATTGCTACACCGCATTATCTTGGACAGCTGGTTTGAAGTGGAAGACATACTTAAACGTCAGAACTTCAAGTCGCGACGGTGTTTCCTATTTATGGTATACAAGCAGCAATACCTAGAACAACTCGAACAGAGAGAGTACCAGAAAGCATATACACTCATGACACGTAAACTCAAACCATTAGAACATTTTGCACTACCTGGAGAGTTTCGTGAGCTATGTTACCTTCTCACATGCAGGTGTGTATGTAGATAGTGTACATCTAAGTGTATGTAAATGTATGTGGGATCAATTCGAACAGTGATAGTTCGGGGCGTCGCACATCGTACGAACATGTGACACGCAATTGCAAACGTTTCGAAGAGATCTCATTGCCTGGTTCTGTTCTATCTCTTTGAGTGCCCTGTTCAACTGTAATTGTGAATAGGTTTATATACTTACGCGACATATTCAAACATTTGAGTAGCATGGAGCTTAGTCCGTTCGGTTTACTACTCTTCGGATATGTTTAAGTAATTTCAGCAATACAAACGGTGGCCCCGTGCGACGCCCATGACAATATCTACCATACATCGTGTGCTGTAGCGTGTATGGAAAGACATAAGTAACGGATAGACATAAATCAACATATTCATACATTATATATATATACCCGCAGACATACGAAGTTGTATATACCCACATGTATAATTTCACTCACATACAATCTGGCATTATTCAATAGCTCTCTTCAGGAATCGCCGTCGTATAAGACATGGGAGAGTGCGTCTGCTGCGAGAGAAAGGTTGGTTGAACAGTTTGAGAAGCTCTTGGATGTAGAAAACGTACAGCCCGAAGATGCCGAAGTACCCCCAAATCGCTTGCTGGTAAGTATATGTGTGTGTTGGTATGAGTGTGGATGTATTGGCCTGTCTCTCACAGTGCGTAACTGGTATATGAATATGTGTATTAGCGCGGTTTGAATTTCTGGTAATCTTTGGGATCTCTTGGATTATACTTTTGGGTGGATAGGTGATTACTGTAATGTGTCTTTTAGTCACATTTTTTTTATGTACATCCATAATTAGCAAACATTAGAAAGTGTTAAGTGTACGACCTATGCCAAAGGCTCTGACTACACGTTTCCCCTTTTGCACACGTACACACTGCGAGATAACGCATACCAACTTGCATACATAAATGTTTGCATAGTCCATAGTAATGACAGGCATTGCAGTATCAGATCGCACTTGTTTTATGTCAACTGCCCTTCTTTTATGTCAACTCACAGTCGTACTGGAACACAATCACTTTTCAATGACTTTCCAATGCTCATACTGACATGTCCACTCATCCAAACTACAATCTACTAATGGGCCCGGCTGGTAGGATCTACTACGGCAGGCAATAGCCTACCAGATCGAATTTTCGCGCTACCAACCCAAAATTGTACCGAAAATAGAGTCTCTGTTGAATGACTTTTCCTCATTCCTGCTGCCAAATGCAGTTAAATTATCCTTAAAAGGACATACAGCGAATGTTAAAACGTGCGAGTTTGTGGGTGATGATGGAGATTTTCTTGCTAGCGGGTCAAGTGACAATACTGTGCATTTGTGGAATACTGAGACAGGCGCGTGTGAGATTGTGTGGGAGGGGCACACGTCGCGTATCTGGGATATATCATCTACCACAAATGGTAGGTATAGTTATGTGCATATGTGCATTATCTCTGTATAATCTCTGTATATGTTTATCTAGGGATGTACAAGAATGTATGTGAATGCTTGTGTTTACTAAGGCACATTATTTTCTAATACAAGTTTCTGTATGGAACTGCGTATATTGTTGCTTCTGTACAAAAGTGAGAGGTGAGTTTGACGCTATGAGGACTTATCAAGTAGAATGCAGATATTTCGTTGGGCGAATATGAAGATGTATGTATGTGTACGTGTTTAATCGACATTTCTATCCCAAACGGTGTATACATCGAAAGTACGAAACATGTTTCGCAAAAATTCAGGCACATACTAATACATATGTTCACCCACACGCGCGAGTAGGAAAGTTTATTGCATCTGCCTCTGCGGATTCAACTGTCAAGATATGGAACGTAGAGAAAGCCATATCAGACAACGCTGATGGAAGTGGAGGTGGCACTGACGTCCAGACATTGTCCGGTCATTCTGGTGATGTTTATTCGTGTGCCATACATCCCGGTCAAACACACGTAGCAAGTGGTGGCTACGATCGCACTGTGAAACTGTTTGATGTGAGGACTGGTCAATGCATTCGGTCGTTTGCTGAGCATGATCTTTTGGTGTCATCTGTCACTTTTAATCCACATGGAAATTTGATTGTGAGCGGGTATGAATGTACATATTGCTCTATACGTTGGAGACGTGAGTATTGTGTATGCATTCTAACGTTATGTGCAAGTACAGGCAACAATGGTTTCTGCCGTACATATTATGATATAAACTTGTACATAACAAATATATATTTCTTAGTATAGAATTATACTAACATGCGTACAATACTACACCTACCCATACAAGTGACACGTGTACATGACTACATTCGAATACATCTAGGAACAATTTTTTTTTTGCACAGCCATATCAAACCTCACTGCCTAGCTGAGTCTGAATACAAAGTTTGCGTGCATACTTACGTTACTTGATATTATACTGTGACAGATCAAAGGATGCTTCGGTTCGTTTTTGGGATATCAACTCAGGCCTGTGTGTACGGACAGTGTTGGGGCATATGGGAGAGGTTACGTCTGTGGGGCTTAACCCAGCAGGTTCGAACATGCTGGTAGCCTCCAAAGATAATTCCAATCGCCTATGGGACACTCGCATGGTATTTTTCGATTGATAATTCTACGTGATGGATATACCACATGTATTAGTTGTGCGGGTGAGAAAATTCAGTGTTAGGCATATAGGCAAACTTGCGTCTCTTGGGCGTAGCGTAGCTGTTCGAACATGCGATAGCACGCATCGATTCTACGTGTGTTATGTGCGAATGAAAGGTTGCAGTGCCTCTTATGTTCTGACTAAATTCCGGATAGAGGGCATAAAACAAGGTGCTACCCATAGCTAATCACATGCTGGTCAGTGTGATTTCTTTGTATGTGTACGTATTCATGTGGGTGTTTTCAATATGCACGTTAGTGCTTACACGTTTTGCTAGCGTGCATGTATGTGTGTCAAAGTCCATGTCTACACCAGTTACTTATCATTGGATAGCTCTATTTAAGAGCTATACAGTATAGCTGCATATTGTGCACTCTAAGTCACTCGTTAATTACATACATATACATACAAATTTATGCACTTTGGTACCCATTGTACACAAATACATAACCATGTATATGATCATATAGTAACAGAGATTTACTCACACAGGTTCGACCCATTCGACGATTTCGAGGGCATCAAAATACAACTAAGAACTTTATTCGCTGTAGTTTTGGTCCTGGTCCGCATATGGTCACTGGTGGTTCAGAGGTAGTAAATATATACTGTCTCATATAATACATACATAAAGCATGCATTCATAAGTACATGAACATACATCCAGAAGTATATATACACATATATTCAAAAGTACGTAAGTATTTGGTTATCATTCGTACTGATATACATGCATACGGATTCGACGGTATAGTTGTAACAATATTTACTTATGTTGCTGTATGTGTGTGCGTGTATGTGTCCGTGGTATGCATGTATGTTATTGCCTGAGTAGGATGGAACAATATCGATATGGGACGTAAACACTGGCAGCACACTACAACAGCTGAGTGCACACACTGGCACTGTGTACGAAGCAAGATGGAATGCTCGACAATCCCGCCTAGCAAGGTAAGTAAAATTGAATATGTACCTACGTGTTGGTGTAGTATGTGTTGTTTTATGACCCGAAAAAATAGAATAAAGACCAATTCAGTCTAGAATAATGTACTCTCAAACGTAGCGTCGGCACGACCAATGGTCTTACATGCGAAATGGTGTAAAATTCCAAGACATGTAGAATACACGGGATGTTCGCACTCGCAGACGAATTTCTTAGTACGTATATGCAACTCCAAACACACTACTTGTCTCTATTAAATATACAGCTGTGGAGATGATGGCCTGGTGAATATCTGGTGGTATGACCTCAACAAGCCTATCCACATTGGTGCTCACACATAAATTTTATGCTTCACACACTGCCATTTCACGGAAAGTATGAATGGCTGAGCATTGGCATAATCCTGATGCAAATAAGTAAAACCTTTCCTATTTGAAATGATCAATGTACATATTTGCTTCCAGTGTAAAGTGAGTTGACCTGCCTTAACAATTTTCCGGATGGAGTATGTCCATATGCGGAGATTGCATCTTACGTGCACCAATAGACTTTGAAGCAACTTCAGAAATCCTAATTGGGAATCAGAACAACTCGTGGTTCTCATATATTCACGATTTCAAGCCACCATATTGAGACTTTGTCTTGTAGAGTGCAAAGTAAGAATATTTTACTAAATTATTACATTACCGCTTTCTTCGCTGTGTCTTTGGCAAATACTTGCCATTTGCCACTTTATTCTTCCGACCCTTGTCCTGAAACTAAGCTGTACGTGCGTGTATTTTTGTTTGTCTAAATATTTTATATTGAACTTATACTGCGCAAATCGAGAATTCATAGTCGCTCTTTAGTACCGTTCGGGATTAAATTTGTACTGCTTTTATTTTAGAAGAAAAATCATGGTATTCTGTGACTTACAAATAATAGTCACAACATTGGTCAGCGTTTGCTCACAGTTTCTTAAAAATCACACTGGTGAGCTGCTATCGGTAAACGGTTCATTTCACCGCTTCGACATGGAAATCAAAACATCCAATCTAAACAAGTCCGTACATTGCACCAATGGCCTAATAGAACACTTACAAAAATTGTGGTTCTGCCCAAGCACGAACGAGAGACACAGCTGTGTCTGTTGTCTATGTGCTGGTGATTTTGTGTTTGAGGATGCTTCTAGTTCCAAGTATCCAACCAACGCAAGTTCTCGAGCTCATCGTTAGTGTACCGTTGGCAATATATAATTTGGTGAAAGCGCCACCATCCATAAAAGGCAAGTACCAACGCAATGGCAATGGTGATAAGACGGGTGCTCTTTCCTGAGTATATTTACACAAAATTCACACAGATTGTGGTAAAGCATTAATATAATAAAATGACTGGTAACGCATACGCGTAATCGCACAATATATAAAATATCATTGGACTGTATGTACACATACAAGCATATACATAGGCATACGTAGTATCCTAAGTAGTGAACGTCCCCATACGATAGCATACACTCTCAAGTGTACTGCAAACTGACACTTGTTAATATACAAAGTCATGCACTATAACTGCATTTATATATACGCACGTATACGCATATATACCTGCACGTCTTAGTAACTGATCAAGCCACAAGCAACCTGCGAGCTCTCCGAAGAACAGCGCAGGCACATAGTGGTACAACCAACAAGCACGAGCTACACCTACGTAAGGCAACAGGTTACACGCATATCCGCAAAGTAGCCAGGTGATCTAAGGAGTGCGTATAACAACATGTGCGCAAGTGCACAGTATACGTTAGTTAATTGTAATGTATGTAACTGATATCCTTTCGAAGAATGGGGCTGCATGCTAGAGAAGGTAGGGTGAGAACTGATTGTTGAACAGATATACATGTGCGACCGTGATTTACACAACTCTACGCGTTTTGTTGCGACGCAACGAAATAAATCTCGAACATAACGTATATATATATATATATATATATGTGAGAGTTAGGACGTGACTAGCAGTGTGATGGCATACATAAAACGACACTTGCCATTCTTTCGCAATCGTTCTTGATGCTTACATCATTGCTTCTTGACAATGAGAAAGGTGCGATAGATGGGTGTACGTATTTCGCTCTATGTATGTGCGTTTAATATGTGGCGTGTGCGCATTTGATGTGTACAACAAGGTTTGGGACACTCACTTCATATTTCGCTCGTTCGACATAAGGAAGTCGCTCGTGGTATTGAGATTGTTTTTTCTTGGAGACGGGTGCTTCAGGCGAGTAGAATGATGTATTGAAGATAGCGTACAGCAAAGCCTGATTGTATATGACCGAACAAAAAAAAATGAAGTACAAGAGAGAAAGCTCGTTTAATTCTGATTTGTTTGTTTGTGTGTATACGAAGGTGATGTGCACATGGCATGTGTACGACTATGCGCGTGTGCGATCATAAAATTGTGATTATAAACACTAACTTTAACATATTGACGACCAGCGATAGTCCTATTTGATTTCAAACCCAAAACATGCGCATATACCCACATCAAAAACATACACTATTTACCCGAGTACTATGTACATTACAATACCATCGTACGTGTTTTAAGACAATGATGTCCTAGTCACTAGGTGAACTATCTGGTACGTTTGTGTTGGTGCGCGTGTCTACCACAACTATGAATGTAATGCATGTATTCACACGTGCTCATACGGATTGCATATGCGTCTATACCAAGATAAAAAATGATGCACACAAATAATAACCTGACGAAAGAGTCCCTACATAGTCCCCACCAATATTAATGATGTTCTAGCTACATCTCGCTCCATGTACACGTCGCCATTCAATTCTAAGTATCACATGTACGGTATGTTTGTGTAGCTGTATACGCACAGATATGTACATACCTATCCACGTGAAATGTGAGGGTGTCCGAATTACTCCCCCCCCCTCTCCCCCCCCCTCCCACGCACATACAAAAATGGATATACTATTCACAAATTCGTACATGCAATCACCTCGTTGCTGTCATATAACAATTCACAAACATAATATGTATTTTGCTACGCGCAAAACCCTCTTACCAGAATAACTAGAACCGTCGTTCCCCACCATACGAAAGGATTTCCAAGCTGATACACCATGTGGTTGTCTTCGACCCAGAACATAAGCCCTTTAATCATAAATGGCCAGGTGTACCATTTCGATGACCAAGGGTGGTCCTGCTCGATTCCTCTGTTCGCATCAAACATAACCTTGTGAATTCTCCAGACCTTCTGCAGCACACTTGGCTGATTTTGTACGAACATAGGGTCCATCTCAATGTGTTCATTCGTACCAATCAAAGTTTGCATGTACGGTGTGTCTCCTGCATGCCATGCGTCTCCAGGCCCTGTGTGGTTACACAAGATAAAATGGAAGGCAAAGACTGTCACATAGATAGTGACGAGCACCACAAGCATCATGATACCAGCGAGAAGATGAAAGAGAGCCCCGCGTCTGAGCTGCTGTGCGCGTGCAGTGTTGGCTTCGGCCTTGTAGTACCCAACTACATGATCGCAAAAAGTAAAGAGCTGACGAAGACCAATTACACCAACAACACCCAGTCCTGTCCACTTAACACTCAGCGTGCACCCTAGAGCAAAGCCAGTGAGTAAGCACCAGAAGTACCAAGAGACGCCAGGGTTTCCACGCTGCCATAATTGTGGTTTTAGTTTTTGATAGGCAAGTAAGTTCGTAGATGTGCAACAGGTGGTGCTTATGAATACTGACAGCATATGGCAACACAATGCCTTCGTGTGATTTAAGTATTTGATGGGCAAGTAAGTTTTTAAATATGAAACAGGTGGTGCTTATGAGTACTAACAGGATATGACAATACAATACCTTGGCAAAAATACGCTGTGATACGTTCCAGAACTGAACAGAAGCAAATATTGACAGAGCAAGGAAGAACCACAGGAACGAATCCATGAAGATACTGCGCCCATTTGTAATTAGACACCCATCAAACAGTACCATACAACCTGCGAGCACAGACGTGGTGCGGTTGGCTCCGATTGCTCGTAAGGTCAAGAAAGGTAGCGGTACAGTCATGGCTATTTGTATGCGTATGTTGTGGATGTTTACGAAAGGAAATAGAATTAGCGACTACCATGCGAGTGATGAGTATAGAATTAGGAGTGTTGGTGCATACTAGAAAAAGAATGGTACCTGAGAAAAAAGCATGTGTGCTTCTAATTGGGATAAAAGGCCGGTCCTCGTACTCGCGGCCAATTTCGTCAGCCTTGAACTGGGTGTCGAAGCCGGTGAGGTAAGTAGGGACAGCCAGAATGAACTTACCAAGTGGTGGATGAATATCAAAGAAGTACTCCCGGTTTACATAGTTGAGGGCGAAACCAAGAAAATGAACCTATGCATGTACACGGATAATTCTTATCATCAATATACATGCATAGGGAGAGAGGGGAAGGGTGCAAGGAGGCGTAGAACGATTATAATGACTGATTCTCATATAAACGTTCTCACAAAGCGGCATGAAACGTCCATACAACTTGCTTCCTGGACAACAGAGTATAGAAAGAGATAGAGAGAGAGACGTATACGTATGTAGTTTGTGTATGGATGAGCTTTGCATGTGAACAAGTAAGGCTAAGAAACTGCTTGGACTGAAGTCTCAAGTTAGAAATTACGTGCTGTACTTCATGTAGGTCGGGCTAGGCGACACAAAACCAGTTTTAACGCTAGTAGCATACTAAAATATAGACATAGAAAGCTTTAATATTATGCACGCACCTCGTCGAAGACAATCTCTGGAGGCTCTGCTATACGATAGAAGCGGGTTAGCATTCCCAGTACAGTAAAGATGGCCGCGATAAGGAAATCAACCTCATTCAAGTCAACAATATCTTCATCGTTACGTAGAATAGCCGCCTCAATTTCGGCGGATTCATCCCTGGAATTCTTAGGAGAATCCAAAACAATTTTATCGGCTCCCCCCTTTTTACGATGTCTAATTTCACTCATGGTGAGCGTAAGCATTCACACGCTAGCGAACGTGTGTTTTCAATCCAAGAAGAAATATATACTCTCACACACGCACACCACCTTCAGGGTATGGCGTATTCTATATATGTTCAGTTCAGTTTGAGTTCAGATAGATGTCTATCCGTGTGGTGTGTGTGGTTGTGTGCGTGTGCGTGTGTGTGTGTGTGTGTGTTGTGTGTTTGTGTGTGTGTGTGTTTGTGTGTGTTTTGTTCATCAACTGACTGTGTTGCCGGCCGAAGTGACGGACGGGTCCGAATTTACCAATTATTCAACCTATATATTCTATTCAATGAGAACATTTGTTGTGGATAGTTGTCCATAATATTTATGAATATAATATTATAATCAATATAATACTTATTATTCAGTTCTAGATAGGGTTTTGTTACTTTTGTACATACATGAAGTATCGAGGCAACTGAACACATGGACCCACGTGCAAGTGAGGCGACCGTTACAGCGTTTCCTACTTTCCAGCTCAACTTGAGTTTGTAGGTGAACAGATAAGAGAAAATATGCTACACCCTTTTGGCGAATATGTGCACCACGGAAGTATTTTTTTACACAGAGTTCTAGACAAAATCTATACTTTGGTTCACTAGAAAACTCCTTTATGCATGGTACTATTTCTTTATACGAGAAGATATGGGGGCAAGAATATACAGTCATTAATACATTAAACCCACAGTTCAATCATGAATATACCTATATATTAGTTTGACTGTCTATTTGTACACACGGCATAAACTGCAAGTCTATTTGCCAAAATTAAAATTTCTCTTATGCGGTCCTCCTACGCGTAGTCGCATCTCCCTTAACAGATACTCAGAAGAGCTATGAGGAAGAAATTAATGCGCATCTATGACAACAGCTTGCCATCCGATTTGAATCTAGAGAATCTATAGCAAATGAGGGTGTTCACAGAATTTCTCAGCTAGCGAGTCATCTATCTCTATTTGCGCGAGTATGATCAAGCATAGCCAACGAAACCTTGCAAAAAAACCTCTCATCGATTCCATTACAACACTCCTCTTGTGTATACGTATGCACACACACATGCGCCAGCTATATGGGGCACTATTATAACCTTGCTACGACTACTAAGAACGTGCATGTGTTATCTTAACTTGTCACGAAAGAAATTATCTCAAACCCCTTGAAAAAGTATCTAGTACTATGATGTGTATCAATACGTAGTTTTAGTATGACTGAGCAAGGCACGTCAATTCATATAGACATCCACTAAGAACTTCTAAAGATTGTTACTAATTTTCAAATCAGGTTAATAACTTTGAGTTTATGGCTTTATACATTTTATATATTTCTTCACACGGTATGATACATATATTGGGTATGCCACACCATCGGTAGCTTACAATCACTTCGTCCGTCAAAATCTCAATCTCAACCAACGCCTGTGGTTTGGTCTCATACGTGTGAAACACATTTGACGATTGAGGATTCATCATAATGTAGATTCTAATTGTCTAGCGCCAAAATAGAAAAGTTGCCGCAACATTCTAAAGTATCCATGTCTGGCAATATAGAGCATTGTTTCATACAGGGTACACTGTCCTGTTCTCTAGTGACGAATAGGAAAAGTTGCCGCTACATTCTAAATTCTCCCTGTTTGGCAAGAGAAAGCCTTGATTCGTTTGGAGGTATGCTGCTCTGTCCTTGGCCGATGCGTCGATCGTAGTCGACTCTGCATCGAGCTCTTGTTAATCGGAATACCGAACCTCAACATTGAAACGATCACTTACTAATCTACAAAGTAACGCAATAGTTGTATCGGCTTTCTTCATCCTTTGAGCACATAGTTTCCTTAGGACAACCTGAATTACCAAAACTAATATCGGTAGAAGGAGTGAAAGCATCAGGGCCGCAATATCCACCCGCACGCCATTGGTTCCGACATCCGAAGTTTTCGAGCCGGTCAGATTCGTATGAGAGGAGCTGAAGATCATATCCGTAAAACTGGTCTTGAGCACACTCCACTTCCTTTTTAAAGTAGAACTTGAGCATAACACCATTGCCCGGGACGCATAGTTCATCACCACACCCATAACCAAGGAAACTGTACAAAGTATCGTTGAGTAAGAGTCTGCACATGTTTTCGGACGACGAATTTGCCTTGAAAACATATCCAAACCCTTTACAACTTATCCCTACCGTATCATCGTACGCCCTGCAAGCATCAGCACACATTCCAGCAAAGTCTTCTACTTGGGAATAATCTATTGAACCTGTGAGACTGGCCACCTCGATTGACTGTTCGTAGTTCTCAAACGGCCCGTCTTCGAGGTAACTCCCATCGTCCAATTTTGCAATCGCCAGTACCGACGAATATGGCACGAAGAAATCAGATATAGCTACATTTTTTAACATCTCTGAGTATTCCGCAAGCTTGGCCTCCTTGGCCTTCTGCGTTGCTTCATCCTCTTCCTGCTGCTGCTGCTCAATCTTATTGATAGACTCTTTACTGAGGCACCGACTCGCACTATCCGGAGCTACGTAATAGCACTCAAGATTAGACCCGCAGCCTTCCCTTCTGTTAGTCATGTCCTCTGTGGAGAACGTACTATCTCCACACGTGTCTCCCGCCTCCCTCATATTCCTACAACCGAGACCATATATCTCGGTTAACAACTCCGCCGCCATGTCATACCCGTAGTACTGATCTGCTTCACACACTGGATTAGAACTCTTTACCAACACCTGCATCATAGTTGCACCTGGGCTAGCAATACATAAGCCACCGCACTGGAAACCTCTCAAACTGCAAGATTTGTACTTATTTAACAAACGGCATTCGTTCTTCTCGGGGTGAGAGGTAAGGTAGTTGAACGCAAAACCACCGCATACATCATTGGCTTTGTCACACGCTTCAGAGCATCGTTGGGAGTATTGGCTAACAGATGAAAAGTTGGCATTGCCTTGAAGGTACTCCACCAATGTAGTATTCTCGCATTCTACTAGCTCAAACAGTTCCGCGATACCACCAATCGATTCGTATCCGTTAACGGTTAGATTGCCAGCCGTGGAGAGCAACTGGCCGTAATATGTTGTCCACTCATCCACGGTGCTGGGTTCAGGTATAGCTCTCTGCGTCGACAATCCGCAAACTCCACTGAGTGCCCAACATACTGATGCGAACTGTAAACTTCTTACAGTCATTCTAGTAATGATATAAAGAAAAACATGTGAATTTAGTGCACAGGGTGTGCATTATACGGTGGTATATATACAAAAACGTCGCGTCACCTCTAAACGAGCAACGATAAGCAAATACTTAATTTTCGTTCTGCTGTTCGATCGGTATGTAGTGAATTGCATAACCAGATGCCCTGGTGGATCTTGCTCTTGTGCCACATGAGCAAGTACATACTTGAGTAGGACAGACCATTCAAGTCCTGAATAGGTTTATTGCATCACGTTTTACATGCTATTTCTTGAATATAAAGCAAAGCTATGGTGTGTATGTATGTATGTATGTGTGTTGGATGTCGGTATGTGTGTATTGTGTGTGCATGTGCGTATAACTGTTAATAGTGTGTCAATGCTGTAAGTGTAAAATTGACTTTTATTCAGACCTCCTAGTCCTATGTAGTACGTAAATGAAACCGTACTATTCATCTTGGGTTGGTTGCACTGCTAACGTGTAGTTGTGGGTTCCATTTCCGTGTAAAGAAAAACCAAAAGAGAACATTAAAATCTAACTTTTACATTTATACACGAAGTAGCAAAAATCTGTTGCTGCTGGTATTCATGAAGAATACCAGCAGCAACAGCACAACCATATATATATGCTTCCGTTCATGTCCAGCGCTTCGGTATGCGAACATCGGTATCAGAGCACTGTCTGGAGAAAATCAGAGGAGTGTTCCTTCCATACAAGAATATAGCCTTAGGCAGCAGTTTGTGTAGATGTCGAGCACTTTTCTATGCGAACTTCGGTATCAGTGCGCTGTAACTGGAGAAAATCAAATTTGTGTTCCTCTTAAGCAGAAGCACTACATACATATCACTCATTCACTCATACAGCCCTTCGAGCTTTACAATGTAAGGCTGAATAAACAAGTATCTGTTAAATTAGGAATGAATTGAATTAATTATCCATATCCTACATAGTATCAGAAATCAATCACGCTTCCAATGGAACAGATTACATCACATTTGACTTCTGCCAATGATTGACAGACATATTTGCTTCGTTCTATGCATAATAGATACGCCACCGTTTTATGTAAGGAGGGGCATGAACGATGGAAGTGTCTTAGGTGGAACGTTGAATACTCAGGAATGGCCTACAAATTTGCGCATATTTGGGTGCAGTCCCAGTAAGGTACGTTGCTTTCGAATCGTTTCCATGCGTGTGTACTAGTGATCGACAGTGAGACGCAAAATTATCTGCACCGGTCCTCATTGTTGAGTGTTCTTTCTTTCATTTTACTAGTCGACTGTAGCAAATCATCAGAGTTAGGTTTCCGCGCTGTGGGGATTTTTCGCTATTTATTTCATCAACTATTTATATCGATATGTACATACCATATCACATTATGTGTTGCTATTCAGGTGCTAAAAGTAATTGTTTTCCGGATGCGCTAATGAGGAGTTTTCAAACAATCCCCGACCACAATGAAACAGTTTGCTTGACGCCGTACAACACGTTTCACAAGGCTATTCAGTACTTCATGAATAGCCACATCTGCACGAAATGATTGGTAGACATTCATATAATTAAGACATGCGGCAGTAAACTACTGTACATGTGCACGGAATAAAACTCAGAAATAGTAAGTTATGTTGATCACAGTTACAGCATGAAAGTATGCAGAACTACCCATTCTGAGTATATATGCCATGTATGAAATATTTCATCTTCATCATGTGTGCAGCCAAAGTATACTTAATGTACTACCTTCAAAGACACAGGGGACTAAACATAAAAGGATTGATATTACAGCATTTCTTCCAAGGATAACTGATTTCGAAACAACTTCGCCACGGACTTCTACCTCACGTCGTGCTGCTTTCGTCAACGATACCACGGTTGAAAGATATAAAATCCGAATGCACATTCATGATCTCTAATACCTGCCGAGTACAAAGATGAATGTTGTTGACACACCCATAGGACATTTGGCGATAAAGATGCTAATTAACGTTGAAGTAGCATACAATAAGAACGAACGCCTCTTCATTCCATAGTCTGTAGTGAAACATTTCACCATACGGATGCTGTTTTCCATAGGTGGTACCCAAGTACAAATTGTACGATCATGTAGTAAGTGGCTTGCATTTGAATTTAGACAAGTGGGAAAGTACCAAGTACATAACAAGGATACACTTGGTGCAAATAAAGCATTACGAACATGATGTCGATTGCCCTATTGTTTATGGGTACAAACGACAGTGGTTTATACTAGTAACTGGTTCCACTTGTATTGAAAAGTACAGCGAACTAACACAGCACAAAAGTATAGACAGACGTACTCCGAGCACGAAAAGTGTACCCGGATTGACAGGTTGCAGAACAACGAGGACATACAAGCGAGAATTAAAAAATACTTTTAACTCTCGGCAGTAATGTATGCAAATGAGCGCGCGTAGAGAGAATACAGAGCATTCATACGTTCGTTGCTTTCTTCTGCATCCGTATATAGCAATAGCACTGACCTTTAAAAGCTACTTGTGATTTGATTCGTTTTGTGTGCTTCAAATCGTCTCAACTCCTCCCAAACAAGGCCCTGGCTACGTTAAAATGATCCTTGTTCTAGAAGCACATGCACGCAGAGAGTGTGTGTGAGAAAGAGACAGAGAGTGTGTGAGAAAGAGACAGTGTGTGAGAAGGAGACAGAGAGAGTGTGAGAGAGAAAGAGACAGAGAGAGTGTGTGTGAGAAAGAGACACAAGAGAGTGAGAGTGAGAAAGAGACGGAGAGCTACGGCGAGAGAGAGAGAGAGAGAGAGAGAGAGAGAGAACAGAACGGAAGAGAGATATACCCCGAGACAGAAGCATACATGCAACACAACGGGTATATATAAAAAAACAGTTGGTGCGTATCATTTTTGTAGGAGACACACAGTGTTTCATGAATAGTGCGTCTTCACTCGTCCTTGAAACAACAATATTGCAACCATGGCTGAATCTACTGTCGATGTCTCAAAGCATGACAAGTCCAACTTGGACATGGACTATGAATTTGATGATGACCAAGTCCCTCAACATAAAACGAACAAGTTGTGGACAGTCTGTGTTTATATCCTTGTAGTAGAAATGTGCGAGCGTCTGGCGTATTATACGTTCGCCGGTTCACAGAAGTACTTCCTGATGCACATTGGATATGATCAAGCGCAAGCTACATCTATGAATGCAGCATTTTCAATCTTGTGTTACTGGACACCATTGTTCGGTGGATGGCTCGCTGATGCTGTATTAGGTCGTTTCAAAACCATTGTCTACCTTACAGCTTTGTATATTGTCGGTGTCTTTATGGCTGCCATTGGCGCTGAGCCCAATGTCGATAACGATATTATTTACTTGATTGGCGTTATGGGTTTCGTTGCCTTAGGTTCAGGTGGTATCAAGCCGAACGTGTCAAATTTTGGGGGTGATCAGTACGATGTTACTGACCCAGAGGAGGCACGACAGCAGGAGTCATTCTTTTCGTACTTCTACATGATGATTAACATTGGTGCCGCCGTTTCGTACGGATACTTGACTACGCTTGCGGTTAATGGTCAACCTCCTGGCATTCCTCAGGAGTACGGATTTTTCACAGCGTATATGATTGCGTCCGGCTGCATGGCGATTGCATACGTAATTTTCCTTCTAGGATCGAAGAAATACATAAAGAAGCCACCGTCTGGAGATCCACTCCGCGGTATTGTGCACTACTTGGGCCGTTTCTGGAGCTCGGGACGGCAAGGAAAATCTGCACTCTCAGGATGGGTCATCCTATTCATCTTTATGTTCCTCGCGTGTGGTCAATCTTTTGCGAGTGGTAACGCCGCCGAGTACTGTTCCTATATCTGCCTCGTCCTGGGCCCCATCGCGATTGCACTGCTTTCGTATGGGCATGCCGACAATTCTTACATGGTAAACGAGCCCGACTATAGCACGCTAACTCTTCGCGAGTGTCGGGAGGCACTTGAAACAGTACCCACACTACTTGTCGTGAACGTCTGCTTCTCTATTACCTACAATACGATGAACGGACCCTTGCAGTCTGTCGGATGTCAGATGGATTGTCGTATTGGCGGTGGACAGATCAACGCCTCGTTCTTTAACATAGGAGATTGCTTTGCCATCATTATTTTCGTGCCTATCCTTGAGAACTTTGTTTTCCCTATAGTGACGAAGATGACTGGAAAGGAGGTCACCAGAGCACACAAGCTTATATCCGGCATGACTGTCGCTATCCTTGCAATGATTTCAGCCATAGCGATTGAATTTGCCCGTCAGTCTGCCGATATTATCACAGTCGACGGGTCCCCCTGTAGCGAAATCTCTGAATGTGCGGATAATATTATAGAATCTGATTGCTACACTGGATCGAACATTCCAATGCGTGGCTTGTCTGCTTTCCTTATTTTTATTCCATTTGTCCTCATCGGTATTGGAGAGATCCTGGTCAATCCTGTGTGTATGTACTTTGTGTACGATCAGGCACCCCCCCGTACCCGTTCTGTCGTCCAAGCGTTTAACATGATGTGTATGGGTGCCGTTTCCAATGGTTTCACTGCTGCCCTTACTACGGTGTTCAGCAGTTACATGCCAAACGACATCGATTTAGGAGACATCAACGTGTTCTTTTACATTGGTATAGCTGGTGCCGCCATCGGTATACCCTTGTCGATGTTTGTGATGAAGTTCTTCCACGAAAAGGATTACACAGGAATGGATGGTTTGATTACTGATGATATGGGTATGGAGGTCAAAGAGGACGGAGGGCTATCATTGCATGCACGTGAGTCCCGCCGTTTCTCGGTTCGGGAGTAAGTTAAACATTAAAAACAATACTGCAGAAGTCGGTGATATTTGTTGTGACAGGATAAAACAGGGGCAGTACTATGTAGTAGAGTTCCATACGTGGATCCATCACTTTGAGCATGGAAATAATGCAATCAAACTTGTAAAAACTGCTAATACGCTGTAACCCATGGGGAATATCCGTACGCTGTAGCGATCAATTACATGAATTTAGGCACAAGAAATTTATCCACATAGAACATACATATCAAAGGAAATACATCCAGCAACGTTATTTATTTCGCTGGTATCTGTGTTTACCTAGAAATCACCATGTACAACGTGGCAGAGAAACTGGCCACTTATATTTACATTGAACAGAATTCGACCACTACACCACAAGTATTGCACTTCTTTTGCGACATATCGGTGGCCGAATCGTGCACTGGCACTCCCCATTCATGTTCATGTCGCTCCATTCTATGAATTTTGGTGAGGGTTGTCCTCTTGAGCTCTGCCAAAGTTAAGACAATGCACGATTAAAGAAATGACAGAAACGCATAGCAATCCTCGATTCGTAATCACACGTTTTTCACATTATATGTTACGCAAGTCAGGCGTACAGAACAATCGCAAAACACAAGTACATACACATATACACATATATATGTATACGAAACTTACCGTTTATTTGTTTTTTATACTTTGCCTTTTGCCCCTTCAGCTTAGCCTCTTGCCGCTTTTGTATTTCTAGATCTAGCCCGGCCTCACCGCCAAACCGTTTGAACGATAACTCCTCCACCTATTAAGTGATTGTATACGAAGGTAGTAGTTGAAAATGAAAAGCAAAATAACTAGGAGATGACCATTAAAGACGCTTACTACTCAAATCATCTGACAACAACTAATACTCTAGTTGTAAAACGTAAGTAAAAAGATACAGTGGCAAAAACAGGATTACGCCTCCAAAGTATATACACTCACTATTGCATATATAAGACATACACTATTCTCAACAAACGCTGAACAATACATAACATACAAGTATATATGCGCGCAGGTGGATTCATTTGTTATTATAGTACACCTCTATCTGTAACCAATCAGTTTCTAGAGCATTTAGTCAAGTAAGAGGCAAGTGCTGATACACTGTACTACTATTGGAGATAATACAAAAGGCTATCCATGCCATATGACGTACACAATACAAAGTTCATATCCAATCAGATCACACCTGCATCCGTACGTACAGCTTCATTCTTGCATACGAAGTTCCACCTGGATTTGCCATTGTAATATACGGCAGACTGTAGTCTCTGTTTTCTAGATCACCATCTGTGAGAAGATACTCCTACGCAGCATATCAGAAATGAAGTATTATTTCATTTGGCGACGACTTGAAAGGGGTGATATTTCGCTTTGTCACCCTTTTGCTGGTAATATCCAACTTACATAATATATTATCACTTGTTTGATGGAAGTAAACACAGACTTTGGATTCAGATCTTTTTACACATGACCAGACTTTCACAGGCACTCGTAAGGAAAGTAAACAAAAGACGACAAAAACATACCACACAACCAATTTTCCTTTCACGGATATGTATCCCATTTTTTTACAGAAAGTACTACATACGACCAGTACAAGCATGCACACAATCACACATAAATCGTTATGGCGCACCTTCTTCGCAGTTGTCTTGGTTACTAGTCCATATTTATCGTCAGCAGCCTTGTCGGCTCTCTTGCAACTATCGCAAAGCATGATTTGAAAACTTCTTTCCAAGTATGACGAGTAGAAGGCCAGTTTGCACTCAATGCATAACTTACGGGTACCATCGTAATGATCTACGGAAATCCAGAAATTTTCGTTTGGGTATATAGTTAGAATGCGGGCCCTCTTCTTGCGGTTTAGTTAGCTTCCGATGTATTGTAGATGGATCACTCGTCGGAACTTAGAACACTGTGTACTGGTGTTGTACACCTGAAACTAGCTACACAAACGTTCAATCGAAAACACAGCATACGTGCACAAATGTACACATTGAATTATTCTGCAATAGCATAAATGCGGATATCTCATATCGTCACAGCTTCGGTTAACAACAATGCAGCAATCTAAACTATGTGGCATTGCGATATATACTCCTGCCGCATATATTGTTATAAGAAACGAATACGTACCAAGTAGATCTTTTCTACCATGACTAGCGTTTTTCTCATTTACGTTGGATGAAAGATCTTCATCTGGCATTAGAAAACCTGCATTCGTATCTATACGTGGGCGTTGCGTACGCGAGGTAGTATCTGTAGTCTTCGCTCCACTGTTCGTTGGGCTAATGGTTCTGTGCATATGCGTACAATTGTTTACCGAGAGTAGGTGCATGACCAGTGAATGGGTAAGTGACAACAAAGACGTGCACGCATGTACAACCAAGTAAAGGTCGATTGCGTCTACATATTGTAGAAATGGGCGAGCTGTGTATGGTTGTGATCAGTTAGGAACGTGACTAAGCGCTTGTCAGAGTGGACATGCGGCAGGTCGTACCATGTACAACATTCGTGCGTTTGTGTGTTTGGCGACAGTATGTGTGCCTACACAAATATATGTACCTGTCTAACGTATTAATATAGTGAAATCATCTTTTCATCATCCTAACTTCAATTAACTCTTCAATTCGGGTCTGTGTCTGTATAGTAGGTGCATTCACTTACTCAAACAGCAACACACATATAAGATGTGCGTGTACGTACATACCTAAGCAATGCATCTGTTCGTTGTTTCTTTGCTTGTGGTTTTAGTTCAGCCTCGTCGACCATACGCCAGAAGTCTTCATCGTCGACAAAATCGCTAGCATTTGCGTTACTTCCTATTAAGACCAGTCAAACCAAGAATCATAGCGCTATGCGGGTTAAACATTCGGTTTGCTATGTACACGTACATTTATCTGTCATGAATTAGGCACATCAACGTTTTATCGGATAACGTACATTTGCAATGATAAAAGCACACATGAATTAAGAACGACATGAACAAATTCAAATTTCGAATTAAGAACGACGTGAACAAACTCAAATTTATATAGTCTAGGCAATAATGCTTACGCGTGCATTATATACGCAGCTCATGTACATATGATTGATGGACGGTATCAACAGTTTTTCAATCGCAAATTCATGTACTGAGCGTAGTAAATGCCTGACAGTTGGTTACACGTCGAATGTTAATGTACAATGAAAGTCCATGTAAGGAGGAACATGTAGTACAGGTACAAAACACACTCAACAATTTTTCCCATACATATACATGTCCGCCACTATTTCATGCAAGTAAACATATTCTCGAGCAAATATACGTGAATACGAACATATATACCGCTATTAGTTTCAGATAGATTGGTAGGTTGAGCTTGCTTCGACGGGCTTACAGAGTTGTATTTCAAGACTCTTTTCTTCCTTGCTTGTTCCTTTTTCGCAGCAATTATGGCTACTTGCTCAGCTGTTAGATCAGGTGCCTTTGATGCCATCATTAAATGGGAGAAAGGATATCTTAGAGAATGGGTGAATGCACATCAGCTTATGATATGAAAGAGCTCTACCTACTACTCTCATCCAGTACCTGTGAATGTATTTTCACGAAACAGTGTGTTAAAACGTCAGACATGTGTATATATACGCAATGTATACACGTGCGCGCGTGTGTGCGTGGTGTGTGAGTGTGTGCGTATGTGTGTGTGTGTGTGTGTATGCGTGTGTGTATGTGTGGTGTGTGTGTGGTGTGTGTGTGGTGTGTGTGTGTGTGCGTGTGTGTGTGTGTGTGTGTATATATATGTATATATAAACCCTAAACTCTTTGCGGTGACCCAAAACGGGTTTTGGCTCGACACCAAAATATTATTGGGTAAAGTTGCTAAACATTTGGCAGTTTATGCCCAAAAACCACCCCACTGCTAAATGTGAAAATCAGGGATTGATCATTGGAGAACCTTATACCCAATTCTGATGGAGTGAAAATGAAACGGAATTCTGGATGTATCCAAAAAAAAGAAAATTCCTGATTTCAAAAGACGTTTTGGCGGGCTCAGGTGCGCCGGCAGGATGTGTGCGTGTCTATCGATTGTGGCGTCACGTGCGGTTGGTTGGTCATCACTTCTGTTGAAACTTGGTTTTTATTTGATTGGTTTTGGTTTTTGTTGTATCTTGTAGTTTTTGAACCAGATGTTCGTTAATGGTTTTTGTTGGAGAGTGTTGTGTTTTAATATTTTTTGTCTGAAGATTTAGTTGGAGGTTTTTGTTGCATCTACTTTCAGTTGGAGGTTTTTGGTATGTCCAGATTAACTTAAATGAGGTTTTTATTGTGTCAAGTTTTAGAGGTTTTTTTTGTGAGCTCCAAAATGGCGGTCGTCCACAAGATAACTAAACGGCGCGCGGTCGACATATATCTATTGATTAAGTAGGGAAACAAATAAATAGGTTGAATAATAATATCATAAATGGTGATCTAACCAAGAAGTTCAATATATTATTGAATTATTCAAATACATGTATTATTCTGAATACTAATTCAAGCGCGACGCTCATACGAGATAAGAGATCCGAAGGCGCAGATGAATTGCACAATAACTATAATAACAATAACATCACATACATATATATATGTTTGTTATATACACTATATAGTCATACATATGCATTGTAACATAACGTATCTATCTATATCTCTTTAGTTAAACACAGTCTCTACGTAACTATCATCTGTCTGTGCGACCACTAGTCCCATATCTTACTCGTATATAAGTAGATAATAGATCAAGAACGCTTGTTGTTATTCTTTTCTCGGTTTCTATTTTCTTTTCTTCATTTCCCCGTCATGTCTAAAATCGAACTGTACACATCATCCGTGTCTGGCAACAGAAAGGTAAGAATGTTTCTTCATCACATATTTTGGATTATATGCTACCTACTGTCGTCGTGATGAGGGTGCAAAGTATTGTAGTTGAGTCTGTGTATGCATCAAGTATCAAGTATAGGTCAACTAACTGATCATGGTTGCTATATATACCATCCCGATTAACTTCAGCTCTATTCTTGTTTTAATCAGGTTGACCACGAAACAAAGTTGATAAAGATGTATTTAAATGCCCAGAAGATCGGATTTGAAGAGGTTTGACTGTTTTTGTTCTAATCTTACAACTACTTATTACTTTAATGTAACGACAGAAGTTTTATGAATGCAGTGGTTCATTTCGATTTCTTATTTAAAGTTCATGAGTCTACAGTGTTGGAGCAAGTATATATATCCCTAATAATGTGTCGCATAGAATTACATTCAAGGTACCTCATGCATTTTTGGATTCATCTAATGTTACCACATTGGTATGACCACTTTCACGCTATGATCTTAGGTGGACATTTCTCTTGACGAGTATCAAGACAAAAAGAAAAACCTTCTTAACAAGAGTGGTGATCGAGCGATTCCCAAAGTATTTGTAGATGACGAGTACAAAGCGGTATGCATCGACTCATTAAAACTCTAAAGTACTCCTTATCAATGCTCTCCCATAAATATACATAATAGGACGTTAAGCATTGCTCTGGTACACGCACGTACATATATATACATATATGCGTAAACGTGGGCGGCATACCAAGCAACACGCAAATCACGCACATACATAAACACATACGTACACATTCCTATTTGCAGGACTATGAGACACTCATGTACGCGAACGAAGATGGACTGGTAAAACAGGCTCTAGGGCTTGAGTAGACATTTTAGGAATCGTTTCTCTGCCCACAACTGGCATCGCTTTATCGTATATTGTGACAAGAAAAAATAGTTTTCAGTATCGCTACTTTTGCTCAGCCCATCTGCAAGTCAACATTGTGGTCAATTACAGCTCAGCATCCAGGAACCTATTGGCCTTAACCATTGCAAAGTAAAAGGGATAAACTAGTTGAACTCCTTATTTATCACCGTTGTTACTAGCTTAATGTACATATCACATACACTTGCATATTTAAAAGCATGTAGACGTTTACGTCCTTGCCTACATTATGATTATAAACACTAACTACGCACACATGGCAAACGAAGAAAACTGGCGTATGAGGTTAGAAACACAGTCAGGATGCCAAGTGTGTAAACGTCTCCAACACGCTAGCAAACGTTGTTAATACCAAAACAAGTATAAGAGTAATAAGTAAGGTAGAAAATTTGGATTCTCATGCACTGTCTGGCAGTAGCATCCTCTATACATGAACTCAACTTTGTTTTAATTGCGGTTTTCCATATGTAAACAAACATTTACTGTAACTTCATGAGAAGAAATGTATTACGAAACCGCACTTCTAGCAACAGAACCATCACTTGGGTACATTGCGATCTATAAAATCTCAGTACGAACCGCTGCATCGGCACGGGGGTACAGTATAGTATCCATTGACAGAGTCGACAAGATAGTTTCATATTCTTAGAAACAAACGTGATGAACGTTAGAATTAACGAATGTATCTGACACTAGCAAGATGCTTCTACAGGTATGTATGAGTATATTACTTACGTAGGGTTCGTATAACTATCAACATTCCCGTCATTGACCACATGCTTGTAAGAAGCAGTTGACAGTTGACTACTAGTCTCATCGTTTGCTGGCTCTAATTGTTTCGCTACAGCTGTAAAAATTGTGTCCTTCCAAGGTAAACGCATGACACAAGTTGCAATAACTCGATTGTTCATTTCTCGAACGAATCACTATGTGCGTGTTCGCGATAATGCAGCATGGACATTTACAGCACGAGTGCTGGCAGGACTCACATATTATCATTGATTGAATTGATAAGTGTACAAGAATATGTGATTCTCCAATAGTTTCGTGGACCATTCTACAGCACGTATGCGTCTAGTACAAACGCAGTCGCGAACAAACCTATCAATCCAATAATCACATTCAAACAACGTCGAAGTTGGCTTTTGTGTTTGAGAATGTACTTGTCCATGTCTTGATTGTCCGACACCTCACTAGAAAGTTCAGCGCTGCGCATACAAAACAGTTGTGTACGTCAAATACTCAGTTTTGGTCCATAAAATGAATGATTCCCAAGAAATAAAATCCTAATTGGGTACTTGCAATACAGGCCGAGTATTTCATTTAATAAACAATTAGATTGGGGATTATAACGCACACACACACATTTAACACTGGGCTAAACATTAGCCTCTCTATACATCGTGTTATTGCGGCATTCCTTGCTTGACTGTGCCATATGTCGGACATCTAAATGATGTATAACAATATGCAGAACTCACATAAAGATGTATTGGACAAGTATACACATACCAGCTGTATTGGCTGCGTTTAAATGAACCTGCCTCACTAGCCTCGTGGGGAGTGCGGATAACAAACGGTTCATCCCTATTCGTATCGTTGTATGAGTGCTTAGATTGGGGCGACACTTGTGCATCCTTGACTGCTCCAAAAAAGTCGGTCACCTTAACCTATACATGTTCGACATGTGATTATGAAACGTAGATTTATGGTATGCAGCAAAAGATTACTCTACAGGTTTATGACGTCAGTGCACGCACATCGACAAACTCTCACAATCAACCACACTATAGAAAACGGAATACATTATTTTTACTGCTTCCAAAACAGATTTCACATCTTGAAAAACATATTTGCATGGAAGTGTCCCAAGATTAATACTTCCATTATACTTGTAGGGGCACGTAGGAATATGTTGGCATGCTACATGGGTAAACGGTATATGAGTACATAAATGGTGTCCATAATGGGATATGTGTCTGTGCTTGTATATGCGTTTTACTGTATATTTTACCAAGCCAAGAACCCCACCTTGTTTATATCTCTTTGGGTAAACAAGTTGGTACGCACATCCAAATGGGATTTGAGGCTTTGAAAGTTGTCTAGCCGGTTGAGCTGCAGTAAGAGGATAGAACGTGCGATTGAGATATACGATAACATGCATGCATATATGCATGTACATAGACAGCGTTGCAAACATCATGTACTACAAATATGAACGTCCAACGATACCTAGATGTATACTGCCCTTACATAGGCAACCTCAACACCATATTCTTACATATTTATTAGATATATTCATGATAATTTGCGCCAATGATGTGTACATTAAATTAGTGAAGACAAGGCCAAGTGTACATTCATAATTCATTTCCTATATCGATGAGATTGGCAGCACAACTATAATACGACAAAATATACACGTTTACAAGTAGATCATGAAACTTTGCGTGCCCGCGTTGTACCATCTTGGACAGGGTCAATTCTCCCTTGGCGTTGGCGGAGCCCATAATATTCAGCATATCGTGTGTCATGCGATCGATTACAGACACACCGATCTCCAAGTCTTCATGATGCTACAGTGACGGTATGAATACATGTGTGTGTGTGTGTGTGTGTGTGTGTGTGTGTGTGTGAATAAGCATAAATGTCTGTACAGGCGCTGATATGCACGTCGGTGGGCAGGCACGTGCTTCTGCTGAGTACGGAACTACAATGCATAACTGGGGTATACGAATGAGGAACTTCCTATCAGCAGATCTTCCACTTACTGCAAGAGTAAGAGACGGTTCGCCGTGCATTTATGTAAATGTCCATTAACAGATGGTAATGGATTTTATACATTTGTACAAACGACAGGCGAGGAGGGATTAAGATACACAAGAGGGACGAGATATATACTTGGGCTATCATAGTAATCAAATATACACAAAACATTGCGCACCAAACATACCGAATATGAACTTTCGCCCACAATACTACTTGCAACTCTTATGACGTTAGGTGTCTGTACATGCTCATACAGGGAGGCAGCCTGACAAGTATCAACCATAAACAGTACTTCATTGTATCGCCCTTTCTCGTGCATTTGTTGGAACAAATCTCCCACCTCTACACTGTTGAGCTCTTCCGCGTCTTGAAACTTAATAAAACCGTCGCCACCATGCCCTAATTGTGCATGTATAAAATCGTACGTACGTGCATGGGTACATCGTATTTGAAAATGTGAATACACAAGTTCTCAATATATACATATGTACGTACACAGGCGATTGAATCAGGGGATATACTACACATACAACTAGTCCATATATGTATATATATACGTAAAAAGACACCAAGTTGATAGAATACCTGTTAGAAACACAAGAACATTGCTACTTTCATCCGTGAGTAGGCGTTTTGATCTGGGGGTTCCTTCTGGGAGGCGATCGGTCATTAACCGAATAAAATTCTCCACATTGACATCATACCCTCGGTAGTCCACCTCCACGTTGCTTCCATACACATTGAGTTTGTGTGTTTCGTGGTTAAATACTTGAGCAGGGAATGGGTTTCGAGGGTTACAACCAATGTCATCTGGCAACATCTATGGGAAATAATAAGCGTAGAGGTGGTGTATAAGTTAACCGCGGGAAGGTAAATAGTGAGTTGAATACGAGTAGGGAGAGGGCAAGATAGTGCAAGTCATGGGAAGACAAGAGAGTATGGATTTCAGCTTGTTTGGATATTTGCACACATAAATGAAAATCTCAGAATTTATTAATCAATATATAGAAGTATGTGTTTGTATACATGTTTGCTGACATAAGTCCAGAGGTGTTTTTCTATATAGTAGATAATTGGTATGTGCGACAAGACCAGGCTTCTACACCGGCACACACAGAACTAAGTGCTCACCAAAATGATGTTGCTGTCGGGAATGCCCAATTTCTTCACAATGTAATAGAAAGATAGAGTATTGGCAATGTGCCGATAATTGAACCAGAACCTAGATGTGCACACCAACACTGCCCAGTTATTAGTGTGGCTAGACACTTGTGCGTCTGCGTTCGATGAGGTCCAGTTAGACGCAGCAATTGAACTTATCGTGCTCAGCGCTACAAGAGCTAAGACATACCACTTAAGAGATGCGAACAATCTCATTTTTAAGATGAAATCTCTCTAGATAATTTAAACTCAAGTACACAGTGTGAACGTTTAAGCAGGAATTTACAGCTGAGGCATTTTCAAACCATTAAAATAAGAATTAGATGGGGAAATGTGTCAAAACATCCGCTAAGTGTGATATCAAAGGGTATGTTCTATCTCTGCTATACGAATGTGCAGTTACGTGTATGTATGTGTGTATATGCCGGTGTACGTGTTTACATATCCTATCTAAACTATACGTTGGTGTACGTCTTGTGTGTATGTGTATGTGTGTGTGGTTGTTTGTTTACTATTTAGCCAAGGTATCAAAAGCAATAATCCTATTTACGACATTCCATGCATCCTATGTTGTAAATATAGACTGATACGTATTTCACTGGCGATGTCGGTTTTTAAATTACGACACCAGCCACCTCTTACTGTCAACATTGCTTGGGGGAGGGGGGGATGTATGGTCAAAGTGGAAATTTTTGGGGCCTAAATAAGGGTTAAAAAAGATAAGTTATATTGGCGGAAGATTTAAGCTACACCAATCAAGAAGTGAAAAGGTTTATCCCCACACTTCAATATACTACGTACGTACAATATCCTAATAAGCGTTTATATAGTCTATAGAACACGCCTTTATAAGTCTACTATAGGTGGGCATCGCTATCCCTACGTACATGCACATGTGCTTCATTCCCTGTTACCGAGCATACGTCTTTGCGCGAATGTACAACCGTATATAGACTAGATATAGTAGTGCAGGCACACTTACGTACTGCCCATAGAAACAAACATGTTTGCGTCTGATACATTGAAAAAAGACGGCACTACTTCGTTGAACTCATCTTTCTCCTCACCCCCTCCTTCAGTCTATGCTCGTCGAATACAAGTTTCTTCACTGGTGCCCACAGTCCCGCCCTCACCCAAACCCACGAGGCATGATATATCTTGTCAAAAGTCATTGGGGCGCCAACTTTCGTTAGAAAGAATTAAAAACCGACATCATATATATAGGAGTGCCTCTGCAGAACTGGTATTAAGCACTACAATGGCTCGCAGATGTAATAGTTTCTCTGTCTTGAAACCAGTAGGCGTTTCGTCTCCGGTATGTGCCTGTGTGAAGTATGTGTGTACATGCCATAATGATAGTCGCCCGAAATGACTTGGAAGTACGTTTACATTGCTTTGTACTTGCCATAAAATTATGTGTACGCAGTTTGAAGACGTGTCGTTGTATGTTTGTTTGTGTACCGATGTAGGACTATAAATTTGTGTACGAAACTGTCGGATTCAGTAATAAATTACTAACTCTGTGATAAATAGTAGACAAGCTCTCAGATATACAAAAATACCTGTGTATACACATGAGACTAAATAAAGTCTGCATAGACTCTGCCTGTATATGTGAAACTTAGGTGTGCATGTACTACCTTATATTCTGAAAGCAATGCGAAAGTATACGTGGATATGCGGAACTGTGACGCATGTCAAATACGTACATGATACATGTACTTATTTATATGTAATAAAAGTGCTTGTGTATACTTATGTACTCATCCTCTTAAATTCTATTTGACCGTTTACAGGAGCTTTGGGTTTGTTCAAAACCTAGGCACGTGTAAATTACTTCACATCTTGATTGTTCGTATGCACGAAATCCGAATATAGACAAATGCACAGCGAACGCGATCATATTTGAAAGTTATCTGGCAGCCACTATACAATAAGCGGATAATGAGAATGTACAAGCAATAATATTCGTAAAGCATACAATAGATAAGGTTAACTTTGAGTACATAATGAGCGCATCGTGAATCATTTATTCAGCATACTTATCTATGCAATATGGCGACATGATCCATTACTACCAGTCTCGATAGAATATAGCACATAATCAGATAAAAGTACACTGAATATAATGATAATGCACCGTATATACCCTGAATTCCCCTATCCACGCAGTTCGCCGCTCATAGTATAGGACATGTTCCGTGTTCCTAGAATACGATTTGCTATACAGCTACACTGTGTTGAGTAAACAAGAAGCATAATTTCTAATAACTTCGCATAACTACTCCGCAGAAGTATTATACAATTTCAATTACAGTAGACGGCCGCATGAACATTTTACATATTCACTAGGTTAAACTTAATGTCAATCTACGTATGTTTTAATGCTAATGTGTACTTTCTACTTATTTCTATTATCTTGAACCTGTACGACCTGTGACTATTCATAATATGTAGTTGGTACGACTGAATACAACTCCAAATAATTGAAGGACAAAAGGAATAGCTATCATGCAATAAAAATCGGTTCTGAACTTCTCATCCACGTCCGCATCAAGCAATTGTGCTTGGCTGAGATGTCTCACAGTTTTCGCATTATTGGAAAAGTGTGTCATCTTCAGTAGCTCTCCTAATTCAACAAGCAGTACAGAAACAAAAACCGTGAACCTCCTGATTGGCTATTTGCTCATTTTTTTTACATAAACTTGATATTTATACCATCTTGTACTTGTAAAATTAATAGTACGTCTAAAGTATATATTTCTTTGTATTTATTTCTATCCATTCTTTACAAAAAATCAAACCACGCCTCTCTGATCTGAGCGAAATTGCAGAATTCTCCAACTCTGCATCTACATACTTCACTAACAACTTCAAAGGAAACCTTTGACCATGGATGAGATCTCCCAGTTCGTGTCTAATGCATAGGGCTCAGTAATGATTACTCCCTCGGAGCTAATGTCGCAGATCTCAATCTGTATGTAGACGAGTATGAGTCAGAAAAAATAAGCGCAAGCATAAAATTGCCATATGGGGATCTCAAATGTGCGCTCAGCAGTAGTAAGGCCTTCAGTACTAGGTGGCACAGGGAAGAAAAACTATATAAGAAGTAGATATAGCGATATAAGAATATACGCGAGTAGAAATCAGCCAATGACTGTAGCTGTTTCCGCGTGTACACTATTAATGAGTGCGTGAGGTTTACGTCCTTCGAAAGCAAGTCATAGATACAAGTAAATCGCTGTATCGCATGTACTATTGAAGTCTACCCACTGTTTTAAAGAGTGCCTGTCCGGTGTACAGATATGCTTTCAAAATTAACACCACAGATACACTAACACTGCACAAACCACAATGGCACAGCAATCGTCTAACAGATTCGCCCCAAATAGAGCGCATCACCCGATTTAGCAGTAAATATCATCTAATCTCGTATATGAGTAATAGTTTTGAAAATCAACCACATGGATACCTTGTTTAAAGACCGAGCATCACGGTAGTACAAAACTCGCATAGACTCTTCCAAACACTTTTTGGCTTCCTCTCTTGTCATTTTATCGTTCTTCTCATATGCTGAGAATATAATGAGTATGTGTGAAAAACTGTTTGGGAGTATACATTTCTATACATTCATGCACGAATATATGTATGCTACCGCAGGTTCATATATGAAGTGTTGGCTAGCACGTTTGCAGGACTGCACATCAATTGTACATATAAACAAAGATATTTACCTCTGATGATAACACAAGCATATGTGCAGCATTACTACAACAAACGCATTATTCCAATCCAGCGGTGTATTACATTCACATACACGTGAAAGAATACAATATAATAAATACCTGCTCTTAGAAGGGGCAGGGCGATGTATGCGCCATATCCAGTACCTACTGTGGTACACGTCCATGAGACACCCAACTTATCAACTACACCAAGAACGCTACATGGAATAAAAAAATAGGGTAGGAATTTAGGGAATTGGAGGGAGCCATGCGTATATAACAAATCAATCCGTCAGCGTAGGAGTACACAAACCTTATACTAACCCACCTAGTCACGGCTGTGGATCGTGCACACTACACTCCCAACATACATTCGCATAGATTGACATGATGATGTATTTAATTATCTAAACATTCAAAACCCCTTTCATCGTTGATTACAATACATCCTGCCATAACCAGCATTGACCAGTTTGTGTTGTGAACGAGTATGGGTCACCATGAGGGTAAACACGCACACTCACAACCACATCAAAATATATATATACTAACACTTACGCCTCATCTTTGTCATAACCAGCAATAACCAGTTGATTCCAAAGAGGATTCATCTTTGACCGACGTCCATACATGACACGGCCCAAGTACGAGTGAATAGCCTTGGGAGAAATCTTGTGACCATCTCCAATCTCGTCGTTTTCAAGTCTATACATGGCAGAACAATAAACACACAGATTAAAAGGGTGCTAGCACGATTATGTGACGACATGGTTCATAAAGACTATACAAATACTTGAATGTATTACGAATATGACTAAAAAATCACTTAACGTAAGAGTGCGAGCGCCTGAGTGTGCATCTCAATTGTGTGCTAATGCACGAGATTGTCAAGTGGTGAATGTATAGTGCATTTAACGTGCGAGTACTAGCGCCTGAGTGTGCATCTCATTGTGCGTGTGAGAGCACGAGAATTATGAGTGGCGAACGTAAAATATTTGCGTCATAGGGTAAAGGAGGAGATTGTATATGAACTTTTGCACACAAACATTAAATACATGCAACCATGTACGCAAAGCGTCGTAGTGCAAATGTATGTATGACCGTGAACGTAGCAATGTAGGTGAGAATGAAGAGACCTTGGAAAATTTAAAAGACGAAACAAAACATGTCTCCACCGAGACACTCGGTTGAAGTTAATCACAGCATGTGTAAAAGCAAAACAACAATGAATACATCCATGCCACAGTGCAAAAACTATACGACTACTTACTGTAGCTCGTTCATGAAAAAACTATACGACTACTTACTGTAGCTCGTCCAAGTCCTCCTTCAAGAATTGGAAGTCGGCGTAATCTCCACTTCCGCTTACAACCGTCTTATCATTTACTTTGTGAATTCGAGACACTGAGCGGAAGCGGGCTAGAGATCCATATGAACCTAGCGTATCCGCAGCAATCATCACACCGCCGTTATATTTGATTCCAAGCACAGACGTACCGGTGACAATGGGCGAACTGTAATTATGAACACCTCAGTGAGCGAAACTACATATATACATACAAACATACCAATCCACGAATGCTTCACACAGCGTAAATATTTGCTGATCATATACTTTAATAGACTTCGGAGAGGGAAATGTCACACGGAAGATATCAGAGAAAACTCACATGTATGTACGATTTTGCTTGCCTGTGTAGGGAAAGTAATAAAGTGTATAAACCTATACAATGCATGAAGGATAAATACGGGAGAGCAAACGAACTAAACTAGTACAGATCAAAACTTCTATATTTGTGTGCTTTCTCAAAATTTACAAAGGCTTCTTTGGGTACTGATTAACAGAAATAGCAGAAGAATAGTTTCGTGGGTGGAAGTGATCTTTCCATATCATTCGAACATGTGTTGTATAAACTATGACTGGGGTTGTAGCAACATTAAGACGGATGGGTAGTAAAAGAAGAGGTATGATATTGGTCTGTGGGTCCAGCTATCGAAATTTTGACATACGAAACCAGCTACGTAAATACATTTGATAACAGCAATATCATAAAGACGCATACGTACGTCGTATGCTGACGAGCGCCCATCTTGGAATAGTGGTAAGGATTTTCATAATCTCCCGTCGACATGCTTGCATACACTCACACGTAGAAGCTCAAGAAACGAGTATATGTAATATATATATGTGTGTATGCGTGCGTGCGTGCGTGCGTGCGTGAGTATGTATGTATGTATGTATGTGCGTGTGTATGTGCGTGTGTATGTGCGTATGTGTGTGTGTATGTATGTGTGTGTGTTAATGTGTGTTGTGTTTGTGTACGTGTGTTGTGTGTTGTGTGTTATGTTTTGTTCTAAGTTTGTTTACGATTTTCGATGAGGGTACTGTAGGTAAAGGTGAAAGGCCCTTTAAAAGGCTATTATAGTTTGTGTATATTGCCCCGCCACACTGGCGAAGTTATGTATTTGAGTTGTGTGTGTGTGTGTGTGTGTGTGTATATGTGATTGCATGTGTTGGTTGCAGCATGTGTTTATATATGGTATGTGAGGACGTGAATATATATATATGTGTGTTTGAGTTGTGTTTGTTGCGTGATTATATTTATATATGGGTGTTGTGTATGTATCGTTGTCTGTGCGCGTGTGTATGTGTCGGTATCTATGCGAGTTAGTATGCGTGCGGGTGTGTGTGCATGTGTGTGAGTCGCATAGCATGCGTGTGCATGTGTGTGAGTCGCATCGCATGCGTGTGGTCTGCATGCGCGTGAGTCCCGTACGCCTGCTTGTGCGTGAGTTGCGTGCGTCTGTATGTGCGTGAGTCGCGTGCGTCTGCATGTGCGTGAGTCCCGTACGTCTACATGTACGTGACTCGCGTACGCCTGCTTGTGCTTGAGTCGCGTGCGTCTGCATGTGCGTGAGTCCCATACGCCTGCTTGTGCGTGAGTCACGTGCGTTTGGAAATGTGTATGTGTACTTACCACTTTGAAGTTTGGGTATTGCGGAAGTACTCATTCATAGCATAAGACTAGCACATAATTTACCAAGCGTACAGACTCACTGTCCACATGTATGTACCGCTTCATGTTACGAGAACGGTTAAAATTTACTATTTGTTGATGATATATACGCGTTCACTCCAATTACATTCTTATGTTGAGGTTCACACAAAGTTGACACAATTGATGTCTTATCAAGGTGTGGTTTGAAGCCGAGTTAATGAATAGCAAAGTTTCCTTCAATCTTTACGTAAAGGACGGAAAGAACATGTCTCTAACAACATACCCGCACAACCTGTACTTGCTAAATTGAGCTGGATTAACAATAAACTTTCCACGCTCAAGTTATGTGCACTTGTTTTAGTCAACTTGACGAAAATCCAAAGTTGCTTGTTTTTTTACTGCACGACTTCCTTAATATTTCTCGATGCTTAATACAAGTACAATATACTGCTTACGCTAATGCCAACGCATTCAGGGTAGATTTCGCATCATTTTAACGAACAGGTGTTCGTTTTGTTCCTATATTAGTACCATAAGCATGTCTTGTTAACTTCTACTAGCAACTGATATTTTGATAAGTTCATCAGAGTTGAGTATCCAACGAAAGGATATATCGTTTAAAAATTGCTTCTCTCTGCGTCAAGGTTTGTTGTTTCTATGCGGATTTTCACTGAAGAACCACTACACTTCTGTAATCGTCTTTCAAAATATATGTAAAATGACTTTTATAATTGAAGAGACTCTCATCGTCTATCACCCCAGACACCTCTACGACCCCCGAAAGGACCTTTAAACTTTGTGATGATAAAAAATGAAACACTTTCAGCGAAATCGGTACAGCTGAGAAAGGATAGAACCATATTTCAACTCTTTGGATTAAACGTCGCCAGTGCATCAACTGAGGTTTCAGGTTTCACTTGAGAATTGATTGGAACAACACGATCAAACACGTCTTTCCCCAATTTGAAGAGTATTAATACCAAGGAGTATTAAAGTGTACGTTTCGTAAATATATATAGTACAAAGCCTCCAAGAATCGATAATAGTAATTAGCCAACAGAAAACTTATGAAAATATAGCGGATAATGTTAGCTAGTTTCTCTATCTATGATACTTATAACTGAAACGAATATACGTTTCGTAAAGCATTCGCATCAATTTATTATACAAGGTTGAGACATTGAAGGTTTTGGTGTGGTTGATTAATTGAATAGTGAGATATTGTTAATAAGTATTTCGTGTAGCACGGACAGATAAATATGTATGTTGATCCGCAAAAGAATACATTACATTGACAGGAAGAAGCATATTCAGCGCACCAAAAAGTTGGTGGTCAAGCAGGTCTCGGAAACAGATGCACTTTTAAAATTGTCCTTGTAACATAATTTAAAACTATAACTTGTATTATAAATATATCCTGGTAGATGGATGACATGTCCGCTGTACAACTTTGTAATCTCGTCGAAAACAGTGATGTAAAATATAGACACTTAGAAAAGTTCACCTAACTCGAAAATGCGTTCAGGAAGAGTTTTGTACCACCCCTTCAAACCGTTAGACGGTCTCAACACTGGAGAATAGTGTAAAGGTAAGCATAAATGCAATATTTTTATTTATATCAATGCCGGTTGGCAAGCACATTTACTTGACATCATTGGAGAAAACGTTTTTTTTAAATGCTGTACAAGTGAATCGAAAGCATAGAATCAGTTGAAAGCTCCTATTGAGCATTAATCGTCGCTGCATGACTGTATGTACAACACGTATATGCCTTCATAGCGGGCAGTTTGTACTTGATGAATCACGATGTGCCATTGAAAGAGTACTACAAAGTCGTCTTCCTACATAAACGGCACATTTGACAAGGAGGTTTCGTTACTCAGTAGTAGACGTGGTGAGTGTGCGGTAGTGGTCGTAGATATAATCGTCACAGTTTGTAGTAGCTGTAATGGTTGTTGTTAGAAGCGTGTTGTTGTTCGTAGTGTACTGAACTATTCGTATTATAGTGTTTAAAGCACTTTAAAAATACGTTTCGGGGAACGGTAATAAACGCTAATGTCGCTTTTTCTTTCTGTTTTTTAGGTTCCCACACAACTACCCCCACATCAGTACGAAATAAACGACAGAGGCCATTGTATATATCGCAAATAGTGTCGCAAATGTCTTGAACAAACACAAAACAAAAAACACAAACACAAGCACCACTCACACATATACACACACACACATACAGAGACGACACGTCGAGCAGAGAGCCGATAGTGAGCAGATGGTTAGTTTATAAAGCGGTTATTTTAAGAGAACTTTGTTTCAAGTGTTGCTGATGATATTGCGATAGAGAAAGAAACACATGCAGTGTGTATTGTAGTAGTAAATTAAGTACAAACGTTACGTGTTATTTACAAGGAGTGCTTTTCGATAGAAGTTCGTTTGTCATTCCTAGCACATTCAACCACAATCACAGGTATATACTTGCACACTCAACATAAGCGAAACAAGAAACTCCCGTGTCATTTAGATCAATTAGTTCATTATTCTTCATCGTTGTTATTTGTAATATCTACCCTACAAACGCTACTGTGTATTCAACCATGACGTTGATCACACCTGAGTACCCGCCTAACCTTAAGAACCAGCTGCCGACACGTTGGAAGGTACAGATACGTCTATTTATGACTGAATGTGTGTGTGAGGATTTCTGTGTTTATGTGGGTGCGTATGAAATTTTGCGTGCTCTGTTGTACAGGTACTCATGACTTCATATCAGTAAGACATCTTTGTATAACATCTTTGTACAAGTTCACTTTGTAGAATATATCAAACTTGACGGTGTGAAAAACACCAATACAACGGTATATAAGTATCAATTGTTGCTCACATGACGAACAACACACTCATCGAGGTACATAAATGTATAATTCTTAAGCCTGTCCATACTGTTTTCGTATGCATTGTTCTTATCCGAAGTAAATGATCTGCATGCGTTTCACAACGCAAAGAAATAGGCGCAGAGTACGTAGCGCAGAACCCAATCCCTACGAAATATACAGAGCAAAGAAATTTAATTGGGTGTTGTGTGTGTAAGCCATTCTTAATTCCAAGTGAGTTTGAATGTAGGATACACTCGCATTCATCCATTTAATTGTATACACTTGTACACCATCCATACATATATATGCACTTTTCAGATTCATAAACCGCCAGGGACAAGAGGTAGCAAGTTCTTTCGCAGAAATCGCTACGCCCCTCCCTCTAACAATACAAGAGCAGTTTTAACAGACAATCAGGCACCCATACGTGCACAGACGAACTCTCAGGTATGTAAAGGACACACAAACACACACACACACACAAACACAAGCACAATCGTGCACTAACAACAATACATCAATGCGTATGTGTACAAAGACGTATACCTGCACACGTACGTATAGTGTTGCACGTACGTATGTCCATATGAACATATATGAACAGGCATAGACGAAGAGACGCTTATTGTTTCTGTACTAGATGACTTAAGGTTTAGCATATATCTTCACTACAAACATGTGCAGACGTTGACAGGTTCCAACGTGTCTAATAATGATCGAAAGGCAACAACTGTGGAGGGTATTGCATGGGGACAAGAATTCATGAAGAATGATTACTTTGCTTGTGTGGGATGGGAAAGCTGGGCATTACTTGGACGGGGTATTGGTTTTAAAACAATATATGCTTGTACATACACACTATTATATATTTAGTGATGATGAATTTGTGAAGATTATAAGTGAGTTAGGAATGCAGAATAAACGGAAATAGATGATCAATACAAGATATACTCATGATTGACATTTGTTACTCTGTGCCAATGCAGTGTATAGTCCGTATCGCCACTATGTTGTGCTCAAGGATTGTGCGCTGGAGACACGACAGAAAGAACTCGACAAGAAATTGAAGAGCATGAAAGACCACACCCCTGTAAGTAGAGCCGCTTCACAATTGGAGAATTTGGCCCATCAAGTATGTATATATATGTTTTGACACACGACTTCATATGTCTAGTGAAGAAGAACGTGCTTGAAATAGCATACGCATTTGTTTCATAATTACGCAGTTAATAAGCGCATTCTCATCTGAAGAGCGTTGGGAATGACAATGCTCTGTGGTACTCATCCACTCGTCACTTCAGGCCAACAGGAGCTCCATATGGACATACATATTTACAGGCACTGGTATGGTATGACACTAACTGACACCCACACCCACACCTGCACAGGTACTGAAGAGTGTACCAAAACCTACCAGACATAACCTCGTGCCCACTAGTAAATTTTTGTACAGGATTGTAGCGCGTGCAGAATCGGATGAAGATATTATAAAGGTAGAAATGAATATCATTTTTCAAAGCTCGCATGCAGTTTTCAAGTTTATAGTTTGGTGAGGTTACTTTTTAATGTTCTAGTATATGACATTAAATGTTTTACATGTACACTGATACAAGCACGTATATGCCCACATCACACATGTTAAACAGACGCTCACGCCTTTTTTAAATCAAATCAATCTTTATCCAGGACTGGAACTCTATTATGAAATACGTTATGCCACAAATAGCAGCTTTAGAAAGAGAACCGTCTGTATACGAGATAGAAGAAATGGTAGAAGTACGTTCATTGTATTATGTAGTGCAATCAAAGTGTAAAAATAAATGTGTTTTATATTCATGTATGTGGGTTACGTGCACGGACATATATGAGTATGTTTTATGAGTCTCTCTCTGCCTTTATGTATGTATTTGATATACTGATTACGTAGTATGAAATCCCTCTCTATGCTTGTGTTCTTATTTGGAATTGAATCTAGAAATTGATATTCCCCATACACATAATATATAGAATCTTCGACAGGAGACTACTGAAAAGTCAGGATTTCTAATCACGGATGAAGGCATAAATATTAAACAGATAAAACACTACGTCATTGCTGGGGATCTGGGCAAGGGTACATACGGAGATATTAAAAGAGGTACTTACGAACTCACCGGCAAACAGGTATGTTATTGTGTATGTGGAGGTTGTGTGTTTGCACACATTCTGGTAGATAGTGCGGCGTAAAACGTAATAGATCACACCGTGAACGATGTACTGCTTAGGGTAGTTAACTATTGCCCACGTGATGTGATTCCTCTTCTCACTGCATATGTTCAGGTGGCCTTAAAGATACTACTACCTTCTCATGGGAATGCAGTAAAGATTGAAGAAGAAGGGAGACTCTTGATTGGTATGGTTAAACGTTGCAGGAGTGTGTGAGTGGTGGGGTTTGCAAGTGCGTATGCGTGTGAGAGTATTGGTATGAATACGTGTATGCATAAAGTAGGAAATGTATGTATGCATCGACTTTTCAGTAGTAAATTCGTTTTAACCATTCATATTTATCGTCATCTGATGCCACTACATACAAATGCATGAATATACGCAATGCATATACACCTGTAAACAGACCTCTGCGAACGCTTTTCTATGCAGGAATAAACTCATGCATACACACGGAAGAAACAGCGTCGATGTATTTACCGTACGGTACACACACACATGATATGAAACAGGATTGCATCACCCGCATGTGATTCAAATATACGAAGTAATCTCTCGTCCGGACTATGTATGTATGGCCGTTGAACTGTGCGAGCAAGGAACGTTACACGCAATGATCGCTGAGAAAGGAAAGCTGTCCGAGATGGAAGCTAGAAGGTGTGGGTGTACATTTGTATGAGCATGTGTTGGTATACGCATGCCGACGTATATGTACGAATAGGCGGATCGTATGATTTGTGTATTTGTATGAATTGACGTCAGTGCTCACATATTCATGAGTTATATGTTTGCCGTGTATGTTGTTTACGCGTGTGCTACATGCATGTGCCCCATGTGCAGTTCTGCATATAATATGTAACTATGGTGCGTATGATTGTGTTTAAAAGTCCTTAGCACGTACTCTTATGGCTCTAAATATCCTTCAACGTCTAAGGAATCTTCATATTATATAAGGTCATACTCTACTCGACCAGCTCAAACACCAGCTCACGTTGTCTCCAAACCAATGCAGGATTGTATATGAGACAGCACTTGGACTGCAATATCTACATTCACAACTCGTAATCCACCGCGACATCAAACCAGAGTATGGCTAATGTTTTGCTTGTAATACTTGCAACTTCAGTCATACAGATATAGAAACAAACCAAGCACATTGAACTCTTGCACCCACCTACAAATGCAACCGCCAACATCTCCCCTACGCACGCCCAAGTACAACATACCCTCCAGCAACCATATGCTTCTCTTCTCTTCACATGTATAACTGTTTGGAGCTTTTGTTTGTCAGGAACATATTGCTCACTGCCACTGCGCAGATCAAAATCACGGATTTTGGATGTGCAAAGAAGTTAACGTACAAGAACGAAAAGTGTGATAAGATCGTGGGAACACTTTTATATGCCGCTCCGGAGATTATAGAACTAGTAAGTCGCGATAAACACACTATGTATATATGTTTGCATATCGTCGTATATAACAGACACATACACAAAATAGTTTTGCTCGAATGCTAAGAGCGGAAGCCATTGTGGTGTAATGATAGCAAAACTTACATACAAGCACGCAGTATATGCACACCATCCCATGTATGCACGCATTCACTTCTACTATGATGAATACAGCCAAACTTAGACGCGTTCATGCAATCACTTGTGCATGTGTATGTGTTATGTACGCAGACGTATCGAGGTCAGCCTGTGGATGTTTGGTCGTTAGGTGCTACGTATTACTACATGCTGCTTGGGAGACCCCCGTTCTTCAACCAGGGAGAGGACATATTTGAGTTTCTTGGTAGGATTAGGGACGAGAAAGTGAGTACTTGAGAATTTCTGTATTTCACTGCACACACGTATATATAAGTACGTACATATACAAAAAAATCCGTTCCAACACGCGTATCATCTGTATGTCGGTAGTACAATGTAAAAAGTACATGGTTTTCTTTTACGCACAGTTGGAAATTCCAGAAATAATATCACCGGAAGCTGAAGTATTGTTAACCCACCTTCTTGAACCGACACCATTCGGAAGGATACAACTAGACAAGTTTGTTACAAATTGGTACGTACATTCTCTGTGAACAGATACTTCTCGCCCCTAAATGCCCCTGAATTCATCTTTTATATTTTCGTACTAGAAATCCTATCCACGAGTATACAATACCCAACACATGCATATCACATACGTACACATGTACATGGACACGCACACATGCACTCATACACATGTATATGTCCATCTTTGCACGCTTACTCAAAAACACACTAGTTATTTCAATCAAGAAAAGTCTGTATTTGATGCGAGGGTGAAAGTCAACGTACATAGTAGCGAAGACCAAAGGCAGCGCTTTATGGACTTTGCAGAGGTGTTTATTCAAAAGACACACGCTGATGTGTCATATACTACATTGCTCAGGCGTATATTTTATCGCAGACAATCGTGCTTCTACATTGTTGTGAATGAAATCATGTTGTTATTGTTGATATCCACCAACTAAATATCAAGTGTACGCAACACATAGCAAGAATGCACATCACCAATTTGTAGTAAATGCTTTCACTCGCACACGCACATCCAGACAGATTTTCTAAGAATTTTCATTTCTGTGTAGGAGACTATAGAGTTGTTCTTAGAAAATGTTGACGACGCTCTCAGTTGGGAGTTTTTCGAACAAGACGCAAAACAGGGCATCAATATATGTACACGAAAGAATGCACATTGCCAAGTATGTCACCTGGGCATTGCACTCGTGCATATTTACATACGTGCATATGAATGAACTTTTATTCATGCGAAAAGCAAACAGTGAGAGGGCACACAGATGTACTCACGACAATATATTCAATTCCATTCTTTACGTGTTGGCACATGCAACTTGTACAACACCAGTTCTCTGTACGAACGCAAGGCAATATTATGTTCGGTGGAAGAATTCTTGATCGAATGTGGGAAAATATCATAGTCTCTCATGAAAATAGATACTTACCAGTGACAGTGGAACATATTAGCGAGGACATAGAAATTATATACTATGCTCCAAATACGTAAGTAGTGTGGTATAAATATACTTATTTATATATGTGTGTATATATAGAATATTCATGCACATTTATACAACTATGTTGTACATCCGCATGCTTTTGACATTGGGATTAGGAGAGTTTGTCGTATCTTAAGTCTACAAAACCCAATATACTTAGTATTGCTAATTGAGGTAGAACGTTTACCATGATATGAATGTACCACATAAATAGTGTGCATATAAGTCATCCATGTACATAGCAATATATTCGTTTTTATATTACATTAACTTGTGTATGAATATATGCAAATTTTTAAGTATCACCAATCTCTCGCTAGGTTGACGTTCGAATAGATCCGCGTACACGTCCTTTTATCCAATATAGGTGCATGTATGGGTAAAGACCAAGTATCACTTATCTCCTTTACACTTCATTAATATCTTTTCCCTTTAACGTAGGTTGCTAGAAGATGTAAATGTCGATATGCGCTTCATGTCTGACTTCTTGTACATGCAAGTTCGGCGAAGACTACCTGGTGTGTTTATTAACCACAACTGCATTTATAAACGGTGTATATACCCAGCCGTACCCAAACGCAAATTCTAAATGCTAAGAAAGATACCGGCTATTTGCATTGTCCTATATGTAACTTTCTCCCATTTACACAGTTTTATTGTTCACACTCCATACACATTGGTACGCATTAGACGGCCGGGAAGTTGCGTGCATTCGTTCGTTGGACCATCCCGCCTGCCCTCCACAAACGAACTATGTACGAGCTTTTATAACGTGCGCAGGATTTGTACTTGAACCACTGTCAGAGGACGTTAACAGATGTTCCTACATACACGAGGTAACCATACTTGTGCATATGCGCATGTATCGGAGCGTGCGTTGCTCGTGTAGTTTATTCTTAGTATGCTCTAAGACTACTCACACATGCGCTCAATATCTATGCTATGTACAGTTATTGTATATATCCTCCTGTGAGCATTATCGAGATTGTGTCTGTTTCACATAAATCCTTTATTAAAACCCAAGTGTAACAGCGAGTAGCTGATCCACTTGCACAAGAGTAGCACAAGACTATAACATCCATAAGGTAACAAGTTTTTTAATCAATACTCCGCTACTTGTAGCTGGATCTGAACGTTATGTTGCCGATGGACGTGCTAGACATGCTGAACCGGTCACTGATTGACATCATTCCACAGTAAGTTAAGAGTATGACGTGTAGCTTGCACTCGTGCCCTGATGCGCTGTTAACATTTCGTTTAGTCTCCCTTGAGTTCACCTTTCCGTGTCCTCTATCCCTCTCGCCGTTTAACATGTGTTACAGAGAGTAAGTATTCTTATTATCACACTGGCCAGCATGGCCTTTTTATGGTCGGGATATATTTATTCTCTTTGTCGTGTTCTTTGTTTTTTTCTTGATTTCATATACATTCTTTTCATGGGATATTTATCGATGCTCATACATACCTACACGTGCTCATCTACTATAAACCAGAGTAAGGAAGAATCTTGGGGTGGAGAAGAGTGCGCAGATCTGGAAGTTCTTGTAGTGAGTAATAACAAGGAACACATTCATTAATCGATCTGCATCTAATTCTCCAAATAAAGGCTTCTACAGCAAGTCCTTATATCATGATTCTAAAGATTTGTGTATACGACTATATCTATAAATATGTTTGATAAAAAGCACATACGTACTGTAAGTGCACTTCAATACACCGTATATGCAGTTAGGTTTTACTATTTCCGTAAATACGTTAAGTCGAAGATCGTTAATATCACTGTACATCTATAGATCAATCAATAGTTCAAGGTATTGTGATCTTCTCACAGGTTTTAAGTCGAACGTTGTGTTCGGTGTGAGTTGGTTCCAGTAGTGCACGTGCACTGATTTTTTATTACTACATCTCTAAAATTCGGCTGCAAACATGCGTCTTCCATCACTTTAAGTCCGTTACTTACAATGTTTTCCTTGCAGTCGTGTTCTACTTACAAACACTCGCAAAAATCAGTTATTTTAGATATCATCTGAAGGTAACCTGATACCGAGAAGAAGCTCCAATCGTGCGCTCTTGAGACTTTGAAGTTCACTGTTAGCATGTTGAAGATGTTGGCTGTATGTATTGCGTGTAAGTTTATTAGTAGATAACTTATGATTGTTCAACAAGTTGTGTGACCGTGTGCAAAGCACACACGTGGCGTGCCTGTACGTCCATGTATACGAATGATGTGCGAATGCAGTTTAACCTTGCGAGTCATATTCCTTATCCTGAACTCTTAGTATTTGTGTTGAATGACACAAATCGAGTTTATAGTTAATAAAGATAAATGTATACAAACTCCTACACAACAATCGTTCTCTCTTGCACAGCCAAAGCCACACGTACATGTACATTCAACCACATAATACATACGATGCAGCAGCCGCTCTCATCTGATCTTCGAAAATTACTCTTAACACCATTTTGGATTGGTAGGAGCTTAAACCAAGAGGATGTGCACATATAACGATATGCAATACACGCTAACCGGGATGGATATATAACATAAGAATATACCGTCAGTGAATTAGTGATTTGACACAGGACAGCAGGTGTATGTGTGCCACAAGTAGCAGGTGTGGTTTGTTATGATGGTGGGTGGGTGTTCGTGAATGTATACTGAGAGATTAATAGGCTGAGCACATATGTAAGACGAAGAAATGGTTGCTCTATATTGAGATGTGTGGTATAGTCTTGACTGTATGAAGAGCAATGTCGCGAATGTAAAGAAATGGTTGCTCTATATTGAGATGTGTGGTATAGTCTTGACTGTATGAAGAGCAATGTCGCGAATGTAAAAAATAGTCGACGTATGACGGGATAAATGAAATGTATACGTACATGATTCCCTTGGTCGGGTGTTATTTCTACATGCTGTAAATCGCTGGCCACCTTGACGACACCCCATCCCAGTTGATCTGTCATATATTGCGACAACAATGTAAGGCGATTCGAATTAAAAAAGGCACGAAAATAGAATACGAATCTGGGAAGAAACGCGGAAGACGGAACACTGACTAGCCCGCTCACTTATTTTTTCGGACGCATTTTATTTTTACGGACGCATTTATTTTTACGGACGCACGCATGTGTCACACACATGTGCCACAACACTCTCAAGTTGTTGAGGTTACGAGATTGAGTTGCGGCATACATAGAAGCAGCTCACAACAAATATTCATACATACATGTACAATATGAGTTGATGTCGGCCACATACTTGCATATGTATAGTCGAGAAACGGAAACACCAAAGATTAGACCGCAGAACAGACCACACATCACATTATGAACGCTTGAAATCATGCACTTTCGACATACTTTTGTCGGGTTCAACTAGAATAAATCGTTTAGGATCGATGACCAAAAATCGATGTACACCGAGAGGTTTATCAGCCTGTATCACCCGGCACGACATTAAATCAGCATCATCTGCAGATAGCAGGCGAATAAACGTGTATGTGAAGGATGCATGAATGAGTGTGTGAGCTTGTACATGAGTATGATTGCATGTAGTTAAGTGTATCTGTATGTGTCTATTTTGTAGATCACTCAGTAAAACAATCGGGGCCTAAGTTAAAGGAGACGAGAAGAAGATAATTCAAGGGTGCGTTCGGGTGCAATGTACATGTGGATACATTGCTTGGTGCGGACCTTCAGAAGTTGAAAAGAATGGGTTTGGTGTATATACAAACAAAATTTTCAAACCAAAGCAACATATTCATAATTCACTATACAGATACACCCAGGTTCATTCACATACACCAACACATATGCGCACATACTCAAATCTAATCTTTGTTCTAATAAATCTTCACCGTTGACCTCGGCCAGCAAAGGTAGCATATCCTCCGTTCCTCGATTTAGCTCCATGAATACTTTCCGAATAAGAAGGAAGCTTAACACAGCCTTTCTGCATCTTTCTACGTCTCCATTGGGTACACGGTACAGCAGATCGATACCTAGGATATACCCACGTTCATTTATAGATAAGTGTGCGCAAGTGTGCAAATGTTTGTGAGTGATAGTACATAAAACTCTTAGAATGAATGTTTTGTTTGTGTTCATTATACTTGTCCGGACAATTTATGAATACAATATCGGAACTCGTTCTCATGCGCACACTAAAAATGGCATTGTACAATTCGCATAAGCGAAGCAAACATGTGCCATTTTCTGGTATTTGATATATGAAACCTCCGAATTAAGAGAACGATGCGAATGCTTGGGTAGAATACATCAATGAATGAAGATGTGTGAAGAAAAAGTCATTCAAGCATACCAGTCATGGGTGTATTTGTGGCGGGTAGTAGTATAGAAGGTTGCATCAGAAGGCTCGACATTCGAATAGGCTTCTGTCTCAGGTATTCCTCCTCCACCATGTTCAAAATCATAGAGCTGTCGTGTTTTTCGTACATACTCGCTAATTGATCACGGGCAAAGTCATGGGCAGCCTGTGGCGATGGGAGAGCGTTGCGAACTTGTATGAGTAAAATTCATTTGTATGCACATGAAGGTAAGCACTATTATTCAGATAATGGATTTTTAAGGTCGACGTTTGGACATTGGCATTAGAGTGTGCATTTCTATATTATGTAAGATTCTTTGCGTGCCCGCGGACATTCACCCCCTCCAAATCGCACGATACATGCATTACAAAACCTGTCAAATCGTTTGTCGCAACTTCATGTTAACAAATACCAACAATGTGCAAACTACACATTGACACATGGGATATGCACATGTACATATCATACTGTATCTTTAGTCAAGTATTCGGACCATAAACCCAGAGGGCTGTTATTTTGAAACAGTATGGCTGAGTGAGCCCGATGTGGCCGCATGGAGCACTATCAGATGCATATTGTTGTGTACCCCACACGCAAATACTACAAAATATACACTCGCATTGACAAATTCAAACTGTAATACCATAAGCTTCTTCATATGCCTGGGTCGTAAACAGACTTCTTCGCCTTCAAAATAGCACAGTTCAGAGATAACGAATGTAGCAACATGTAACGTTGCTAGCCTCACGTTGCTATCTACCTTGCAGCCTGTTTGTATATGTTTGGTTGCGAACAAGTGAGCTTACATGTCGATCCATTTGTAGTTCAAGCGAATATACATGCAAGGAGCGGGTAGCACGTTCTTTGTATAGAGCAAAGACCACTTGAATATACACAGAGTTCGAGAATAACGCGACAGATGTGGTGGAGATATGAGAATGAGAGTATGTGTATGTTGATGTCATCTGAAATATACGCCTGACGAAATCGTTTGTTCGTGCTTGCTTCATATACATAAGAGTAGGTGTTCGTAATTTTCATTGGAAATGCACATAGAGAGCAATTGAAATATTGCACTAAAGTACCTTCGTGAAGCACAGAAATTGCTCGTTCCACTAGTTCGGCACTGTAGGACATTGTTGACTGTGATATAGTTTAGATAGTGGAAAGCCGAAGAAGCATTTGTATGTAGAAGAACAATATTTAAAACATACGCATATCTTTACTGCATATGGCATATGTGTGTAAGGTAATGGTATCATCTGTGCTGTATATACATTACATACCAATGAGTACATGCTTTGACTTAAAGCTGGTGAGGAAGGCGACTTCTGTTCCAAGAGCTCTTTAGACTTTGTAGGTGTAGTTGTTGGTGAAGAGAGTGTAACTTCTTGCTTGTCCTGCAGCTGTATTACAAATGGAAGTATGCATGATGCGAGATCTGAGACAATACTTGACTGAAGAGACAGATTTACACTATTAACAAACATATTGTAACAAACATACCGCAGTTTCGACAGTGGCACTCTCTACCATGGAATATTTCTTTGGTAACCATCTCGCTGTAACAAGAATTCCACTGTCTACCAGGGGTGACGATATCACGGAATAGATAAAACACAATGCACTCAGAGCTACAGAGTCGTCTTTTGTGCAGTCTATGGCTCTCATCACGGCATCTCTATATACTCGCTCATTTGCTGTATGACGTATATGTGTAATGCACAAGTATGTGTAAATAATTTTGTACATGCAGATGTATATGCAATATATAACGCTTACAGCGGCCAGAATGAGGATTTTATATCTTTTCAACTACAAATTTGTCAGTTCCTAATGCTGTTATGCCAACTTCCAGTCCTTTGAGATCGTCCTCTTTTCACAGTTTAATGGTTCTCTGCCCAGATATTTCTTGGTTATCGTAGTATAGATAATGCATGCACGCATATGTTTTCTATATGTAATAAACATACCCGAGGGTGTGACGGTGTTCTCCCTGTTCAACGACAAACCTTCCACTTCCATAGAAACCATAGTAAGCTCCAATCCTTCGGGATCATCATTATCCGTGTATTCATTTTCAGCCTTACTTTCAATCATATCACCCTTTCCTACATTGTGTTTCTGATTAATGACGTGCAGGGTGTTCTTCATGGGCACGGAATCAACTGGGCTCTCTATCATTCGCAAAGGTGGTTCAAATGTTCTGCATGGTGGACGCAAGCAACAAATATTATACTTAGTTATGGCATATGTATGTGAGTGGGCAAGTGTTTGTCTGTATGTATACACGTGTATGCATTGTATGCATTTGTATGTCCATAAGGTGGCAAGCAAACAATTTTCGAGAGTTGCTGTAAATAGTTCATGCTGCTCTCGGAGAATCCAACTTATGGGGGGGGGGGGGGAGGGTACTAAATAGAGCTATCACAATGGGATTTTAGTGCTCATACATGCACATAATTCATGTTCACAATCATAAAATATTTAAATTTGTATAGATGCTGGGCTAACAAACTGTTCATTATACGTACATACTCTATATCACAATTCAGAAATATACGCTTATAGTATCCCAAGTACGGGATGTTTCCATCAAAACCGAGCTTCGTAGATCTCTCCACCACGGTACATTGTATCCCACATCCATAACTGTACACCCAGACAATGATACACATGATCTATATAACATCTATATATGCACATAACTATATAGAACAAATGTACAATATGTAAAGCTACCTTATCCTACGAACAGAATCATCGTGCTTTGTTGCTTGCTCCCTCCTCAATCCAGGAGATGTGGGCGCAGATGTACCCTCATTGGTACTCTCAATGAGAGATATACTGAGCCTCCCTGGAGGCGCTATCTCAACAGATCTCGACTTGCGCATACAATTCAATTCAGTGGAACGATTATCAAACCTATCGTTCTGGTGTTGTGTGTTCTCTGCTGTGGACGACAAAGGATATACTATGCGTCTTTCCAGGTTATCGCTTGTTATCGTAGCGTCATCTTGATTAAATGTGAGAGTGAGTTTGGGTGTGGATTTGGACGTGAAGTCACTGGCAGGTACGGGTGAGACATGATTCGCATTTGCATTTGTCCTTTTGCAGTCATTTTCATCATGGTTGTTCTTCTCGTCCTGAATTCTCAAATGTGCCTTCTTGTCTTCTTGTTCTTCGAATTCTTCATTACCACGAAACTCTCTATTTTCACTAACATTGTCTCTTATATCCTTCACATCAATTATATCTGTAACTATATCTAAACACGTATCATTATTCAACTCTGCTTTCATGCCATTCTTGTCTTCACCGCTGTCGTTTCCGCTAGTCACACCCTTGCTTATAGTGAATGTTGATGGGGTTCGACTCACAGTGAGTGTACGGCGCAACTCTTCTACGCCAGTTACCTATATAGCGTTAGAAACGGTTTCTTTCGTCAAAGCGAATGTCTCACAAAATGAATACATACAGATGTACATGTTCCAGCGTTGAAGTATATATATTGTCCATGCCAAATGTTGACTGGTCTTGGCCGAGGCTGAATATATTTCGTCTATGTTCTATTGCCGCATAGGTATGTCTCGCTAGATGATCAATTTGACTACTTGTCCACCAAACAGGAACATTTGTGATCGAAGTATCACGTACGTACTTTACCTAGCGATTATGCATACGGGCGTTTAAGTCTACTCTCAACGTCATTGGTTGTCCAAAGTGCAGCTAAAATATAATACATGTTTGCACACATACTACAAATACGCTTGGTGTGTATGTGCTATTGTATGTGTTGTCCGTGCACACGTCAGTGTACTTACCTTCAGTACCTCCGCCGCAAGCCCATTCAATAAATAAGAGTGTCCAAATACACTAAAAATATGTGCCAGGAGTACAAGCGCAGTAACCATTGCAATTCGTGGAGTCTTTGCGATGGTCTGTATATGTGAGTGGCATATGTGTGTCATATTCTTCGATATGCCAAGTGGTGTTCGCAGAAAAAAATGCACAAAGTACAATCATCGAAAAACTTCAGGTCACAAACATTCATACATTTGCAAATACGTCTTGAATACTGAGATTATGAAGCACGTCATGAACACTTACCAACACGCAACCATACATACTAATCGTATGTTCAGCATCACACGGTTATATTCGTGTCGACTACTAGTTGACGCAGTGACGAACGCACACAAGAATATGCATACGTAGCATACGCATGTACATAGACAATGACATGCATACTACAATATAACACAGGATTGGGATATTTCGACGCACGTGCAAGATATATCATCATATTGCAAGAACAAACTGTATTGTTAGGGAAATACACAAATATACATATATATATGTATACCGATGTCATAGGTTCGGGACGCAAGCTATATACGTATAATGGCACCAACATATTATCTAGCAGGCGATTGGCTAATTTATACTGCATTGCTTCAATGCCATCCGTCTCGAATATATCGTTGACATAATGAAGCACATCGAGGTGCTCTGCTAGTAGGTCTGATAATTTCCCCATTTTTATGTGACTGTGTCGAGGTGTGAATTTACGTTAATGGAATATGACAATTGTTAACGAATGTGAACAGCCTATTCACTTGTGTCGTGAAGTGGACAGGGTGGAGATATTGGTGAGTATGTATGTGCGAATGTGATTGTGATCAAATAAACGTTCTATTTAAAGGACGTGATAGTTCAGATTTACGAATTTTCACAGCGCCAACAAGCGTATGTATGAAGAGTCGTTGTGGACGTGCACACGTGCTGCAGCATTCACAAGTTGTTCTGATGCAAGACATTACACAGTTCATATACGGACAAGTCAACGTAAATGCCGGCGAGGATTTCACATTGTACATTCTTGTACATGTGTAAAGCAAACATATGTCTGCTTGTTTTCGTTCAGAGTACAATGCTGTATTGCGCACGCAAATATGTAAATGGTATACTAATCACCTTGCTGTTCTCACACATTCATCCAACTCCAAGCTTTGATTACCAATAAACCAAACTAGATTCGAGAAGTAAGGTGCTTGCTCTTCGTCTCCCACAAAGTTTCGAGTGTTTTCATCATTAACTGACCATATCACGTATTGCAAGCACACGAGTTGGGCGATATTGAATTATTCATTGAGCAGCCGAGGTGTGCAAACGTGTGTGTATGTATGTATGATCCTTCGTATGTGGTAGTATAGGTTACTAAACACTAGTAACGTCACGCATCATCAGTAGCGTGTACGTGCCCGTTATAGGTAGTCTCACCTTTGAAAATATTCAGAACTATTGTTCGTACGGCGATGCGCACCATGCTTTCCTTATGATTGAAGAATTTTATAGCTTCGGAGTACAAGGGGAAGTCCTCTTGGTGCTGTATCACGAGTTATCGTAGAACCATCGCATGAATTTGGATTGTTGGCGTTACGCGCCGACTACTCAAACACAAACTAGAGTGATTAAAACTATACATGAAACAGAATCACACATGGAGGCGTATTCATACAAATACAGCAGTCAACATGTACTCCGACAACACGATAGTTGACTAGGTGGATGCTACATATAAGTGCATTGTATTTTAAAGAATCGAATGCTAATTCTGAGTTTCACGTACATATGAATATGTATACATTCATACTCCATCATCGTATACCTCATTGTAAAAGAATAATATTGTACTTGGAGTGAGTCGGAACGAAAGCGTCTTCAGAAAAGAAATATAGTAGGCAAGGATCTCCTCATTGGAAAAGTCATACTTGTGAGTAATGACGTTGTTGATGTAGTTGTTGGACATGAAATAGTCTGTGTGTGAACAAAGCACAGTACTCGTGTATGAGATACGAGAGCTACTCAGCGATACATACATATCGATCTACGCGTTAGTGAAAAGAATTCAAGCACTTTTTAAATGGTGAACGTGTACAAAGGCAGAGCAATGATTTCATTTGGACGTAGGTTCACGTATAGTGCATCGTGATAATCCGTTGCGAACATATAGCTAGAGCTGGCAAGGTTAGAGCTTGCATGTGAGCGGTGAATGTAGCATAACAACCGCATGCGCATACTGAGGAGATGTAAATATCTGATTAACTTTGCGTTTAAAAAGTTGTACTTACAAAGCGACGACTCGTTCCGAATATTTTCAAAAATAATGTTAAGGCACTGCAGTAACTGCATCTTCACGTACGGCTCCCCTTTCATGTTCAATATTTCTAAGAAGAGCACAAACAAGTTCTTTTCGAGGAAGAAACTAAACGATGTAGAATGTGGATATAACAAGACAATTTCGGTTAGAGTAGGAGACTATGCTTGCGTTTATGTGTGTATGTAAATATGAGGTTTTGTTTGTGCACGTAGAAACAGGCAAGGACACTACATACTCGAAGACGCTGGGGTTGTTCTGATCGCCCCACACAAGAATCTCGGCCATGTCTTTAAGAGCTTCGACAACTTTCTGATCATCTTGGTCAGTGCGGCGCGGTAAATTGATGTACCTCTGTATGACATTGTAGGCCTCTCTGTCGTAAGTATATGATGTAAAAGAGGATCAGTGTCTGTGTGCATGTGTGTTTGTTGTTAAAGAGTAAGGCAATGGATGCGTACTAGACAGGTACGGAGTTGAGGACTATGAATTCGTGTAGAGCAAAGAAATACATACTCGCGGTATGTACTAGATTATATTAAATATAATCCAAGTATGTTCAGATGGACAGTCAACATTTTTGGTGTTCTTAAGTGTCACGTACATCAAATTTAAACGTCTCTTTCCATTCGTTCTCCCTTACCAATCAATACATATATACAGACGCATAATACACCCGTGCATATACAAGAAATACACATCAGGTAATTCGTTCGCACTGTGGCGCAAAAAAGAACGAGTGCTCACTCATAATACGATAACCCGATCAAAGTAGGCAATATATGTTCGAGTGTGTTACTAAATGACACACCTTAATCCTTCAATGGACATCTTATTCTCACTCCCTTTCAGCTTGTCTGCCCATCTTGACACGGCTGCACGAGAATTGTCTAAGAAAGCAGTAGCATTATCTCTCAATGACATTGTATGTACGTGATACAATATTAGCACCACACGTGCAAACGTGTACGTACTATCCTTTAATAATATATGAAGGTATATTCTTGTGCAATATTAAAGGGGGCATTTGTGTTGGAACTGTGCAGTTTAGAAAGACCGAAGTGAGACAAGTGCTTGTATACGCGTTTATATGTTCATACAACTAACTCGTAAGCCTTCGTATGCAATGTACACATAAGACGTGAGTTTCTTTGTGCCTTTGACTATATATTCAAGTTATATAATATTCTTGCTACGATAGTCAGACAGAAGTGTATCGACGAGGCCAGGATTTACGATAGGTTTATATTCCTGTGTGCGTTATGTACAGAAGAACGTATGTGTGCGTGTGCGCGCGTACGATCCATGTGTGTGTTGCGTGTGTGCGTGTGTGCGTGTGTGTGTGTGTG